>CM018032.1:39867655-40216318 GCA_008638375.1 Nyssa sinensis
ATACTTTTTTAATAACAAGTATGTAAGTCATACAATCAACTTATAAAAACACTCCTCAACTTAACTCTATTCTTTACTTAGCAAAATATCACAACTAAAAGAGTTTTTCTCAACCCTAAGGATTTGTGCTCGCTGTGCAGCCGAACCAATTGGTAAGAATGTAGTCCTTGAGGTGAGGAACAACTTCCTAGAAGGAAACGTTGTGAAATTCCAAGGCTAGAGATGAGTTTTGGAAGGTAGAAAGTTGAAAAACCTAAGTTTTTTTACCTTTTCTCTCCAAGCACGACATGCTGTATATTCTCAGACCAATTCTAAGAATTTTAAGTCTCAAGTGCTATATTTATACTCAAGGGGCTAAGAGGTAAAAAGACCATTTTGCCCTTAATAAGTCGTGGGACCCCGTTATACTATAATCCTGTCCCGAAACGCCTCAATTCGATATTCTACTTTAACCAAAGTTCTTAAAATTATTTTAAATGATATTTTCTCAAGAAATTTATTTTCGCCAGTTGGCGAGTGCGCCCAGGTCCACCTAGGCCACCCGGGGTGCCCTTTTTTGTTCATTTTTTAAACTATCTTCGATTAGGCTCATATTCTCATAGGAGGTGTATTTTAACATTCTAAGCATATTTATCTTCTATGGCATACTCAAATTATTCTTCTAAACATGAATTATGTCTAAATGATGCATGTATAGTGCCCAACCAGTTAATAGTACATAAATAGTGTCCTACCGGCAAAAATGAAAAATTTATCCTGATTTTTCAGATCTTTAAATTCCTCTTGCCTTATCTCTCTCTTTCTCTACTCTCTCTTTAGCCGACCCTCTTTGTCGGTTATAGCACACTCATATATACTTATACACCTTAGGTCGGTTAAATCACCAACTCACACAACACCGACACATGTCACACAGCTATCCCTTATATACACACACACACACATATATTCTCATGTACTGCATATATATCTATATATATATAGCTACGTATGAACATCAGAGATGTATGAGTCCAATAGCATGCTGCCACCTCAATTTTAAATGTGCAGAAATTGGACTTATTTGAACATATACGTATATTTGGTGGAATACATATTACAAATATGCTTCAGCCAATTTGGCTTATTTTTCTAAATATAAGTCTTTCCTGCTTTTTAGTCTTGGGATCAAATCCTTTGTCCAACACTTTTAGCCCTTTTTCATGACTTTTTCTCCTTATGCCTTGTTTGGCATTATTCTATTTTTCTCTTTTTGCTTTGTTATTTTATGACTTTTATTTTTCTTGGTCTAATTTTCACAATTGTCATTTTATTCCTTAAAATCTCTAATATTTAAATTAATGACTTAATTCCTAATAATCGAGTCGGGATGTTATACTATGTGTTTCTGAAGTTACAGAGAATCTATTCCCATTGCTTAAGCCCCATGAATTAATCGAAATCTGATCATTCTATGAAGCTCATCCAAACCTGCAACTCAACTGTTCTACTTGGTCTCTTGACCATTTCAGTCGATTAAAATTGCAGAATGACCCATTTTCAGTGGTCTTTTAAGCCATGTGAATGGTTTGAAGCTTCTATCGATTTTACACAAAAACATTATTTTTCTCTATTTCAGGTTTACTAGTTCTAGGGTTTCCAAGCCTCAAACTTCACCATTTTTTTTTACTTTTTATCCCTCATCAATATAGAATACATGTATGCCATTAAGATCCATTAAACCCTAGTTTTTTTGCATGGTTTCTAGAGAGAGAAACAAATAAAAGGTTAGAGTTTACGTTCACAGTAGCTTCTCCTCTTCTCCTTGGCTCAATTGTGATCCTTCTAAGTCATCTAGGCTCTGTTTCAAGTGGCATACAGGTTCCCCTTCCCTTCCTTCTTCTTTTTCTCTCTATCTCATTCTCTCTCTATACGCACATACACTCAAGCACATACTAACTTCACGCACACTCCAAGTTTGAACTTGTCTATGTCATAGCACACACACAAGGTCTGAGCACAACACACACACACTCTCATATCACCTATTTATACATGTCATCATGTATATATATATATATATATTATATATATATATAAGGTTGATGTGTTGCATGTTATGCAATTGGGTGAGCATGTAGTCCAATGGCATGCTGACACATCAATTTTGAGTGTGCAGAAATTAAAACTTATTTGAGCATATGTACATATCTTATGCATTATATAACACAAAAGCAGTTTGTAGCCCATTTTTTTTTTTTTTTGGGTTTTAAGTTTTTCCCTCATTTGATCTAGGGTTCAAACCCTTTAGTCACCCTTTTGGTCTCATTTTTCTCCCATTTTTTCTTCTTATGCCTTGTTTGGTATTTCAGGTATTATTTGTTAGATTTTGAAGTTGAGTCTTAATCGCTTTAAAAATTCCTTAGTATTCTCATCTTGCTTTTGATTTTTGTGTGCTAATTTTTACGCTATAAATATTATTTTTGTCACATTATATCGTGTTTTATTTGACCAAAACTTATTTCGTATTTATCGGCAATTTGATTAAATTTTGTTTTATTCGCGCGTCGCTCTAATTTGTCCAATTTCTCTTCGTGTACTATTTTTAACATTTACGGCCTACTAATTCTAATTTAAGATGTCAAATAAATTAATAAATAATTAACTTCATAAAAATGATATTAAAATGTAACATTAATATGCTTAATTGAGTCGGGATATTACAACTAATACTGGTAATTCTTTGAAGTATAGACAGTAACGGCATAATTATGAATACTGTCTAAAGAGTGTGTATATATATATATATATATATATATATATATATAAAGAAAACCCATTCAACTTCTCCGTTGATGAATGCACATGCAACATGAAACTTTTGAATGTTTAAAACTACATTCAGTTGTCACCCTAAATTATGTATTCTTGACATAACTAATTTGAAAACCAATCTAAATGGCATATTTGCACAAGATGTTTCAAAATTCACCTACACCACATTCAAAAAATTGCCCAACATATGAAATACCTTAGTTCTGTCAGCACACAGAAAAGTCTTTTTCTTGATGACTAGAAAAATTTGGTCTAAGAGCAACTCCAAGGGGGAGTGCCATCCAGGGTGCCAACCCCATAACTACTGAAATGGCACCCCAAATTCAAAAATTTCCACTCCAACGGGAGTGACATCCAAGGTTGCAAATGCCATACATGTTCTTGGGGTGGCATTTTTACAAACTTTGGAAAAAGAAATGGGAGAGGTGCCATTTCCAATTCTATTGTTCCAACGGCTACCATTCCAACGGTAATATTTCAACAAAAACAAATTATAAATACAGAGATTTTGTGAAGAGAAAACTTACCGAAGCCCGAAAAATCATCTAAAAATCGCTTGCCACCTCTGAAAATCACTGTAAGTATCTTGCTCCTTACTTCTGATTTTGCTTGCAACCATGAATGTTGGTGATGGCAGATCTGGAGGGGTGTCGCCGCGTTGCTAGTGGTGGTGGAGAGAGCTTGCAGCGGTGACGGTGGAGGGAACAGAAGAAGAGCGGCGGAGGGAGGCGCACGGTGCAGAAAGAGGGGAAGGAGGTACAAAGAGAAGGGAACGGGAAGGAGGCGCAAACGCAGAAGAGGGGAAGGGGAGGGAGGTGCAGAAGGGAAGGGGAAAAGGAGGAAACCGTAGGGAGGAAGGGGAAGGGGAAGGAAATGACGGAAACCAGAAAATGTTTATATATATATATATATAATTGATTTTAATTTAAAATAATTTTTTTTTTATTTTAGTTAATTGTTAGAATTGAAATTAATTTTTGTTATTTAAATTGAATTTTTTAATTTTAGTTTATTTACTTATTTATTATTTATTTGTTAATTTAGGGTGATTTTATTTATTTAGCTAATTTTTATAATTAAAGAATTTTTTTCTATTTTAGTTAATTGTTATTTAGAATTTAAATTGATTTTTTAATTAAATTAATTTTTGTAATTTAATTTAAATTTTCTAATTTGATTTAATTTTAAATTATTTTTTAATTAAGAGTGATTTTATTTATTTTTTAATTGATTATTTTATGTTCATTCTTTAAATTGATAATAATTTTTTTTTTTTTTGTAAATGGATTCACAATTTGACGGTTCTTACACTAATTTGCTTATGAACGACACCGATTTATATGATGATGCTATGCAATCCAATCCTGCAATATTAGCTCCAGTACAAAAGGAAGTCGCTCCAAAAGTGAGAAAATCGCAAAGAACAAAGAATTTCTCTCAAGAAAAAAATAAATTAATTGTGTCTGTGTGGCTTAACACGAGTAAAGATGCAATTACTAGGAATGAACAACAAGGTGGTGCTTTTTGGCATACAATATTGAAATACTTAGAACTTCATGGTGGCAATCAAAAAAAGCGTTCAAAAGCTTCTATTAAAAGCCGTTGGACTAATATAAATGCAAAATGTGACAAATTTGTCAGTTTTTATAGTCAAATTGAAAGACTGTGACAAAGTGGACACATCGAGCAAAATAATGTTATGATTGAGCTTTTTTAGATAGACACTACTATGATTTGATATTTTAACTATTGATTGAATAATTTCATATGTTTTTTAGGTTGATGAAGCAAAAAAAATGTTTGCTAAGATCATCGGAAGACCATTTCAATACGAGCATTATTGGAATATATTAAAAATGGAGCGAAAATGGACTGATAATCTCACTAGCAATAAGAGACCAAAAACCCATTCAACTGGTAGCCCTACTAAATCAAATCATGTTGAATCTTGCTATTCAACTCCATATTTAGGGGATGACACTGAACCCTCGTCCACTCCCAACCTCGATAGGCCATTGGGTAGAAAGGCTTCGAAGAAACAACTTAAAAACAAAGAGAAGCAAATCGGTGCTGAAGCATTACTAGATCATCACCACTAGAATCAAAGAATGGAAATGGAACGACAAAAATTTGAGCGGCACGAGAAAATTTTTGCTCAATAGGAGATAGAATTGGAGCAACATCGTAGACAGTTAGAAATTAAAGACAGACAGTTACAAGTTGAAGAAACCAGAATGAAATGAAAATCATAGAAACTGACACTACTAGCATGGACCTAATTTCTGCAACATATTGGAATAACCTGAAGATAGAGATTATGAAAAAGCAGGTTTTAATTTTTAGTCATTATTTATTATGTTGCTATTATTTATGAAAAACTATGTATTAAGTTTGATTGTTATGAAAGTACTTATGAAATTGAAAATACAACTTGAAATTGAAATTGAAAAAATTATTCTTCGCCATGTCGTTCCCACAAATGCTCGATAAGATCTGACTGTAGTTGAGAATGAGTTGCACTGTCCCTGATCTAACAATGGGTTTGCATGAAGTCTTCCAATTCTGGTGTATACGCATGCGAGACTTCTACAAGCGGATTTACATCACTTCTATCAAAGTCATTGTTACCAATATCTCCTTCAACCTCAATGACCATGTTATGCATTATTATGCACGCTTTCATAATATCTGTAAGTGTTTCCTCATCCCAAAAGCGTGCTAGTCCATGCCCGATTGAAAAACGGGCTTGAAGTACCCCAAATGCACATTCTACATCTTTTCTTGCCAACTCTTATGCTTTAGCAAAAAGTTTTTTCTTCAAACCTTGTGGACAGGGAATTGTTTTTACAAATGTCGACCAGTTTGGATAAATACCACCAGCTAGATAATATCCCATTATATACTCATGGCCATTAATTGTATAGTTTACTCGAGGAGCATGACCATTTGCTACTAATGCAAAAACAGGGGACCTATCTAGAACACTTATACCATTTAGCGACCCAAGAAGCCCAAATAATGCATGCCATATCCAAAGACCTTGAGAAGCCACAACTTCCAAAATGATTGTTGGTTCGTGACAATGACAAGTATACATACCTTGCCATGCGGTCGGACAATTTTTTCACTTCCAATGCATGCAATCAATACTCCCTAACATGCCGCGAAAGCCACATTGTTCCCCCGTCTGTAGCAATCGAGCAATATCGTTATTGTTTGGTGGCCTCAAGTAATGGTTGCCAAACACTGCAATAACAGCTTTCACACACCTTCTTAGATTCTGTATGGCAGTGCTTTCTCCAATTTTGATGTATTCATCCACAAAGTCTGGCAGTGTTCCGTAAGCAAGAATTCTATAAAACAGTTGTTTTCTTCTGAAGGAATGACAAACCGAGAACTCCAACGGCATCTGTTGTTTGGATGAAGTATAGATCGTGTTGTTCTACCTTATTTACAATTCGGAGAAAAAAAGGACAACTCATTCGAAAAAAACCTTAATATACACAAAGGGTAGTAAAATAGTTGCGGTAGAGTCTTTCGTGACCTTCAACTCTACCACGATTAACAGTTCTGTGGCCTGGAAGGGAACCACGATGCCTACTTATCTATCATTGACTAGACCCTTCTGACCTTCTGGTTACAGCATACAACATATCCAATTCATCGTCATCTTTTTCCTCAATATTGAGGATCCCTCCTAAAATATTAGGATAACGATTCATATAGATGGATGAATGAAAATATGAGAGGACAAATAGTCAAAGAGAAAAGGGATATTGAATTTATAGAGAAAATGTAATATAGATGGATGAAAAATGAAAAAAATTATCATATTTATAGACAAATTTTACTTTTTTGAATTTTTATTTTGGCGGTTAAATTTTGAAATTTGAATTTCGACGGTTGAATTTTGAAAATTGAATTTCGGCGGACAAAATTTGAAATTTAAAATTTGAATTTGAAATTTGAAATTTGAGTTTTGAGATTTTGATTGTAAAAATGTATCCGTTAAATTACGACATTTAAATATACCTGTTAAAATATAATCGTTAAGTTTAATTACATTTTTGAATAAAAAATATTAAAATATTAAAATGACACCCCTATTTTGGCATCTGTCATTGGAATAAATTTATAATTCAGGGATACCATAACACTGTTCAAGGTTACAAATGGATGATTTGGTACCCCAAAATGACAACTCCCTTTGGAGTTGCTCTAAGGTTCATTTTGACATCACCATTCTAATTATAATCCAACAAAAAATTCACAGATTTATTAACCTCGCTAACATCTTCTTCATCATCTTGCACTTGCACCATAATAACATCAACACAATGAACAACCCCAATAGAATGTAACAAGTTCAACATGCATTATAGATGTTCAGGTATCATAACTCAAATTCTTCCAACTCCCACATAAAAATTACATCAAGTCTTCATATTTGAAAATAGCAATATAAGGTCCATTTTTTACCAACGTTACTGACTCAAGTATTATTCATTGCACCTAACAAAAAAAATATTAAACATTAGTAAAATCTCATTGATTCTGTAACCAAAATCATATACTACACGACAACTAAAATTTTCCTATATAAATGTTAAACCAAGCAACATAAATAACTATCTCATAAAACTCAAAACAAAAATTCACTGCTATTACATTGTACACAAACTTCTTAAATAGATCATAAATAATAGAAAATTTTCTATGTTTCTCTAAAAATCTGCACATCTAAAATAATAAAACTTCACTGGTCTACATCAAAATGACACAGAAAAATTCTCTATTCCATAAAGTTAGTTAATTAATTATTTAAAAAAAAAAAAAGAAAGAGGAGAGAGAGAGACACACGCCATACAAGTGTAGTGTATCAGTCTTAATAATTTGTATAGTATTAAATTAGTAAAGATGCTTCTCAGTGTTTGGGAAGTTAAAAGACTTGACCTCTATAATCCAAGTCATCCAACCGAAATGATCGCCCTAATAAATGAGAGGGAAGATAATAAAGGTTGCGTGGGGTTTGGTTGAACTTTATGAAGGAAGACGAGTGAACCGATTGGCTTTGAGCCAAGAAGAGTGAGAGGAGAGAGAGAGAGAGAGTGAGAGAGAGGGCCATTTGGATAGCATTTTCATTTTTCTTTTTCCTTTTCGTGGGAGATATATCTCATTTTCTTTTCTTTTTCTAAATAAATTATTATTAACAAAAAAAAAAGCCGCACGGAATTGGTGACGTGTCAGAAAACGACAAAAATGGTCGCCGAAACGGAGTGCGAATCATTACTGCTTTCCTGTCGGTCCAGCCTGTATTGCCAACGGCCTCCCTGCCGACACAGCCGGTCACCCGCTCCCTCCGATTTTTGAACTGCCAAAACCGTAGTTTACCTGTACGGATTCGGTAGCCCATGCACCCTTCCCCTAACGCCAGAGGAACTTTCGCTCTACCTTCGTGTGTTCTACTGCTTCCTTCCTTGTTATTTAGGATCAATCAATTACTCGAATCCTTATTTATTGTATTAATGAAAAGCGGAGGAGGGATTAGATAATAGATATGATAAAAGGAATCCGTATCTGTATCTATTAGACTCCTACGTCGTTCCTACTACTTAATGTCATTTTGTTTGACATGGCAATAGATATTAAAGTTGTTAAGTTTTGACACGATATGATAATACAATTTGAATTTGATAAATAATTAGTGAGTTTGGGTTAAACTTATATGGGTTCACGTCATAAACGGATCAATCCGTTTAACACGGTCAGTAAACGTGTAGTGTTCAGGTTGTAATCGGATTGATTCGTTTAACACAAAATAATTCATTTAATTATTCGTGTCAAACCTGTTTAATACGAACTCACCTAACCCATCTGACCCATTTAGCTGGTCCAGAAGAATCTCAGTATGTTTTAGCTGAGATACACGAGGGAATCTGCGGCAACCATAATGGAGGCAAGGACCATAGCCCATCAAGCTTTAACAGAGGGCTACTATTGGCCCTGCATGCTGAAGTAGGCCAAAGAGTACATCCAGAAATGTGACAAATGCCAATGATTTGCTAGATACCAACACCAACCCAACCATGAGCTCATTCCTATCGCCAGCCCATGGCCCTTCGCTCAGTGGGGAATGGACATTGTAGGGCCACTGCCGAAGGCCACTGCCGAAGGCCACTCCAAACAGAAGATGCCTCTTGGTTGCCATTGATTATTTCTCCAAATGGGCAGAGGCCGAGCCTCTAACACAGATCACAGAGGCGGAAGTAAAAAGTTTCACCTAGAGAAACATTGTCAGTAGGTTCGGTATATCGCACGTTATCATTTTAGACAATGGTACGCATTTTGTCGGGAAAGTTTTCAAGAAATTTTGCCAAGACCTGCACATCAGTCACCATTTCGCCTCACCAGGGCACCCTCAAGCCAATGGGCAAGCAGAAGTCACCAACCGAATAATTTTTTATGCCTTTAAGAAGAGGTTAGAAGAAGCCAAGGGAAGGTGGGTTGAAGAATTCCTTGGTGTACTCTGGGCTTACAGAACCACAAGAAGAACACCAACCTCTGAGACTCCATTCTCATTTGCCTATGGCTCAGAAGCAGTAATTCCTGTTGAAATCGGAATGCCTACCCTGAGGATGGAAGCTTTCAACCAAGGGACCAATGATCAGCAGCTCACAGAAAACTTGGACCTACTTGAAGAAAAGCGAAATCAAGCAAGAATCAAGATGGAGGCATATCAATAAAGGATGACCAACAATTCCAGACAAGGGATAAGGCCCATCAACCTCCAGGTTGGGGATCTCGTCCTAAGAAGAGTGATCCCAAACACCAAGGATCCCACTATGGGTAAACTGTCACCCAATTGGGAAGGCTCTTGCAGGGTAACGAAGATTGTCAGACCTACCACATACTGGTTAAAAGACGTAGCTGGGAAACCTATACCCAGGTCATGGAATGTAGAACACTTGTGAAAGTATTATCAATAAAGATTTTATTTCTTCATCTCTACCAAATGTTCTCATCTCAATGTACAGACCCCTAAAAATTCTGCAGCCTGTGCAAGAGTTATAGGTCTGGTCCATCTCAATGTACAGACCCTTAAAAACCTTATAGCCTGTGCAAGAGTTATAGGTCTGGTCCATCTCAATGTACAGACCCCTAAAAACCTTTCAGCCTGTGCAAGAGTTATAAGTCTAGTTCATCTCAATATTCAAACCCCTAAAAACCTTGTAGCCTGTGCAAGAGTTATAGGTCTGGTCCATCTCAATGTATAGACCCTTAAAAACCTTGTAGCATGTGCAAGAGTTATAGGTCTGGTCTATCTCAATATTCAGACCTCTAAAAACCTTGCAGCCTATGCAAGAGTTATAGGTCTGGTCCATTTTAATATTCAAACCCCTAAAAACCTTATAGTCTGTGCAAGAGTTATAGGTCTGGTCTATCTCAATATTCAGACCCCTAAAAACCTTGTAGGCTGTGTAAGAGTTACAGGTCTTGCCACCTCCATGCATGAATATATATAGCTTTTCAACTTGCTCGGTTATTTTCAGAACTGATGATAGAAGACTTGCTTGATCATTCTACTACACAATTACAAGTGTTTTTTAATCATTACCAGTTCTGGTTCACTTATCATTAAAGGTCTTCCTGTTTAAGTTATTCATTCCTAGTTCTAGTTCAAAGATCATTACAAGTCTCCCTGTTTAGTTATTATCAGTCTTGGAGTCAGAAGATTTGTTCAATTGTCATTACAAGTCTTCCTGTTTAGTTATTATCAGTCATGGTGATAGAAGCTTTGATTATAGAAGATTAGTTCAATTATCATTATAGGTCGTCCTATTCAGTTATTCAGTCCCAGTTCTGGTTCAATTGTCATTATGTCTTCTTGTTTAGTTATTACAAGTTTTTTTGTTCGAAAGACAACATTCAGCTCATGTTCATTTGAAATATTGAAGAGGGGATCTGAAGAGTATTCAATTATTTTTTAATTGGAATTAAAGTTTGAAGGGCCGGAGCCCAAGCTTTTATTACAGATCGGTGATGGATTGAAACAGTGCTAAAATCTGCTTGACACATTATTAACATCCACAACAGTTCATAAAAGTACTCTAAAGTATGAAAATACACTCAAGTTCTGAAAAAGATAATTTCATTGATAAATAATGAAAGTACATCGGTGTAAAAAAAAAAAGAAAGGAAAATATGATATCCTAAGCTACTGTTGGAGGATCGGCTAGGGCAGGTGCTCCTTCATCACCCTCATCCTAAACTGGAGGGACCTCAACATCATCAACCCCGGTCAGATCGAGATCAAGGTATTTCACTTGGAGGTTGGCTTTGAAGGTCTTGTAGCCATGATCCATCAGCTCCATACCCATTTCTTCGACCTCAGCCATCATTTCTGCTTCATTTTGGGCCTTAGCAAATTCAATGGCATCCTTGGTCTTCTGAATAGAGCTAGCTCGGAAGTCATCAAACTCCTTCTGAATCTCTTCCAACTTTTGATCCAAGGAGTCCCGTTCAGACTCCAAGATCTGCATAGAATTCGCCACCTCCCTTAGCCTCTCTTCAGCAGCAACGGCGTTGGACTCAACTGTCCTCAGCCGAAGCCTGGCCTCGTCTAGCTCAGACTGGAGGTCTTCGACCACCGCAGGATCCACTGTAGAATCCATCAAGGTAGCAAGGCTATGCATGGTCTGCAAAATACGAATCAAAAAGTCAAAGCAAGAAAGGTGATAAAGCATCAAAAAGAAAGAAAAAAGAGAGTATGAGAGTACCTTCAACTTTATAGCCATTAACTCTGTGATGGTCTTCTCAGCCTTTTGCCTTTTGTACCTCTAGGGGCTAGCCGCCATCGAAGGCCTGCTTCACGGCCATATAGTCATCAGGCATCTGGGCAGGATTAATAGCTGCCCTTCCCTTCCCCTTTTTCGGGACTTCAAGGGCAGAAAGAGGGAAGCAGGCTCAGCAATAACAATCCCTTCTTTCTCTTGGGGGCCCATTTGGTTAACAGGGACTTCCTCAGGTTCCCTACTCGGCCTTTGTTCTGGTCGGTTGCCATCAGATTCTTTAACGTAATGATAGCTCTGTGATCTCGGTTGCTGGTTTGGAGGAGCTTACGGTATTTGTCCTGAAGGTCAACTGTAAAGACTGACCTCTTTTAAGCATTTTTGTCTGCACAAAAGACATAGACACAAGGGTTAGACAAACCATCAAGAAGTAAAGATATGCAACAAAATAGACATATTCAAAAGAGGGGGTCTCACCCTTAATCCCGATACTCTGGGGAAATGATGAAATCTGATCTTAGAATACCTCTATCTCCCATCCTCCTCCTACGAAGAAGTACACTCTCTTCTAAGTTTTGTTGAAAGTTGGCACTAAAGATAGGGGTCTGAACCCCTTATCGAAAAACATGTAAAAGAGGCCTTCCGACCTCATGTATTTAAAATCCATATTGCTACGGATCAATTCTAGGGTTGCCTCAACATCGTTCAGGTGTTCTAAAACTATAAACCCTAACAAATGCCTCCAACTATTGAGGTTGAGGTCGGTAGGGCAGAAGTTGAACCAAGTGAAAAACTGCCTAACTAGATCTGGAAGAGGGAGTCTTAGCCTCATCTCGAACCAAGCGAGATAGACACAAATCTCACCCGCTCAGACATAGGAAGGGCGATCTAAGGAACTAAGGGCCCTACAGGTTACATTTTTAGGAAAATTGAAAGAGGCCCTCAGGCCATCCAACATGGCCAGGGTTATGGCACTCTGTCCTTCCTTTCTAAGGGAAGGCCTGCCAGAGGCCTTCCCCATTCTATTCCTAGGTTCAATAAAAGCATCTACGAACTTAATTCCAGAACTAAAGGAAGACTTTTCCAACCTATTTTCGACATCACCGGAGGAATCACTACCCACAGTACGAACTTGGGATAGCACTAGTCATCTCTGAGGAGTTTCCTATGCCAGAAGAAACAGTGGGGGCCGAGATTGCAAAAAATGATAGATGAAGAAGAAGAAGAAACAGAAAAGGAAAATGAGAGGGGAAGAAATGAACCGAACTTAAGCGTAATCGGAAGAGGGAGCTTCAAACAGCGTAGATCTTTCTGAGTTCTCTGGTTTCTCTAAACCCCTTATAGAAAAACATGTAAAAAAGGCCTTCCGACCTCATGAATTTAAGATCTATATTGCTACGGATCAATTCTAGGGTTACCTCGACATCGTTCAAGTGTCCTAAAACTATAAACCCTAACAAATGGCTCCAACTATTGAGGTTGAGGTTGGCAGGGCAGAGGTTGAACCAAGTGAAAAACTGCCTAATTAGATCTAGAAGAGGGAGCCTCAGCCCCATCTCGAACCAGGCGAGATAGACACAAATCTCACCCGCTCGGACATTAGAGGCGCGATCTAGGGAACTAGGGGCCCTACAGGTTACATTTTTGGAAAAATTGAAAGAAGCCCTCAGGCCATCCAATATGACCGGGGTTACGACACTCTGTCCTTCCTCTCAGGGGAAGGCCTGCCTAGAGGCTTCCCCCGTTCTATTCCTAGGTTTAATAAAAGCATTTACGAACTTAACTCCAGAACTAGAGGGAGACTTTTCCAACCTATTTCCAACATCACTAAAGGAATCACTACCTATAGTACGAACTTGGGATGGCATAGTCATCTCCGAGGAGTTTCCTGTGCCAGAAGAAGTGGTGGGGGCCGACACTACAAAAAATGACAAATGCAGAAGAAGAAGAAACAGAAAAGGAAAATGAGAGGGGAAGAAATGAACCGAACCTGAAACGCAACCGGAGGAGGGAGCTTCGAATAGCGTAGATCTCTCGAAGTCTCTAGTTTCTCAGACTTCACGGTCAGAATTCTTTTGAAGTGAAAAAAATGATGAAGGGAAGGGCGTACGAGTATCCTTTCTCTCCTTTATATAAGTTCGCAAAAGTGGGAGCCTAACTAGTCGAACTGTCATGGCGGTTGGAGGCAATGATGGCCTCGAAAGCCCAAATGACGAGCTGTGCAGTAAATGCCACATCAACGGTCGTCTGGGAAAATGGAAAGACAAGATGCGTGATATTGCGGAAACCCTCAGCCCTAGTTGCGCATTTTGCTAAAACTAAGGCTTGGGGAAGAGTAGTTGATATGCTATAAAGTGACAGACCAATCTCCACATGACACGTGTTCCTACCGAACAGCCACAGTTCGTCCATCCAGAGCAGGTTTTAACATATGACCTTTAGAGCTTATTGATCAGAAGCCCATGCAACCCTCTGATTCATCTCAAGCTCGGAAGACACTACGAACACTCACAAGAGGGTTCCGAACTAATTCCCACCTTAAGCACCCTACCGAGCTAAGGATAAGGAAACAATATTCAACAAGGAAACTATCACTTTCAGATATCGTTCAAGCGCAGTGTCCAACATGGTAACTGCCATTCTCTGGTGATAAAATTCCTACTTTCACGGCTCCAAATCCTAATCAACTTGGGAAATCCATAGCATATAAATAACGCCGTAAGGTACGCTTTTTATTCATGCTCATTCAATTACTATTACTTTCAGTCTTTCAATTCAGTTTTATTGACTTCATTATCGGAGCGGCTATCACCAGAGCCAACCCGGTAGCCCTCTGATCCTTTTATTTGAGTGTTTAACAGGCGACGGAGACCAGAGCTCCTACCGACCAAAAAGTGTAGCATCACCATTGGATAGGGTACAAGAGGCGTGAGATTTGTGGTCAAATTGTGTGTACCATTGGAAGAAAGTTATTCCTTTGTTCATGTTTTGATCTCAGTAAAATATTGCTGTGGGATTTCACCCATGAGAGATTTAATTGTTGATTTACCGTTAATATGAGTGCTTTGTTCTTGGTTTGAATTCATCAAATAATATGATAGCTATTTTTAATTTCGTATGAGAGTAATTTTATAGTTGGTATCAAAGTAATTTTTAAATCGTACAAATCATGTTGTTGTTAAACTCTTTTAATGACGTTCTAATTGCTAAAAATATGTATGTCTAAAATTATAAAAAGAATATGGGATTTTAATTTCTTTATTATAATGTTTTAAATCTGTTTAATATTTGATGTTATTATGTGATTTTTTCTAGCTCATGAAGGGAGAATATTTTTATTATAATGAGATATGAATGTAAATTGTCCTGAATAGTTAGCAGAGTATAACGTAATTTTATTATTTTATTATATATTGTTAAGGGAAAAAAAAATATAGTAACAGGGGCAGGGGCAGGGGGAGGGGGAGAGAAGAAGGAGAGCACACACAACAATATATATATATATATATACAGGTAGAAAACTGACTCCTGAGATTGTCAAAATGAAAAAAAATGTAATTCCAAATGAAGTACAACTAAGCTTGCGTTATTATGTTGGAAGATTTAAGCAATTTACCAATATCCCAAACAGTTACCTGTAAGCGTAAATTTGTGTATTTATGCATATAAATGATTTGATATTTACAAAACAAATTCGGGTTTAATTTAGCTTCTCTCTCATGAATTATTGGTAAAACATTTGGGGCACGTGGATCATAAGCCGATTATTAGCCTGTCAATCGTCGTATTGGACATGGACGGCGACAACAATTTCTGTTGTCTTTCTATTTTTATTTTTTCTAATTTTTTTTTTCGGACTTGACTCGCAACATCATCTTAACAGTGCCACGCAGTTGCATGAAAGATCCTTCAACCTCAGACAAGGGCGTCCAGCTCACTGATGTCCGGTTCTTTATGTTCTCGCCACGTAGGTAGGTTTATTGGGGTTTAAGACCCCACCACTAATTTGTCGTTTTTGGGATGACATGGCATGCAGACGTCACAGAAATATGAGGGCCGTTCCTTTTTGAATATAGGGTTTGAGTACAGTAATCTGTAGCTGTCTCCTTTTGAACCGTCAAATAAAAGAAGGTTACGGCGGCCCCTCATGGATTTGGAAGTTGGGTTTGCCAGCTATAACCCATTACACCCTTTTGTCGGTTATATATTTATGTCACCAAAATAGTTAAAATTTTAAAAAGAAAATTTACACCTTAAATGCTTAAATTTAGGAATGCGTGTTTGGATTTGCATCAAGACATACATATATATATATATATATATATATATTAAAAAAATATAAGTTAATTTTAATTAATCGTATTAAGTTTTAAAACTCAATTTTAACTCATTTATTAAATCAGTTATATATATCGACACGATTAATTCTTAAATTTTTATTTTTTATTTTATAAATAAAAAAATTATCTATCTTTTAATATGAATAAATAAGTTTCAAGTTTAATAAACTTTAGATAAGAGTCAAATTAAAATTAAAATTTATTTTATAAGTAAAAATTATTTAAATCTTGATAAACTTTCGATGTGAGATGAATTATCTTAATTCATGATTTTTTTTTATAATTAAACGTGTTAAGTCGTGTTAAAAGAGTTGATAGTATTAAAACTCAAACAAGACATATTTATTAATTTTGTTACATGTGTCAATCCATTTATGACCTAAATCAATTTATGCCTAACTAAAACTCATTAACTTTGTATCTTATTCGAGTCGTGTTATAGTATCATATCACAAATTGACACCCTTATTCAAACTAATTCATCGCCCTTTATTCTTTGAAATCACTGAGTAATTCCAAGTGATGAATGAGAGATTTAGTGAAGTACGCTGGTTGGAAATTACAATTTAGGTAAATTAATTTTGAAATTGGGTCAAACATGTGGTATTTTCGTGACTAAAAGAGAGACAAAAAAAATAACCTTCACAAGAGTTACCATATTTCATGAACGAAAAAAGAGAGAAAATAGTTGTGTGCATTATTGAAAATTAAAACATTTCATATGTGCTTTGGTCTGCACACTAAAATAGATTTCTAATCTATTGGACTTATTTTCATTGTCTAAATATCTAAAATAATAAAACACACTCTGGGCAACTATTTAGTTATTATATTTGATTGTGAGAGAATCGACCCCTGTTAATATACAAAACAATGCAACATTTAAGGTCCATCTAGGAGAGTTTCTAAAAAGATTCTTACGAAGGAAGGGATTGCTTCAGAAAACACTTTATTTTTTTTTATTTTTCTTTCTTTCTTTGGGACATTTTGGATGTTGAAGTGAAAGGATAAAATTGTCTTTTTGATATTTTAACTATTTGTGAGCTTGGGAAACACGAAGCACAGTTTGGATCTATGGTTATCGCCAGCCGTGTAATAGTAGGTAGCTGAAAAAGACAGCCATCTCTGTATTGGGATTCGATACCTGCAAAATATGAATTACAAAACCTAACCCATTACACCCACAAATATCCCTTGATTCCCGCTATCGTAAGCCGTATGCGTCCATCGTACCACTTCCCCCTTCTCCTTCCACGCTCGTGCACCTCTTAATAAACAAAACCTGGACACGCCATTTTCGGTAAACATATTAGTCTTTTTTTTTGTTAACTATACCATGTGGTTTGGTATTTTTTTAACATATAAGTGTAATTAAAACTTTATTCATGAATTTCATGTACATATTTGTGTGTATCTTATTACATACATACATACAAACACACACACACACACACATATATATATATACATATTTGTATAATGGTCCACTAGTTAGAGGCGTTCTTATTTTTATCACCTACTTTTACTCTTGAATAGTACTATATTAACAAAAATTGTTTTATCAAAAATATCTATATAGGTAAGTTGACGTCTTGTATTAATTTGAAATCACACTATGGTGATTGAACCAAGTCAACTCATATATATAAACTTTTTTGGTAAAATTTTCAAGTAATAATAATTTTATTCTTTACTTTTTTTAATAATGAAGTATCCGACATTATTATATTGATTAATTTCAAAACTCACACCAAGCGTTATTTTTAATGAGTTAGTTAATATCGGACTTGCATTTACAGCCATAACCTAAAGAACTTGATGGGGTGTGAAATCTAGAAAGTTAGGAAGGGTAATGATTAAGTAAAATTTTAAAATTTTGAGTAAATTATATAATTTATTTTGATACTTTTAATAATTATATTAGTTTTTTTTAAGATTTTTAAAATTACATTAACTTCTCATACTTTATCGATTAAATTATAATTATTAATTTTTAGTCAATCTTTTTTTTTTCCAAAATAACAAAACTGAACCTTTTATATATATATATATATATATTACATTTTTTTTTTCAATTTTGAATAATTATTTCAATTTGTTTTTCCATTTTTAAATAAATATTGATTAAAATTTAAGATTTATTTTTATATAAAATGAAAAATAAGTTATTTATTTTAAAATTATTTTTATATAAAATTTAAAAATTATTTTTTAAAAATTAAAAAACTTGGTCAAAATTAAAAAATGCCAAAAAGAAGAAGAAAATGACAGTTGTCATTTTGAAAAAAGAAAATTGACTAAAAAAAAATATTTATAGTTTGTTAATAAAAATAAGAAAGATCAATGTAAATTTAAAAATTTTAGGAGAGATCAGTTTAATTGTTAGAAATCTGAAGAAAAACTAGTATAATTTACTCTAAAAATTTATGTTTTGTCAATATTTTTTAAAGAAATTTTTAATATTTTCACAAGGGACCACCTTAAATATGAACTTCTGTATTTTTATCCATAAATTTGTGACCTACATTTGTTTACAAAAGATTGCATAACTGTATAAAATAAAAAGTATGTAAGGTAATTATATTATGTATGTATCTGTATGGTTGAAGTTGATATATATAATAAAATAGTAGCACCAATTCAAAACTGTCATCCTCCAACAGAAAGAAGACAGGACCAGGAGACGCCGTTGTTTTTAGAAAGAGAGGGAGAGAAAGGTGAGCTCGTTTTCTTTATCTTCACTACTTTTTCTGTTGTTCTTGCAAATATTCAACAACACTGCTTTAATCCTAGGGTTTCATTTTCTTCTATTTAGAATTTCAATCTGATGCAACAGTTTTTTTGTTTGGTTGGTTTTTCAAACTTTCCGATAACAAAGTCTGTGGTCTGAATTCTGAAACGTGGATGCATGGGTCCCAAAGCATTTATCAATGACAAATTAATGTGATTATCATTTATCACAAGAGGGCTGATTTGAGTAATTTATGTGTGAAAAATAAAGAAAAAGGTATCCCATAAAAGCGAGGCAATGTTTTGACATATGATCAAATCTTATTTCCTGTTTAACAAAAAAAAATCTACATGATTGTATATATACACACATACGTACATATATATATATATGTATATGATATATACCCAACAATAATTGACACATACACATGAAATCTCTTTTTACTGACTAATAAATCTTGATCAATGACAGACAAATTAATCTTAATCTTGGCGGAAAGTGGCAATCAAAAAGTGTTTACTGTTTTGTTGCTTTTCTTTTTAATTTCTTTGTGTGATAGCTAGTTGACTACAATAACTGTACAGTTTGAATGTAGATGTTAGCTAGTCCCCATCAAGTACAAGAAGTGGAATCCAATATGTGATATGTGATGGACCACTCTCTTTGTTATATCTATCAAATTAGGCAAACCAGAGAGTATATGTGAGGACATGGTTTAGTGATTAGACAGTTCTATTTGATGATTACTTGCACCATCTACAGAAAAAGTTGAACCATTCAACTCCTTTGGACATAAGTATTTAATAATTGCACTGTCTTCAACCTAATCCAAAACAACAGCTGCTAGGCAAAACATGACCAACACCATATATTTTGCTAATACTCAATTCAATTTTATCATCTTACTTATTTGAAATGGATTATATTACTCTTATTTTGCCATTCTTCTTTATTTAACATGATGCTAAAACAAACATGGTCTAAGTGAAATTCTATGGTAAGGTCATTATTCTTAGATAGACAGACTGCTCTTGGACATTAATCCCTCTGATGAAATCATGTGGTCCAAAACGTTATTAATATTAGCCATTCACTTCTACATTGGCCTCTTTGGATGGGCCATTGATATTTGGGTTCCTTGTTTTTCAGTTGGAAGCCACTTATTAAGAATGATGATGCTTATGATGTATGAGGAATCACACTGGAGAGTTCCCTTTAATAATTGAAATTTAGGGTTGTATGACATTAATTAAGGCTTTCTTTTCCTTTTCTTATGCACTATATATATAATCCTTGGTGCAGTAAGATGCAATCCATTTTCCTCAAATTCTTTGTGGGGTTTGTCGGTGCTTTCTTTTATTAAACTATTAGTCTAAGGTTCTGATTTGTTGATTTTATGATTAATAAAATTCACTTTGGAGGATTAATCAAGATATGGAGATTATTTTATTGATTAAAACCATTCTTTTCCTTCCTTACTTCCATCTCTATTCTGACAACTTAGTGGCCATTCCTTCTTAGATTCAACCAATTACACATTGATGGAATCTAAGCAACACTGCTTAATTTCCTACTTTTCATTCAATATATACTTTCTGCTTTATGAAAGTTGTATAAATCCAGGTATGTGATCTTATCACCATCAGCTTTGCCAGTTAAACTAATTGATATCTTTAAAGTACATCGAAAACTTTCATCCCTTTATTTATTTTTTTTCTTCTCTTGATTAGCGTTAACTACTGAAACAAAAGATGGCGTATCACTAGAATTGTTTGTACCGAAACGGGCAATGGCCCAATGACATTAACTGTTCATTGTCAAAAAAAAGAGTAAGGTTCAAGTTTCCAGAGGAGCAAGAAAAGGGGGTTAGTAAGGATTTAAAATATCAACTCTAGCAATCGGCTAATTTAAAAAAAAAAAAAACTAAAAAAAAGACTAGAATTATTTGTGGTCCATATATATATATATATATATATTCTGGAAGTAGATGCAATTCAATGGTTATAGAGCTAAAATTGGAACAACAGACAAATATACTCATGTTTGGTCCAGTAATTGCCCTTGGAAGCATTAAACACTCACCCAAAGGCCGTAAGGATAGAGAAACAACCATATATCCATATTGGACTCATATTAAAAGAAGCCCAGAGCCACCCAAATACAAGGACTTTTTGTCAAAGGGGGTGGAGCCCAATGTTCCCTTCCGTGTGTGTTGCGGTTAGGTCAGTTGTCGTTATCCTTCTTAGAGTGAGAGCTTAATTTGGCAAATCAGTTTTAACTTCAACTGCTCAAAGTTATCCAAAACTGCCCATTAAACTTGTACTTTTGTGCTAATTCTTTCAATGGCTTCAGGGTATCATGATGCAGTCTTGCAATTTCTAATCTGGCACATATACATATAATATGCTAAATCTATGATCAGTTTCTAACCATATTATATTAGTAAATAAATTTACTAATCGCTTGCAAATTTTCTTTCTTCTCTTTTTTTTTTTTTTTTCTTTCCTTTTTTTCGGAGATTTCTCAGGAAACAAACAGGCAGAAGAATTTTGGCTATTTCTGAAGGCCGTTTAAGAATTGTCTTTACTCTCTTTCTGCTGCCAATAATTCTGCGTCTGTGTAATGATTGTAATGGTCAGTTATGGACGGTAGGTTTGGTGGTGTGGGCCATAGGCGGGTGTGAACGGAGAGATAACATTTTTGGTGGTTGTGGGACTGTGGGCCCATTCCCCAGAGTAGTACATTCCTGTTGTTTTGTGGCCAATGGGCTTTGTTTTATTGGGCCGAGTGGTAATTTTCTTTCTTAATTTACTTTCAAATAATGACTTGTTTTAAGCTACATATATGGGATTTTCAGATGATTAAGTTGGGGCCAACTTAGTTTCCAGCTTGAAAAATTTGGTCTGTGGTCATTTGGCTGTCTAATCAACAATTAAGAGTGATTAAAAAAAATGGAGCCTAATAATAACATCATGGGTTCATTAGAAATTCTTAAACTAATATAGGGTTATCTCTAATCCCATCAAAATAAACAAATGAAAAGAACAAGAAATGGTTGGACTCAGACCTCTAATAATAGAAGTTTAATTGCTTATCTTTATGTGGTTGAATTGGCAAGCACTGATTAGCATTTTGTTTTGTAAGTGACAAAAGTAATAATTCACCTAACACTTGTTGATGGAGGAATTCTTGTCGCCTTAGTGCAAGTCTCAGGCTTCATGGGGTCTTGGCGTGCCATTGCTAGGGTGATGGGGTCACACTAAAAGAGGGAACAGAAGCTAATTGCTCTGCAAAACACTGGCAAATTGACTGTAGATATGCGCATGAACAACTGATGAGTTATTGGTAATTTCTCACTAATTCTCCATTGAACTTCAATGATTGCTGCTGTACCACAATAATTTCTAGCCTTAGGGTGATGACATGTGGATTAATAACTTTAGGTTACCGAGCTTTACTTAAGTAGTAAGCTGCATTCTATCCTCTTATGAGGTTAAGACACGTGGACACAGAGTCACTTGCGTATTAAAGTATCAATTTGATGACCTAGGATGGATGAACTCATTCATTTAGGGGTCTCCTTTTGATTCTAAACTCGAACAAACAATTCCAAACTACTGACAGAATCTAATGAGAAAACTTCATTGATAGATAAATACAATCGTGATATTCTCTCTATCTAGGCTTATAAAAAATGGCATGATTAAATCATATAAAAGGACGGTTAAGGTACACCTCGAATCATGATCTAATTCTTAATTGAGTTACAGTTTTCAATATTCTTGATTTAACCGATTTGATTATCGGAGAGTTCTTCACTAGAACTCCTCTGATGACTCTTAACCATTTGTTTTGCAGGATCGATATCGAATATCTCAACCATAAATCCAACTCGGCAAGAAATCATCCACAACGGTTTGGCGCCGTATGTGAAAAACATATGTTTTCTACTTAAAACACCACAACATTTATAACTCTAAAGCTTCACCCTAGAAAAGGAACCAACTGCCACCACAATAATCACACATCTGCTCTAAGCATTCCTACAATTAGGAACTTGTTTTAAACCCCATGGAATGAAGGATGGATTTTTTTTTTTCGCTCAACAGATCAACATGTTGAATTAGGTAGTAGTCATTTTGGTCCAGAACCAACAATAAGCATAGTTCAGCATAACCAGTAACAAGTATTGGCTCAATAGAACCAACTGTAACACCCCGATCCTGTATAATTAATAATTAAATATTAATTATTAATTAGTACCGGCTTAGAGAATAATCAAGGGAATTAACCCTAATGTCCCGACGGTCATGATAGACCGATAAAACAATTAAAACATGTACGAGAATAGGGTACAATACCCGAACCTAATTACCAATTAATTAGGTGAAATAATGTCAATTTAACATTGACGGAATTCGAATTAATTAACCACGGAAATCCCGAATGACTAATAAATGACACGGAACCTCTGACACTGTAGAGAACTGAAATATGAAACTCTCAGAACAAACCGCATCGAAAAAAGAGTTACGGAATGAAAGTTATGAGGCAAACATCAAAAACTGAATTAATGCGCAGCCAAACAGGGTCTTAACCAAAAATGTGGAAAAATGGCCAAATGGGAGGCCAAGGGAATTGAACCCTTGACCTTTGAGTGGAAAGAAATTTTACCCAAAAACTTACCAATTGGGCTACCCACACCTTTGTGCATATATATACAACTTAATTGTATATATCTCAGTATTGCCCCAACTTGCCACCCAAATCAACCAATGACAACCCATGCAAACCCCACATGATTACTCCTCTCAGCCCACCTCAGCTCACCTGACTCTCTGATTTTCAATCACCTCAACCCTGCACATACATATAGAGATATATATATATATATATATGTATAAGTGTATATATATTACACATAATATTGTGATTCATTTTGGTCACAAATAGGTTCTGTGTATAAACCAGAATAGAGGAAGTGAGGCCTTACGTGCGAGTGAGACTGATTGGTTAGAGGGAGAGGGCTACATATGTGTCCATGGCTTGGGGGTATGCAAGCTTGTGCTTGCCTACGGTATCCATGGAATGAAATGCACAAGGGAAGGAAAGGAACTGAAGATGCACGACTGACTGAGGCACACCTGGAGTGCCAAAAATCAGGAACCGAGCCATAGAGGAGAACAACCACTATTTGAAAGGTAAAACACCAAAAATTTTCCGAATTTTCCTCTCAAGCATGCCTACTGTTTTCAGTGTATTTAATCTATATAAACTGTATACATAGGCTCCTGTGAGACCTTAGAATTGTCATGAACAACTGAGAAGGTTGGATAAGTTTAGAAAACATAAAACCGAGACCCAACCGCCATGGATGGAGCTTCCCTGTAGCAGGTCTGATTTGACCTCCATAAAACTGAATCTTGATGGTCTAAACATGAACTAGACCTTCCTAAGGTGTCAAAACCACGGATCCGCGACCTAGAAACCTAGGTCTAGACCCTCAAAACCGAACCTATAGGTCTCGGCCATGGAACCCAAAATCTGAAATAGGCTCTTAAACTGAAATTGCTAAATGGGATGTTGATCCCCATGGACATACGGTCACAAAGAACCAAACCTTGTGAGATTTGGTTGAGAAATAAGGCCCCACGACCGAATTGAAAACCTGCATGATAATCGGTTATACAGAGCTCCATGCATGGATTCGAAGCTCAAAATCGATGCCAAGTTGTTGGTCTAGACTCTAGGAACAGTTTGGAACCAAAATTAGTTGAAAACAGCCTTCGAAAACCCACGAAATTGGAAAAACTTGATGACTGCAACTAGGGCAACAATGCCCTGCACGATGAGGAAGACAGAGTCGACTCGGTCGACTCGCGTGTCGACCCAGACACGTGTCGGTCTAGGGCGTGCCACTGCTTTAGTGGAACGACGCCGTATGAGGTTAAAGGTTTTAAATTTAAAACCTGAATTCGACCTGTTTGGCAATCCAAATAATAAATTGAAATCTGAACTGGGCCTATCCAAACCAAGAATAAGAAAGAAATTGGGGTTACCAGGGATATGTTATCCCGGTTTTCAGAGGGACCAGTGAACCGGTTGGTTTTGAGGAATTTGGACCGGTTCAACAGTTTAAACCTAAAACCCTTTGGTTTTTGAACCCCAACTTTATGTAATTACGATTTAACCCCTGATAGTTTTAAATATTGTACAGTGGCCCATATTTTGGAAAATTTCTTCATTTAAGCCCTGAATAAATTAATTAAATAATAAAATAATTATTTTTTTATTTTATTAAATAGGTAAAATTACAATTTTACCCCTAGACATTAAATATGTCAAACGGAGTCTAAATAAATTAAATAAATAGTGTATTTTCACTATTTTAAGCATTCTGGACTCAATGGTATAGTCCGATTTTGGAAATACAGTACCGAAAAATACAGACCTGTAAGTGATAAATTACTGTACTGCCCCTGATGGCACCAGACCCAAATAAAAATAAAAGACAGTCTATTTTGACTATGTCGGGCGTTCTGAACTCAACGGTGAGGTCCATTTTATGAACTGACATGCCGAAAAATACGACACATGAAATTACCAAATTACCCCTAATACCGTACGAGACCTAAACAAAGTCCGATTGGGACGAAACTGATACCGGTAGGAGCCCAGACACTGGTGAGACTGTATACTTGATTAGATGACGAATCGGGGTCAGAATTACACAAAACGTAAAATGACCAAAATACCCCTGAGCATTGTAAGTGCAAAGTAGAGGTCGAATAAAGGTCAAACTGATCTGATAAATTATCATTGGGATAATTATGAACACTGAAGGGCTAAATAAGACTCCGAGACAGTCAACGCGTAAAACGAGAAATGACCGATGTGTCCCGACGATCTAAAACAGATACCAAATGAAGTCCAAGGGACTTACAAATTTATACATGAGATATATGGGACGTTCTGAGGACCATGATAGGGTCCGGGGCAAAAATGACAAAATTACCATTTTGCCCCTAAGACTAAATAAGTACCCAACTAATACCGATTAAAGTCTAAAAAACTTAAAATTTCATATATATGATATATGGGATATTCTGAGGACCATAACAGGGTCCGAGATAAGAATGGCAAAATTACCATTTTGCCCCTATGGTTAAAATGAGAACCTAACTGATACCGATTGGAGTCCAAAGGACGTAGAACTTTGTACTTAAGATATAAAGACTATTCCAAAGACCACGACAGGGTCCGAGACAAGAATGATAAAATTACCATTTTGCCCCTAAGGTTGAATGAGTGCCTGACTGATAACAATTGAAGTCTAAATGACTTAGGATATAATCCTAATAACTGCTAAGCCTAATTAAAGAATGAAATAGCCTCGGGTGAGACCCAATGGAAGGGCGATAGGCTACTAGGCTATCTTAGGTAATCCGATAGATACCTAAGATGACGAATGAGACCTGAATGGATGAGTTCTGATCTGTCTGTGATTGATGATTATTATTCAGGATATACATGGAGATGCCTGATGTACCTGGAGGTTATTGGATTATTTATGCAAGGAAATAAGCGTAAAGTTGTGAGTAACTTCTGACACTGTTTTGATACTGTCCCTTGATTTACTGATCTGTTTTGAATGCAATTATTTAAATGCATGCCTTTCATACTATATCACTTATGACATGGTTTTAGTCTTTTTAAATAATTGACTATATTCCTGATCCCTGTGCTAGCATCCCGTACTGTTTTGCCTGTTTTGAACTGTTGAGATAAAATGGATATATTGAACCATTATTTCCGAAATGATTAAATAAACCATGTGATATAGGCAAAGAACAACATTTTGTTGTATCGTACCGCTTTGTATAGTATACTGTCTGAATGCTATATTGTTTAAATGTATATACTTAATGTACGCCCTTTGTACCACATTCCACGTGATGTGCTTGTGTCCTTCGAATTAGGAATTCCGTTCAGTTCGGTTATGTGCTGTCCGTTAATGATATGTCTGCCTCGATTGATATGTTCCGTCCGGTTCTAACATGTTCCGTCCGTTAATGATGTTAAGTCCGCCTTGATTGATATATGGTCCAGTTCCGTTGTGTACTGTCCGTTGATGATACGTCTGTCTTGATTGAAACATTGTGCAGTCCAGTTATGATTAGTTCCGACAGTGATGTGTCCCTGACTTGATTGTTATATTGTTTCTACCCAGTTCCGTTATGTTGTGTCCTGTTCATGATTTGCCTGTGTCTTGATCAGTGTAATGTTTCCGTTTAGTTCCGTTATAATTTTATCCGTTCGCGATATGCCTTTGCTTGACTGATGTATTGTTTCCGTTCGATTCCGTTATATTCCGTCCGTTGATGATATGTCTGACCTGATTGATAGATGGTCTAGTTCCGTTATGTTTCCGTCCTGTTATTGGTATGCCTTGTCTTGATTGATCTTGTTCAACTCCGCTATGTTCTAGCCATTGATAATATGCCCCTGTCTTGACTGACTTATTGTTCCCACTCAGTCCCGATTGTGATTTGTTCCGTTAATAAAGAGTCTGTGTCTTGACCGATATATTAGCAATAGTTATTGTTTTGACCGATTGGTTATGTCATGTTCCGATCCGTTTGTATTGTTTGTTCTATTCTGTTTTATTGTACTAGACTGCTTATGAAATGGATTTATAAAAATAGTTATTTTTGAAATGACTAAATTATCCATGTGCCTTGGAAGCACAAAACTGGTTTTGAAACCCATGATAGGGAACCTGTGTTACTCACTGGGCTTATTTAAGCTCACCCCATTATTCTGACATTTTTCAGGAATTAGCTCAATTGGATTAGAAGGTACTATGACATGACGTGAATAGGCCAAGTGGCATCGCAAGTAAGGATCTGACGGCGCTGAATTGTAGAGACTGGTTTATTGTGGATTGAACCTGGTTATTCCGGTGAGTGGTATGTTATGACTGACTTGACTGATATATATTAGATAGACATGGCTCATGGAACTAATGGTACTCTAGAGATGTTAGATCTGCTCTGTTGTTATATGCTTGATTTTAGATATGCTCTGAGATTAGAATTGTTGACTGACTGGATTTAGTCTTGCTTTGTGATACATATTCTTATGATGGATAAGTGAGTTGCATTCCCGTGACACAAAGAAAAAGTTTTAAATTCCGCTGCATTTGACCCTACAGTTGGAGTGCAATTCGTCGGAAAGTTCAGAATTTGCCTTTGGTTGGTCGCGTCGCGATCGACTGGCAGTCATGTCCTCAACATCCGCATAGGGTGGGGTTCGGGATGTGACACCAACAACAAGCACCGATCCCCTCCCCCCTCCACCACAAGCTGATCACCTTGGTAATGATGACACCCATGAATAGCCTCAAAGGACTTAAAGGGATCCTTCAATTCATCTATCCTATTGTCAGCACCATTTTAGGTCATAACAAAAAGGTAAAGGGGTCGTAGACTCTCAAGAAGTTACCAAATAGGATGTCAAAGGCAAGACACCTTAGCAGTCTGATGAATAACACATGTACTCTCTGTTCGAAATGCCTAGAACCCCCTTTACTCTAGAGGTCATGATAGAAAAATGTCTTAAAAATTTCATTGTCTAAAGTTTAAACTATATGATGGAAACTTAGATCCTGCTGACCACCTATCCCATTTTCACCACACAATGACTTTACAAGGTGGAACATATGTACTTATGTACCGCTCCTTTGTCATAAGCCTTAAAAGAGCAACTATGGAGTGGTTCCATCATCTTCCTCTGAACATGATTTTCATTTTTATAGATTTAAGTCGGAAGTCCGTGATCAATTTCATCACAAGCAGAAGACTCAAAAAGGCGCTTGAATTCTTCTCGACCTTAAAACAAACCAAAAGGGAAACCTTGAGAGATTTCTTCGGTAGGTTTAGTTTGAAACTGACATTGGTGGAAGCTTGTGAAGAAAGGTTTATTGTAGATGCTTTAACTTTAGGACTGATGCTTGAGAAGTTTAGGAACTCCCTTACCAAAAGCCCCCACGAAATATGTTTGCACTACATTTAAAAACACAAGGGTATGTCACTCTTGAAGAAGTGAAAAGCTCACCCAAAGAAGCCAAAGAACAAGGCTGAAAGGAGGAATAGGTCCCGCAGCAAAATCCACAAAGGAAGAAAAGAAGAGATGTTAGAGCCCAAGAAAAGCAGATCGAAAGGAACAACCTAGTTCTTCCATGAAGAAGGCCAACACCTACACTCCTTTAAATGCATTGTTGAGGCACATTCTCCATCAAATCCAATCCAGGGAAGACCTCTAAATGACCTCGGTTATCTCTGTGAGCTCGGTGTTAAAGCAAGCTATATACTCTCGAAGTGATTCCCTCTTTGCTTGCTTTACCGTTAGTAAGAATTCTGGTCCTTTTCTCAACTTCTTGGAGGTTAAGAATCGGTCAAGAAATAGCCTACTGGGCTCATAAAAATTGTTGATCAATTTTTGGGAAAGGTTGTGGAACCATTTAAGGGCGGTACTCTTGAGGCTCATCACGAACGTTTGACACATGAAGGCGTCGGTAGCTTCGTGCAGAGCCATTGTGTGTTGGTAGTGAGATAGGTGGTCCCTAGGGTCCTCAAACCCGTCGTAAAGGGTGAATTTTGGGATAACAAATTTCTTTAGTCATTTTTTTGCCATTATGGTAGAAGGTAAATGGCGTGGAGAACCTTCTGAGAAATTTACTTAGTTCGTCTTGCTCTAAAGGGGCATGGAACCCTCTGGTTGAGATTGTCTGATCCTGAGAGTTTGTTATCTCTTTTGTCCTTTGAGGGGCTTTGGGTAAGACTTGTTGCGCGATCAGTACCTATTAGTGATCTTGTCCTGCGCCTCTAGATCCTCAACTCAGGGGAGGAGTTTGTTCGGTGTTATCAGGAGGATGCTACTCTTCCAAGATTAGGGGAGCTGAAGTCTCGGGAGGTTGGAATTCTTGCAGCGCTAGATTGGCTCCAGAGGCCATTGGAGTTGGAATCCTCGTTCTGGTTTGGTAGTGGACAACTGGATGAAACGTGGGCATTCTTCTCCCTATAGTTGTTGAAGTCTGGGGATCAGCTTTCATATGAGCGGTACCATGAAGGTGTACCGGTTGCATGTTAGGCAACCCCTCGTTGGGAAATCCTTTGCCAGTGGTGATGGTAGGAGGCTGAGTTCCTCTATGAACAATGTTAGTAGGAGGAGTGTCACGCCCCGAATTCTAGCGAACCCGAGGCGCGAGTAACGAGACAAAAAGAAATAAAATTAATAAGTAAATAAAGACGATTAAGGACGATCTCATCCATTCTACATGCTGTTTTGATACATACATAAGGTCTGGTCCATTTGTTCACAACATACAAAATAAAATACAGTCTCGGGCTTATGCCTTTACACAATATCAAAAGCGCCCCTTGGGCCCAACATAATCCCCAATCAGACCGTCTCTATGTCTCGTACAGCTGGGACATCATCTGAAATGTTTGCCCCACTAAAGGGGTCAGCTCAACATGCTGGTACAATATAATGCTAATGCAAGAAACAAAACTAAGGTCGTGGCATGTGCAAGTGTACAGTTATTTCTATATGGCATTCGATATCATGATGGCAGTATATAAACAGTATACAATATATGAGTAGTATGCGTGACACACCCATGCAACTCTATGCCACCCATGTCTCATGATACGGTCATTTTCCGCTGGCATGAGTACCGCCACTTATGTCTCGCTTCACGGTCCGGAATCCGTCAAGCTTGCAAGTACCTAATGGCCGATTTTGGGTTTTTCACCACAGGATCTGCACCCTCATAATGCAAAGCACTAAGTGCTTAACTCACGCCATGTCCAAGGAATCACACTATGCCAATATGCTCTAATCTCATCATGTCATAATGCAATCTCAATGATGCATCTCATTCATACATAAAACATGCTTTCAAGTACATATTTCATAATGTCAACAGTTCTCCAAGCATGTGATTCACACACTACACTAACACATGCGATATACACATAATCATCATCCACATCGTCACCCAACTTTAGCACGATAGCATGAAGCACATAAGCATGTAAACATTCAAGCAACAAGTGAACAATCAAGGCAGCAAATCAAGTATTCCTAATCTTAGTTCTATTTCTTACTTAGCACAATATATCGTACCTGGTAATCGACCTCAATCCGAAAAAGTGTACTCGAGGTATGGTAGGATCACAGTGAGAATACCGAAGGTCAGATCACCTTCTTATTGCCCTCTCGTGTCCCTAAAATCATAACAGGTAATTCAGTTCATTGTCATTTGAATTTATTCTATTCATCAAATTTTATGTCTTTAATTCATAAGTTTCTATTTTGTTGAATTAGACTCTACTATTGAGTTCGGAACGTCGAAGAAAATAAGTTTAGGTTTTTGTAGAACTCAATTCGGACATCTGGGTTCAAAAGGGCAAAATAGTCATTTTGCACTTTACATGGGTCCTTACACTTCGAGACTTTTTTCCACAAATTGGACTCCACGGTTGAGTCCGGAATGCTTGAAATAATAAAGTTTCACTATTTGTTTACCTAATTCGGAGTTCGTTTGACTGTACTTCAATTCAGGGGCATTTTGGTAATTTTATATGTTGCTACGTGTCTTTTATTTTTTGGGACCCCGTCTCGTAAAACGGACCTCACCATTGGTCTCAGAATGGTCGAGATAGTCAAAATACACTAATGACTTGTCCCATTTGGACTCCGGGTTATTTTCGAGTATTTAAAATAATTTAATTAATTAATTAATTTAATTATTATTTTATTAATATTCAATTCTGGTGGGTCAAATCGTAATTATTTAAAGGTTCAGGGGTTAAAGTGTAATTATTTAAAGTTTCTGGGTCAAAGTACAATTTCTAGAAAAAGTACGGGTGGATTTGTAATTTCCAAAAAGTTCAGGGGCAATTTTGTAATTTGAAAACCCTTATTCTCAATTTGGATAGCCAAACAGTGGCTAATCCAAAACAGGGATAGGATATCCCTGTTCCAATTCAATTCAAAATTTTCAATTTCTTAAGCCTACAACGAAACAGCCCCTTATCCAATTTTAATTTAAAACAGCAGGCCGACACGTGGCAGGGGCGGTTCGGCCCAAGCCCAAGCCCGACCCGGACCCGAGACCCGAACCTGAACAGTGTCTTCCCCCCCCCCGTTTTTCCGGTGAAGCTCCGGTCGCCTTCTCCGGCGCCGGTGGCCGGAATTTGCAGAAAATCAAGTTTTCAAACTTGATTTTCTTGGTGTTTTCGAAGCCTCTTTCAATTCCAAATCATTCTAAAACATTTTTGAACACTTTAATACCATTTTGAACCTCCCAATCATGTTGAAAGACCTGGATTTCTCCCCCATGGCCGTGACCCACAACTTGCTTTTTCTCTCTCATCTCTCACCCATTTTAACTGATTTTTTCTTGCAAAATGATCTACATTTCATATACTACAATGTCCAAGGCTTTAATCAATTCAACATGCTCTAAAACAGATTATGTACACATGATATTTCTAGAGAGAGAAAATAATGGGTTTAGTTGTTTTACCTCCGTTTCTCTCTCCTTCTCTTGGTTCAACCACTGGACCTCTTCACCTCACCGCTCTCCACCTTGCTTCCTCTTCCAACTGTATTTGCACACACACAGATCACACTCTCCTTCTCTCTTCACTTTCTCTCTCTCTCTCTATATATATATATATCTCTCTCTCTAAAACCCACGACTGTCTGCCCCTCTCAACTCTCATATACACTCACAAATTTCACTACCCACACCCACCTAATCTCTTACACACTCACAGTCTCTCTCCCATGCCCTGAAATCCACTCACACACACAACCACAAGCCATGCTTCCTTGAGTGTGCAACACTCAACACATACACACACACACGGCACACAGTGCACACACTGACTGCAATATATATATATATATATGTATATGTATACCCCAATTCAGATTTAAATTATATACTTATATACATATACATGCACATACATCATATATAATACACATGCACAATACACACATCCTCACCCACATGTTCACATATAATAATAAAAAACAAAATAAATAAAATAAAATAAAATAATAACCACGAAAATTTATATATTAAAAAAAAAATTTCAGGTTATTACATCCTTCCCTCCTTACAGAAATTTCGTCCTGAAATTTAAAATAACACAAAACAAAAGAAAACACATCACTGATCAAACAACTCAGGGTACCTAACTCGAACCTCGGCCTCACGCTCCCAAGTAGCCTCCTCAATCCCATGATGGTTCCAACGAACCCTGACCAAAGGGATGGTCCTACCTCGCAAAAACTGGTCCCTCGAGTCCAACATCTCCACGGCCTCTGGTCATAAAAAGCATCCCCCTCTAATTGAAGATCTACCCAATCGAATACATGGGAGGGGTCAGGCTGGTACTTCCCAACATCGACACATGAAAAACATCATAAACTCATAATGGCCGCGGTGGTAATGCCAGCTGATAAGCCACCTCACTAACTCTCCCAAGAATCTCAAAGGGGCCTATAAATCGTGGCGACAGCTTCCCACCGCGCCCAAATCTCCTCAAACCTCGTCTGGGAGATACCTTGAGGAACACATGGTCCCCCACCTCAAATGCCAAGGGCCGCCGCCTCCTATCTGCATAACTCCTTTAGCGACTATGGGCTGTCAACAATCGCTGCTTGATCACTTGTATCTTGTCTGCGGTCTCACGGACTAAGTCGAGTCCCAGAACAACCATCTCCCCTACCCCAGTCCAACACACCGGTGAACGACACGGCCTACAGTACAACGCTTCAAATGGTGCCATCTCAATACTGAACTAATAGTTACGGTTGTAGGCAAACTCTACCAAAGCAAGGTGATCCTCTCAGTTACCCCTGAAGTCCATAACGCAGTCTCTAAGCCTGTCCTCTAGGATCTGAATGGTACTCCCTGACTGACCATCAGTCTGGGGATGAAAGGTAGTACTAACTTAGCTGAGTCCCTAAGGCTGTCTGGAGGCTCTGCCAAAACCGTGCAGTGAAACGTGGGTCCCTATCTAAAACAATGGATAAGGGAACTCCATGTAGTCGCACTATCCCTCGATATAGTAGTAAAAGATCAATGCAAAATGCATTGTAACATGTAGACGTGCAGCCTTACCTATGGATCACTCACCTCTCCCTCAGCCAGGCGATGTGGAATGCATTACCTCCTCCCATTACCATCTCCCTCGTAGGCTTCGCCTCACCGGTAGGCGTGCAGCGACGTGCAGACATCTCCACACTCCCTGCTAGGGTCTGGTGCTAATCCCATCTGTAACGACTCACTCCACATGGCACAACACATAATGAAATCCTCAAAACACATTGGCTCATCAACGCCAATCCCTTTCAATTTCCATCCAAGTATCACGACTCACCTCAACAATTCAACACAATAAAAAGCAAAGGAGACTCCTCACTGTTCACAAGGATACCCCAAGGTCTCTCGCACATGTGATGTTATCTAACCTGCCTCAATTTAATCCATGAAATCACCTAGTGATTTATCCCAATGGAATAATTACACATTATCCGCACCACAATGCAATCTCATCATACAGTATTTTCTAAGTACCCTAATTACTCACAAGATATCAACAGCACAGTCTAAAAGTAAGGCTATCATCTCCCACCTTAGTCTATATATAACCGAGACTAAGTGTCATGTACTAATAAGGACTAGCCTATTCATTTCATGTACGCATATATCGATTGGGTATACAAGTGTAGACAGTGTAGTTTATGTACTCTAATCATGAAACTTAAGTCAATATACCAAGGTTCAGAAGAATAAAACATTAGTGAAACTCTTCACCAATTTCTACTACGAACATACATCAATTTTCACACACATATATTAACGCACATATACAAACACGTTTAAACATTCTCTTATACATGCATTAATAATAATCAGTTTGTATATATAAAAAAAAATGTCATAATCATAGCACCATAACGGTCACTAAACTAGCATGCTTATATAAAGCAAACGTACAACATTCAATAGCTAACACGTAGCTTACTACATCAGCACCCAGTACAAAATTTTATCCCAGGAATACACATATACATAAATAAGCACATAGTCTGCTGTACAGGTGACTAGGCACATTCCCAACCTTACGGATATCCAGGCTCATAGCCTATCTCACTGACAACAAGCATATAGTTTACTGTTTAATCTCATTCGTTACACTGTATAAAGGCAAGCATTGAATCCTAGATCATCAATAACCAAGTATACTCCACCTTGTACAATTTCACAACTAAGGTAACAAGCACTCCTCTAATCATGTAATCCAAACCAACCCAATTCAAATTAAAGTCTAACCCCTCCTAATTCACAATAAAGTCAATCTTAAAAGGATCTATGGACATACCATGGAATAAAGAAAACATCTCCCTCAGGAGTACACACGGTCTCTCTTCCCTTGTAGTAGCCTATACTCGTCTAAAGTGTAAATAACCGATCTATCTCCAACACAACACCAATACTAGACGCATCAAATAAGATGAAGAACCCAAATAAGGCATGCAGTCAGCTACCTCTATCGAGTAATCTCTACAGATTCTCGTCAGCATTACTCTACCCCTAATGTCATGTCAACATAGTAAATATGAATGTATGAGATGCATCATGGTCTATCAATATGCTAGTCCATAAACTAACACAAAAAAAAAAAAAAAAAATGTACCTCACGGCTCTGAAGGTCCCAAAGGATAGGTAACTCTAGGCTAGCTACTGTATAATGCCACTCTGAGTGGTCTGGTCCTGCCTATCACCCCTCTGACTGAAAGTCCTGACACTCAATGCTGTGGGTGCATGCTGAAAATACGGTGCCGGAGGTCCCTGACCCAATAGTGGCTGTGGCAGAGGCACTTGGGTATACTGATAGAAATGTGGCTCCTCTAAGTCCTGGGAAATCGGCTTCTGAGGACAATTGGCCCTGACATGGCCAGCCTGGTGGCATACAAAACAAAGTCGTGGAGTCCCCCGTCCTTGACTCTGTACTGGTGATGGGAATGACTCCTGACTAGACTCGATCCTCTGTCTCAAGTTGGGGTCCCTCAAAGGACAAGTGACCATCTTGTGGCTAGGCTGTCCACAAATAAAACAAATAATGGTCCCTTGGGATGTGTATGTGAATGTAGAAGAAGCACCAGTCCGGGACCTCTTCAATAGTCTCCTACCAGTGTGAGTATGGGCAGTTATAGATATCCGTGCAGCAGCAGCACGGGCTCGAGACCTCTTCGATGGCCTCTTACCAGCGTATATCGGGGTAGACCTAGGGATCTGTGCTAGAGTCGCCTCGCTCTGGGTCTGGGGCTCTCTGACTCCTCTAAGCTCAGCCAACTCTCTCTCAGCCTTGACCGCTCTCGTCACTACCTCCTGTATAGTGTGAAGGCATTCCCGCATAATGGTCGCTACGTCCCTAGAACCACTAGTCTGCCCTACCTCCACTGGAGCAGGTGTAAAAGTGACGGCCTCCTCAACTGCAACATCTGCCGAAGCAGCAGCTTGGGGCCAACTATGCCACGGTGGTGCAGTGGTCCTAGGCTCATCGTGTCTAGGTGGTATAAGTCTGAGAGTAGCTTGTCTCGGTGGCATGTCTACAAGTTCAAAGAGAAGAAAAAATTAATACCCCATTGGACACAGGTGTTAAAAGAACATTAAGTAGGTACTTTTCAACACTTCACAATTTCGAAGTAACAACCACAATATATCATGACACACTTGCCTAATCAATACCTACATAACTAATGTCGACCATCCCTACCCGTTTGTTACACTAAACAATTTATACCGAGTTCTAACATAGCCCTTTACTAAGAAGGATTTTATCTAAACAATGTAATACGCGCATACTTAAACATTTGAACACCAGCAAGGTTTAACTCCCAGTGAATACTATCCAAAACAATACATCTCTCAACAACCAGGGTTTAACACAAGAACAGCTTTAAAAATCTAAAGATAAACACTCTAAGCATCCATCTATACACACAAGCTCCACAGTCCAAATCCTTATTCTAGCATTTTAAGATTTGATGTGTCTTTTATTATCTCTTACTTTTATAGCTAGGTGATAACCCTTCATGGATTACAGCTCCTTTCATTACTTGCTGATGGGGTACCATCCATCAGCTGTAACTCAAGACCTGAGACCAATCCAGTCTGTATAAATGTCATAGTCATAGTATTATAATCCATGAAAATTAGTTACTAACCTAGCACACTCATATAGAATCCACAAGCAACAGTCAACCAGGTAAACAACCAGGTTCACAACTTGTCTCCTAAGTAACTAGGCATACTGCCTATCGTATAGATAACTAAGTGTACAACCCATACCTCAAATGACTAGGCACACCATCGATCCCATAAAGTATACGGTCTATCACATAGACACGAGTTTCTAATCTTAGTCACCCACTACCACAAAAAGAAAATTTCGCCTACTCCCTATCTACCGGGAAGTCAAGCATAGTGCATACGCGTGCACACCAATGCAACATGTGTATATAAAATATTTGAGCTAAAAGCTCAGTCATGTTCTCATCAGCGACTAGGGAGTACGTATAGCATGCTGTAATGTACACTTAACAAATTCTCACACATTATACATGTCATGCATCTTACTACATTAAATCACGTAATCATGCATCATAACATATCATCAATCAACACGTAATCACAACAAGTCATGCTTCAAGAGTATAAAATCATATAACACACAAAATCCTATCGCATGCTACTAACAGTTCACACTAGGTCTCATTCTCTTCTCTAGGGTCTCATGGTGTTAAACAACACCCCACGGTCTCTAGGTATTCGAACCTAAGCTCTGATACCACGTTGTCACACCCCGAATTCCAGCGAACCCGAGGCGCGAGTAACGAGACAAAAAGAAATAAAATTAATAAGTAAATAAAGACGATTAAGGACGATCTCATCCATTCTACATGCTGTTTTGATACATACATAAGGTCTGGTCCATTTGTTCACAACATACAAAATAAAATACAGTCTCGGGCTTATGCCTTTACACAATATCAAAAGCGCCCCTTGGGCCCAACATAATCCCCAATCAGACCGTCTCTATGTCTCGTACAACTGGGACATCATCTGAAATGTTTGCCCCACTAAAGGGGTCAGCTCAACATGCTGGTACAATATAATGCTAATGCAAGAAACAAAACTAAGGTCGTGGCATGTGCAAGTGTACAGTTATTTCTATATGGCATTCGATATCATGATGGCAGTATATAAACAGTATACAATATATGAGTAGTATGCGTGACACACCCATGCAACTCTATGCCACCCATGTCTCATGATACGGTCATTTCTCCGCTAGGCATGAGTACCGCCACTTATGTCTCGCTTCACGGTCCGGAATCCGTCAAGCTTGCAAGTACCTAATGGCCGATTTTGGGTTTTTCACCACAGGATCTGCACCCTCATAATGCAAAGCACTAAGTGCTTAACTCACGCCATGTCCAAGGAATCACACTATGCCAATATGCTCTAATCTCATCATGTCATAATGCAATCTCAATGATGCATCTCATTCATACATAAAACATGCTTTCAAGTACATATTTCATAATGTCAACAGTTCTCCAAGCATGTGATTCACACACTACACTAACACATGCGATATACACATAATCATCATCCACATCGTCACCCAACTTTAGCACGATAGCATGAAGCACATAAGCATGTAAACATTCAAGCAACAAGTGAACAATCAAGGCAGCAAATCAAGTATTCCTAATCTTAGTTCTATTTCTTACTTAGCACAATATATCGTACCTGGTAATCGACCTCAATCCGAAAAAGTGTACTCGAGGTATGGTAGGATCACAGTGAGAATACCGAAGGTCAGATCACCTTCTTATTGCCCTCTCGTGTCCCTAAAATCATAACAGGTAATTCAGTTCATTGTCATTTGAATTTATTCTATTCATCAAATTTTATGTCTTTAATTCATAAGTTTCTATTTTGTTGAATTAGACTCTACTATTGAGTTCGGAACGTCGAAGAAAATAAGTTTAGGTTTTTGTAGAACTCAATTCGGACATCTGGGTTCAAAAGGGCAAAATAGTCATTTTACACTTTACACGGGTCCTTACACTTCGAGACTTTTTTCCACAAATTGGACTCCACGGTTGAGTCCGGAATGCTTGAAATAATAAAGTTTCACTATTTGTTTACCTAATTCGGAGTTCGTTTGACTGTACTTCAATTCAGGGGCATTTTGGTAATTTTATATGTTGCTACGTGTCTTTTATTTTTTGGGACCCCGTCTCGTAAAACGGACCTCACCATTGGTCTCAGAATGGTCGAGATAGTCAAAATACACTAATGACTTATCCCATTTGGACTCCGGGTTATTTTCTAGTATTTAAAATAATTTAATTGATTTAATTAATTAATTAATTTAATTATTATTTTATTAATATTCAATTCTGGTGGGTCAAATCGTAATTATTTAAAGGTTCAGGGGTTAAAGTGTAATTATTTAAAGTTTCTGGGTCAAAGTACAATTTCTAGAAAAAGTACGGGTGGATTTGTAATTTCCAAAAAGTTCAGGGGCAATTTTGTAATTTGAAAACCCTTATTCTCAATTTGGATAGCCAAACAGTGGCTAATCCAAAACAGGGATAGGATATCCCTGTTCCAATTCAATTCAAAATTTTCAATTTCTTAAGCCTACAACGAAACAGCCCCTTATCCAATTTTAATTTAAAACAGCAGGCCGACACGTGGCAGGGGCGGTTCGGCCCAAGCCCAAGCCCGACCCGGACCCGAGACCCGAACCTGAACAGTGTCTTCCCCCCCCATTTTTTCGGTGAAGCTCCGGTCGCCTTCTCCGGCGCCGGTGGCCGAAATTTGCAGAAAATCAAGTTTTCAAACTTGATTTTCTTGGTGTTTTCGAAGCCTCTTTCAATTCCAAATCATTCTAAAACATTTTTGGAACACTTTAATACCATTTTGAACCTCCCAATCGTGTTGAAAGACCTGGATTTCTCCCCCATGGCCGTGACCCACAACTTGCTTTTTCTCTCTCATCTCTCACCCATTTTAACTGATTTTTTCTTGCAAAATGATCTACATTTCATATACTACAATGTCCAAGACTTTAATCAATTCAACATGCTCTAAAACAGATTATGTACACATGATATTTCTAGAGAGAGAAAATAATGGGTTTAGTTGTTTTACCTCCGTTTCTCTCTCCTTCTCTTGGTTCAACCACTGGACCTCTTCACCTCACCGCTCTCCACCTTGCTTCCTCTTCCAACTGTATTCGCACACACACAGATCACACTCTCCTTCTCTCTTCACTTTCTCTCTCTCTCTATATATATATATATATCTCTCTCTCTCTAAAACCCACGACTGTCTGCCCCTCTCAACTCTCATATACACTCACAAATTTCACTACCCACACCCACCTAATCTCTTACACACTCACAGTCTCTCTCCCATGCCCTGAAATCCACTCACACACACAACCACAAGCCATGCTTCCTTGAGTGTGCAACACTCAACACATACACACACACACGGCACACAGTGCACACACTGACTGCAATATATATATATATATATATATGTATATGTATACCCCAATTCAGATTTAAATTATATACTTATATACATATACATGCACATACATCATATATAATACACATGCACAATACACACATCCTCACCCACATGTTCACATATAATAATAAAAAACAAAATAAATAAAATAAAATAAAATAATAACCACGAAAATTTATATATTAAAAAAAAAAAATTTCGGGTTATTACAAGGAGGAAGAGGGTTACTCCGTTGGTTTTGAGCCAATAAAGGCAGAGCTTGTGATATGGCAGTGAGTTGTTCTTGCAACCGACCAAACTGCCGTTGAATCCGATCAAGTTGTTGTTGTAAACGATTGAGTGTTTGTCCCCTTTCTCTTCCAACAGAAGGTTGATCTTGAGTTGGGAGTTCTTTCTAGGATGAAGTCTAGGAGCCATGTCTTTTGGAAGGAAAAAAATAATAGATTTTTTCTTTTGAAGATGAGGATAGTAAGAACGATTGTCGTTCTCACAGACGGTGCCAAATTGATGTTGCTCCTAAGTTGAGTAAGATTAGGAACCATAAAAGTAGGGATTCGAAGATATCCAAAGATAGTAGTTGCTATATTAAATTTTGTTTCCTTATTCTGAAGTCGGTAGGATATGAAAGGCGGTACTATGTTCTGGATCATATACCTCTGAACCCTCCGTATCTGGTTGATTCGGATAAAGTGATCATATACTTGTCATTTATGGTATATCAAATCTCTTCCATTTGAAAAACAAATGGATATTATTTTCTACCAATTTATAAAATTATTTCTAATATGAAAGAAATGTTTCTACTATTTTGGTATGTTTTTATGGAAACATGTGAATTTCGGTATTCCATTAGTATTTCGTTTTAATTCACTGAGAAATAGAAACATTTTGATTGAAAAGAAACGAGATTTTGATCCTCGATAAAAATGATGACTTTGTTAACAATTGGTTCTTTGCCATGGTGAGGGTCCTGTTGGGATTAGCTTGATCTCGACCTGAATGTCAAGTCTCAAAGCCCACCACATACTAACCACCTAAGACACTAAAAACATGATTTTCAAGGTCTAAGAATAATGCGGAACGGAAACGTAAAAATGAGAATTGAATACGTCGAATTCGTTAGAGAACAAGTAACATGGAAACTCTTTACCCAACAAGAAGAAATAATTCTATAAAATTCGTAATTAATATTTATTGATAAAAAAATATAACCATAAGGACCTGTTACATGATATTTATAATGCTAAAATATTTCTATGTTAAGTAAGAAATAAAAACTCCTATTTTTATATTAATCATATTATAATAAAAACTAGTAATTCGAATAGAAAACTATTAATTCTTATATTTTTTATATTACTTCCAATAAAATTAAAAAATTAAAAAAAACTAACATTAAAAATTAAACAATTTGAATGCAATTCAAATAAAATTTCTTATTTTTAAAATTTTATATCTGTCTTACATCAAAGAAACAATACAGGCTTTCTGTTATGCTATTGTTAAGGTAGACAAGAAATTACTTTCATGAACGCAATAGCCCAAGTTGAGTCCAAGCGGCGACACTGGTTTATTGACATGGGCTAAATCTAATCTCACGTTTTAGAGCTGCTATAAGAATTGGGCCATTTTACATATACACGCACATGGATGACTGTAGGTATGACACATGTTTTGATCATTTATTTTCAGGCAAACAGAAACACATGTTTTGGGCCATCTTGTTATTTGATGTGCTGTCCAGTTTACTCAATGGATCGTTGGATAAAATATCCACTTCCATTGCTGTATATATACAACTAGCAACTGTGATATGTAGGGGTGTAAATAAAAAAAAAAATGACACATAATACTAAAATTCTTATTTCGATCACAAATTTTGAATTTTAATTAAAGCAATACAAAATAATTCAATTATCAAACAAATTATGTAATAAAAATAAATAAAATATCTTCAAACAATTCTATCTTTAAAATTCAATCCATAATATTTAATAAAACTAAAAGATATATCATATCCATAAAGTCTCGAAAATTGAAAACATACAATAAAAAAAAATTGACTTAAATCATCATTTCTTAAAAAGGATAACATTTTAAATCAAGAAAAGTAAAAAATTTAACAGTTTAAACAACAAATACTACATCAATGCTACTTATTGTCATCCATCTGAGTCAGTCCCATGAATAACTGACAAAATAAAATATTACAAGTAATTAGCTATTTTTTTTTTTCAAATGGTGAAATATAAAATTAAAAATACAAATAAAATTTTTACCTACGTATTATTGTAGAGTTATTTATTTTTATGAGTTTTGCCCATCGATTATTGCTCTACTTCATCCAATGCCTTTGAGAATAAGATATCATTTTCAATTGCCTCCAACATCACTCCAAATCTCTCAAATCTTTGAAATCTTTTTTTATAGTGTTATGTATTGAGTTTATAGGTCACGTATCAGGAAGTGTGTTAATTATCGCATAAACCAAAATTGCAATGTGAGGACAAAATCCTTTTCTCCTAAGGTGGTTGAATAATTTTTCTTTCTTAAGTATATGTTGTCTCACGGTGGAATCTAAGGTCATTTTTTCTGTCTCAAGCTCTATTCACAATGGGCTGATTTTACGTTCTGCTTTTCTTAATAGGCATATTAGATCTATCATACACTTTGATTTCTTAATATAAAAAATAGTTTTGATCTTGGTATCCTAAGATGAAGGTAGTTTCTCAACTATTTTTTTTTATTATATATTTTTATGTTATTTTTTCATCATATTTTTTGTAATAAATGAAACTTTTCAAGTTTATTTAATCCATATTTATGTATAGGAGTGTCGTCTCTAAAAGACTGATTTTTAATTTCATCCCACAAATTGTTCTTTTCAAAACATTCATTATAATGTGACAATATAAGAGGTCTCATTGTCTTCTGCATGTAAAAAGTATATGATTTATATACTTAAAATAATAAATGGTAGATATATTCACTTATCATAAATTATGAATAAAATAATGAAACATGATCATAAATAAAAACATGTGTGCTTGCACGTAGCATTAACTAATTGCACAATTTATTTATTTTTTATTGTATGTTAAAATTTGAAAGCAGATCAGATCATAAGCAAGACTAAGTATAGTTTATTTCCTTCTAATGGACTCCCTTTAACTTAAATTGACAGCCATAATGTGAGAATTATTTTTTAAGCTCCTATGTTTAGCAGAATGAGCGAGAGCACCTTTTGTTCCACACTTTGATTAGATATAAGGTATTACTTCAAAAGCAAATAAGAAAGGTTTGAATATTGAGTGGTATATGATGAGACAAAAAGTGTATTACTTCATGCATATAATTATAGAAGAAAGAAGGTATTTATGACGGTTCACGATTTAATTTATAAATCTTATTGAATTTTTAGTTAGACTAAAATATGTTATTAATTAGTTTCTCGAATGTCTATTTTGTATTTGTCACAACCTGAAACCCACCCTGTGCGGATCGGTATCGCGACACTAATTGACCCTGATGGCCGAACCGCATTTTTCCGTTTTTACTTTAAGCTGACATTCATAGGTAAGTTATTACCATGAAATCAGAATTTAAATATGCAGCGGAAGACTTGAATGAAATTTTCGTTCATTTATAATACTAAGGTTCATATAGTTTTACAGACCCAAAAATTTCCAAATACAACTTCCCCTAGGACGTGGGGTGATGGGAGAACATAGGACAAGTACTATACTTTACTACCAAAATAATCCCTGCAGTACATCAGATCTACAACAACCCTACGCCTGTCCGGGATTCTGATCCCTGCTTTCAAACTGTGGCATCTCACCTGAAATAGTCAAATGTGTGTAGTATCTGATGAGCTATAAAAACTCAGTAAGTAGTACTTTACTCTATCAAGGACAGGTCAACATAAAGGGGTTCACAGAACAAAATACATGATTATAACAACATGATATTCAATTAAGTAGACATGGTATCTACAACAGTGAATCATGTTACATGATAATGGAAATAACAATGATTATCCAAATAATACAATGATGTATAGGATGATTTTCATGGTCTGACATACATATATATATATATATATAGATACGTAGAACTCAGCATACCCTTTTGCAAACAGGTCTCACTACTTGACTTGCTCATGTATACTCAGTCTATAGTAGGACTCAGTATACCTTTTTGCAAACAGATTTCTCTATCTGCCTTGCTCATGCACACCCAGCCTACAACTTTTAGTAGAATCCAGCCATACCCTTTTGCAATCAGAACCACCTGTCTGACTTGCTCATGTAGACCGGACCTACTCCTCATAGTCATAGTGTATTGTAGTTATTTAATGCTATGTGAAATGATCATGGCCCTTATGAGAGTATAATATATGACTGTACACCATTCAGGCATCATAAATCAAATTGTATAGTGATCACATGCTCAAATATGGCATTTAATTCAACAATATTCACGAACAATTATCAATGAAGTTCAATAATATCCGAAAGCATAAACACAGTAAAAATCAACACATGCATAACACAACTGGGTCTTTGCCACGTACAAAGATCGGATTTTACTTACCTCTATTCGCGATCCTAGATCAGTATCCCGTAAGTTTGCCTTTCCCTTTCGAGTTCCCTATATGTCAATAGATTGGTCTCAGAATTAATGTTATTCATCAAATTTTATGCCTCGCTACCATAAGTATCTCTAATAGTAATTTAGACTCTACCATTGAGTCCGGAATGCCGAAGAAAGTTGGTTTAGACTTTCGTGGAATTCCATTTGGTCATTTGTACTATAAATGGTAAAACGGTTATTTTGCACTTTTACGGGTTTTTACTTTTCAAGACATCTTTTCGCAAATCAGACTCCACTGTTGAGTCTGGAATGCTTGAAATAATAAAAATTCACTATTTGTTCACTTTAATCGTAGTCCGTTTGACCTTCTTTTTGACTTAGGGGCATTTTGATAATTTTTTTTTTAATTAATTAAATTAATATTATATTCTATGGGTCAAATCATAACAACTAAAAGTTTAGGGCCCAAGTACAATTTCCATAACTTCTGGTTCCAAATTCAATTTTAGAAAATCCTATCCTAACTAAGGATAACCAAACAACGAATAAGCACAGAATAGGAATAAGATATCCTTATCCTCATTTCTCCAATTTATTACTCCTATTACCAAACACTCCAAATTCAATTTTAAAAACCTTTTAACTTAAATCAATACTGTGCCGTTTTGATATACCCGTTTCTGTTTTGGTCGGGTCCCAACCCAGATCCGACCTGTGGCCTACCTGACCCAAGACAACAGTGTTGTTTTCTCCGGCAATATGCCGGTAGGGTTCACTAGGGTTTCGTCTCTTTCTCCGACGACGACCAACTGTTTCTGGTCGTTTTCTCCCCCATTTTCAATGGGGTTCTCTTCCCTTTTTCTTAAGGATCACAACCCCATGCCCATTTGTTTGATTTAACCTACACACTATCACGAAAATGGAGAAATAATAGCTCCGGCCAGAAGTTGCGATTTTCCGGTGAGCTCCATTTCTCTATGATTTCCTTACGGTTTTGACTCTAAGTTTGTTCTAATGGTTTTCTGCATCTAAGAGGAACAATTCCTCATCATAATAACAAAGCTTTATGCATCAAATCTCATAAAACCGAATTTATTATTAAACCTGCAACTTAGCTTTTCTCCTTTGTTTTAATTCTTTTTAACTGATTCTTTTTACAATATTTTTCATATTTCAATCTCTACAAGACCCTATAATTCAATCTTCCATTCATGCTTTAAAATATTAAAACAGAAACTAATATTTACTTACCTTTATTTTCGGATTTCTTGTTGCAATGTTGCCTTATTCCTTTGTTCCTCCACTTCTGATTCTTCCAAACAATTTTCTTAACTTTTTGACAGTGCTCACAACCTTTAAATCTCTATGTTTTCTTGTCCCATGCAACACCCATATATACACAAACCATCATCACACTCACCGGCCAAGTCCCATCTTCCCTTCTCTATTGGTTTCTCCCCTTTCTAAAGCCCTTTTCTTTGACCTAACTTTTCTGATTTTTCTCCCAAATGCAGCTTTGCATTTATGGCTTTGGAGATATTTGCATATATATATATATATATATATTATATCACACATACCAATACACACACACAATACCTAATCGTCACACACACACATGCATGCACTTGGCAGCTTCCTTTCTTTTTCTTAATGTATAATTCATATATATACATACATATTATACTAAGCATATGTATAGATACATAAATATGAATACTTACTCTATACATATATATACTCATATATATATATATACATACATTTTATTTTCTAATTACGCGTACGTGCACTCATATTAAATAAGCTACGTGTATACGTATATGCATGCATGGAAGTATGTGCATGCACGTATTATGAGGCATAGTTCTGAGTTGCTCAGGAATCGCCCGACACTGACTGTAAAACTGACACTGTTCACATTCCAAAATCGTATAGCACATGTCATATCAAAATATAGAGCTTAACAGCTTAGTTATAACTGATAGTATATTACCGACCCGGTTTACCTCGATATACATGCTAACCCGGGTCAGGGTATTATAGTTGTAATAACCCGGAAATTTTTTTTTTTAAATATAAAATTTTCTTGGTTATTAAATTAAAATTTTTTTTTTTATATAATGTAATGGTTATTATTATTATTATTATTATTGATATGGTGTGAATGTAATGTGTATAAGATTATGTGTATATGTATACATGTGTAAGTTATGTGTGTATTAAACATGTGTGTGTATGATTATATGTATATACGTATACATATATATATATATATATATATATATATATATGAATCAGGTTGTGCAAGTGGGTGGGTGAGGTGTCGGCTGTGTGTGTATTTAGTGTGTGTGCCTAGTGTGTGATGAGTAATATATATATGTAGGCTTATATAGGCAGCTTTGCATTTAATTGCAAAGCTGCATTTTGGGGGAGGCAAGGTGGCTGAACAGAGGTGAGAGAAGTCAAGGAAGGGGGCTGATGTGAGGGAGACGTGTGAGAGTGGATTTGTGTGTCTATTTTGGGTCTCGGTTGGGAGAAGAGAAGGAAAGAAAAAGCAGAAGCGAAAGAAAGGACTGTGAAGGTGGAGAGGGAGCTCGAGAGGTGATCCAAGAGGAGAAAGGAAGAGAAGAAAGAGACTGCAACAGGGAGAAATCTGAAAAATGGGTAAGTGGGTTTAGTTTCTGTTTTAAAGTTTTGGGTTGTTTGATTGATTTGATTTTTGGGTGTTATAGAGCATGAAATGAGGTTTATAATGCGAAAAGAATGGGTTAAAATGGTTGAGAAACTAGGGAGAAATGGGGAGTTGCAGGTCACGGCTATGGGAGATGGGTGTTATCATTTTATGTACAAAACTTGGTTTAAATGATATAGAATGAACCCTAGGAGATGCAGAAATCATTTAGAATGAAAATGGGGATTAAACCATGAACAAACAGTCGCAAAAATGAAGGGGAAAGGGTCGGCCGGAGTTTTGACCGAGGGTTTGACCCTCTATTTCGTGAAAATGTAATGGGTTGTATCCAAAACTAAGCCTAGATATGGAATCTACATGAAAAACTGAAGAAAACCATATTTTGAAACTTTGAAAATCTCGTCGGAGATCGGTCGCCGGCGTCGGAAGAGGCGCCGAAACCCTACTGCTACATCGCCGGAAAAACGGGGAAGAAGGGGGGTGACCGGGTTGGGTTTCGGGTTCGGGTTCGGGTCGGGTTCGGTTCGGGCGGGGCTGAACCGCCTCTGCCACGTGTCGGCCTACTGTTTTAAATTAAAATTGGAATTTGGAGCGTTTGGCTACGGGCATAAGAAATTGAAATAGAAATTGAAATTAGAATAGGGATATCCTATCCCTGTTCTGTCACTATTCGCTGTTTGGTTATCCCTGTTTAGAATAGGATCTTTTTTGAAATTGAACTTTAACCCAAAACTTACAGAATTTACAAATTGACCCCCCAACTATTAATAATTCTGATTTGACCCTCCTAAATAAAATATTAAATTAATTTAATTAATTAAATTATTTAAATTGATTAAATTATTTAAATATTCTAAAATCATCTGGAGTCCAAATGGGACAAGTCATTAATGTATTTTGACTATCTCGACCATTCTGAGACCAATGGTGAGGTCCATTTTACGAGACGGGGTCCCAAAAAATAAAAGACCCGTAGTAACCTTTAAAATTACCAAAATGCCCCTGAATTGAAATACAGTCAAACGAACTCCAATTTAAGTAAACGAATAGTGAAACTTTATTAATTCTAGCATTCCGGACTCAACCGCGGAGTCTGAATTGTGAAAAGAGGTCTCAAAATGTAAGGACCCGTGAAAAGTGCAAAATGACTGTTTTACCCTTTTGAACCCAGATGTCCGAATTGAGTACTACGAAAACCTAAACTTAGTTTCTTCGACGTCCCGGACTCAATAGTGGAGTCTAACTTAGCAAAATAGAAACTTATGAATTAAAGACATAAAATTTGATGAATAGAATAAATTCAAATGACAATGAACTGAGTTACCTGTTATGATTTTAGGGACACGAGAGGGCAAGGAGAAGGTGATATGACCTTCAGTATTCTCACTATGATCCTACCATACTACGAGTACGCTTTCCCGGGTTGAGGTCGATGATCAGGTACGATATATTGTGCTAAGTAAGAAATAGAATTGAGATTAGGAATACTTGTCCTGCTGCCTTGATTGTTCACATGTTTGCTTGATTGTTCACATGCTTACGTGCTTCGTGTTATCCTGCAAAAGTTGGGTGATGATGTGGATGATGATTATGTGTATATCGCATGTGTTAGAGTAGTATGTGAATTATATGCTTTGAGAACTGTTGACATTATGAAATATGCACTTGAAAGCATGCTTTATGTATGAATGAGATGCATCATTGAGATTACATTATGACATGATGAAATCAGAGCATCTTGACATAGTATGATTCCTTGGACATGACATGATATTGCATTTGGTACTCTAACCAGCGGGAGCGATCCGCGAAGGGATATGATATTGCATTTGGTACCCTAACTAGCGGGAGCGATCCGCGAAGGGACATGATATTGCATTTGGTACCCTAACCAACGGGAGCGATCCGTGAAGGGACATGACGTTACATTGCATTACATTATATTACATGAGTTGACATGGACATGGCATAGATTTGACATGATTGTGGCATAGAGTGGTGTGGGTGTTTCATGGGCATTGTTACTACATTGCATGGATAATATGGATAACATGCAGATTATTGTTAGTATATTGTATGCATGATGTTGAATGCTATGTAGACATAACTGTACACTTGCACATGCCACGCCCTTGATTTTGTTTCTTGCATTAGCATTATATTGTACCAGCAAGTTGAGCTGACCCCTTTAGTGGGGCAACATTTCAGATGAGGATACTCCAGCTACTAAAGGCTCCATGATACCCCGATAGGGTGAAGCACTTGGCATATTTTTGGTTCGTGGGACTTATGTTTTGAAATGTAAGGGCTTAAGCCCGAATGACTTATAAACAATACAGTTGTGAGATGTACTTTATGTTATCTTATGTATTGATGGGAATGGATGCTTGTTTAGTGGATTTATTTACATTTGTTCTTTTATTTATTTTATTTTCTGTCTCGTTAGTCGCGCCTCGGGTTCGCAGAAATTCAGGGCGTGACAATAGTATTTTTTTTCATTAATTATTAAAATTATTAGGTATTGAATTTTCAATTTTCTAAATTTATAAATTTATAATATCTAATTGAATTTTTAGTTAGACTAAAAATATGTTATTAATTAGTTTCTCGAATGTCTATTTTTTATTTTTTTCATTAATTATTAAAATTATTAGGTATTGAATTTTCAATTTTCTGAATTTATAAATTTATAATATCTAATTGAATTTTTAATTAGACTAAAATATGTTATTAATTAGTTTCCCGAATGTCTATTTTTGTATTTTTTTAGGTAATTATTAAAATTATTAGGTATTGAGTTTTCAGTTTTCAGTTTACTGAATTTATAAATTTATAATATTATAATTGAATATTTAATTAGACTAAAATATGTTGTTAATTAGCTTCTCGAATGTCTATTTTGTATTTTTTTAGTTGATTATTAAAATTATTAGGTATTGAATTTTCAGTTTACTGAATTTATAAATTTATAATATTATAATTAAATATTTAATTAGACTAAAATATGTTGTTAATTAGCTTCACGAATGTCTATTTTGTATTTTTTTAGTTAATTATTAAAATTATTTGGTATTGAACTTTCAGTTTATTGAATTTATAATATTATAATTGAGAAAATGAGACTAAAATAGGAATATGGTGTGCTTTTAAATCTTTTCGAATAGATTTTTAAAATATAAATTTAAAAGGTAAAAATATAATTCCAAATTATAAAATCAAAGAAGCAGAATAAATCACATAAAGGAAATGGTAGAATGAGTGAGAAAGAGAGGAAGGATGCCTTATAGAGCATGGAGAAATAATGCGTCGTGAAATCGAGAAGAGAATATAGCAATTAGAAGCTCGGTTCTGGAAATAGAATGAAGTATCCTGCATGAAATAAAATATATCATAAAAGTCATTTTAGTATAATTAGTAATATTTTTTAATAGTTTTAAGATAGAAGTTAATAATTAGAATTTTGTTTATATTAAAAATTTATTTTTTGAACTTTTTAAATAGAAAAATTGTATAATAAATTTTTTAAATTAAAAATTTTATTTTAAGAACTTTTTAATATTTTTTCTTAATTTCTAATTGGGACGTTGTCACGACCCGAAACCCACCCTAAGCGGATCACCGGATCGCGATCGCCGCCCCAAGACCCGAGGGTCCCGAGACAAGGCTCGCATATGCAGCGGTATCGAATAGATGTGCAACATACATTTTGCGGAAGCGTGAAAAACTTTTTCTTTTCTTTTCTCATTCTTAAATTATGCACATCCGTTCGGTACTGCCGCTCCATACATAGCATACATGGTTACACATTCAGAGTATAACTAAAAACTTAAAAACTTATAACATTAGATACAATACATGTTCGATTTGCCCAGAGGGCTTATTACATGTCCTTACTATGTCTACTAATACAAAAGTACTATTAGAGTTCATAGACTTATCAAAAGAAACTATTTAACCATATCTTCCCAAAATCAGCAGATTCGTCATCGTCGTCCTTAAGTCAAGACTGCTGCTAATTACCTGAAAGGGGGGTCTGAACAAAGTCCGGGTAAGCTAATCTAAGCTTGTGAGCAATACCAGTATTCGTCATGGGGTTTTTCAATTAGCAGTGGTTTAGTACATAAGAGTTTGTAAAATAGTCACCGCCAATTGTTCATATAATTGAATACAGAATATATGCATTCCTTGAAACATGTAGCCTTGAAATATTTTAAACATTCAAACTAAACTTATACATATGAACTTTAAAACGTATAACATATCATGTATTTCTTAAACAGAGTATATAAAACTCAACATATGCATATTGAAAATGAGAGTAAAAACATGCTTTCATTTTCAAACCATTTGTCATCTTATCACTTCCATTAGTGGAATCCGTTTCGAACCGGAGTCCCATATTACTTATCTATGGAGATATCTCATTTGCCTGGGGGATTAGATCCTGCTACCGGGCATTTTACAAGGCAATTGGGTTCCGTAAAACCCAAAATCCTGCCTATTTTACAGGGCAACTGAAAACTCAGAATCCTGTCTAAGTACTTATGCACCATTCATCTTATAAAACATTTATCATGTGACTTGTCTTATAGATACTTTTCATAAATTCGTAATAAACATTCGTATACTTGAAATAAGCAAATTCAGAATATTTAACAATAATTGCATTTTAACTAGACATGCTGAAAAATATTTGAAGGAAAAACTGTTGCAGAAACCAATCACTAAGCATGTCACCATGAATTTCTAAAACAGAACAATTAAAAACTGAATCATGTAAATACTGAATTTGAAACTTCAAATACTTCATATCTTAAACTTAAAACCCTTTTTAAATCATGGAGTCAAATCTCCAATTCAAACACAGGGTTACTCACCTTGTACTTTTAGTCCTGCTCTATTTGGGTGCTTTTCCCTTGGCTTTCTTTAACCTTTGAAGCCATTCTTCCAATGTTTTCGTATCCTCCTATTTCTTAAGCTTTCTGGCTGCTAGTTGCTCCTTAGTGATAGTCTTGTAAATAAAGGGGCTAACACAGCATACTTCGTTCGTTTTAGAAATCCGAATGCGATTTTGAATCAGCTGGAGCTGTTTTTCCAGTTTCTCCCGGAAAACTTTTTGCTTGGGATCCTTTGCTAGTTGGGCCCTTGTCATCATAGGAGTGACTTCCCGTTCTTGGCTCATTTTTATGTTTAGTTAATTCTCTGTTTAAAAACATAATTTACCGTGTCAAGAAAAATAGATTTCTAAAATCATACTCTTCTGGGAGTTCCATTAACTTTAACTTAAGGTTATTTATTTAACATGTTTACGTGTCGTGTCTTATCGTATTTCATTTCTCGTATTTGCCTCAGTTTAGTTCTTTGGCAACATTTCAGTTCATAGTCATCTAACAGCTGCTATTCATCAAATTTTATGTCTTTTTATTTTAGACATTTCTTTAGGTCGAATAGACTCTACCATTGAGTCCGGAGTGTCTAAGAAAGTCGGTTTAGGCTTTCCTAATATTTAATTCGGACTTTTATATGTAAAATGACAAAATGGTCATTTTATCATTTTACGTGTCATATCTTTCCGTACTTCGTTTCGTAGTTTGGACCCCATTTTTGAGTCCGGGATGTCAAAGAAAGTTAATTTAGACCTTCTCTGATTTCATTTTGGCTTTAGGGGTACCAGGGGTATTTTGGTCTTTTTACCCCTTTACATGTCTTTATTTTTTCGGGCCTCGTCTCGTAAAACGGACCCTACCATTAGCTTCAGAATATCCGGAATAGTAAGGATACACTATTCATTTATTAAATTTGGACTTTGTTTGACTTATTTACGGGGCAGGGGCATTTTGGTCATTTTGACATTTTTTTAGGGGTCTCAAATTTTTCGGGACCTCATCTCATGTCGTGGACCTCACCAATGAGCTTAGGGGGTCCAAGATAGCAAGGTTACATATATAACTTGTAATTTTTGGACAACGGGCCATTTCGGAGTAATTAATTTAATTAATTTCATTTAATTAAGTTAATTTGATTAAGTATAATATATATATATATATATTATTTGAACTTAATATGACAGGTTGAATAGGATGGCACGCTGGCCAGCGTGCCATCTCCCTCCCCATACCACGCACGTTCGAAACTCAGTAGGTGCAATTGCACCTTTTAAATTTTCTGATTTAATCATCTTTAATATATATATATATATATATATATATATCATCATGTTCGTATGTGGACACACGCACACGCGTGGCCGAGTGGAAAATGAGGGCTTCCCCACGTGCGAGGGTCAGGGATCGAAACCCCGTAACCTCGTTTCCTTCCTTTTTCTTCCAAAATTTTGAACTTTTAAACGTATAACTTATATACGACTCAAAACGACGCCGTCTTATTAATGCGGTGGCAAGCCCAGAGGTTGCCACCCGTCCCGAGTCCACCCACCGTTTTAAACGGTGCACGAGTCGACTCGGTCGTCTTCCCCAAGTGACCGACTGAAAAACCCTAATTCCCGAAATCCTTTTCCTCCTATTTCGTGAGTTTCCACTCCACCAATCACTACTGTTTTGGTCCCAAATTATCCCTAAGGTTTATACAAATCGATTGGCATTCATTTTGAGCTTTAAAACTCCTTCATATGTTCGGTTTTGAAGTAGATAATCCGAACTGTAATTTCGGTTGTATAGGTTCATTCCTTGATGGTTTTTCATGCTTTTTGGCTTGTTGTGATCCCCTCTTCATGGGGATCAAGTTTTCATTCCTTAGTGTCGATTTAAACCAAGTTTTAAAGGGTTGGGTTGTGAAACCCGTAACCTGCAACCTACGTTTGGTGGTCATTTCTTGAGCTTCGTGGTCACGTACATGGGTGTTTAAAACACCCTTGGTGTCTAGTTGGGGTTCCAAAACTCCAACCATAGTTTAGCCATCACGGATTCAGACCTGCTTGAGCAAGGTCCATCCATGGCCGTGGCTTATGGGTCATGCAATCTTAGGTGTTTTTAAGCTAGATTTTCATGCTTGTTAAGGGTTGGATGTGTTCTAAATATTATATATATAAAATGGAAGCTTTAAATCAGTTCATATGTAGAGAAATTCTAGAGAGAGAATTTTGACAGTTTTGAACATTCTCACCTTTTTGGTTGGTTTTCCTCCTCTTTCTTGCTCTAATCCTTCTTCTCTTCTCCTCAGTTTTCCTCTTCTTTTGGTTTCTTCGTGAGAGATAACATGCTTTGCATGTTTGGCTTTTAAGGCAAGGTAGCCGACCTCTCTCTCTCTCTCTTCATGCTCTCTCTCTCTCTCTCTCTCTCTCTACAGCTATCTCTCTCTCTCTACACTCTGAATTCTAGCCCTACCCAAGACTTCCCATCTCATAAATTCTACTTTTCTCTTTTCTTCCTTGCATTTAATTTTCATAAGATATTTTACATATATTATATACATATATATACATATACACATATATACAAGACACACACACACACACACACACACACCAGCCGACACACACACACACATTCACACTTGTTATCTTTTCTTTTTACTTTTTAACTTTTTCATATTTCTTTCATTTAATATATATATACATATATATACATTTAATTAATATATATATATATATCAAGTCTTATAATTAATTAATTAATGTAATAATTAATTAATTATATATATATATATATGATTTTCTTCCCTCGTAGTACGTGTCATGTGACCCGGTAACCCGGGTCGGGATATTACAGACGTGGGTTTGTTACCTGGGTTGTTTTTTTTTTTTAATTAAATAGTTATCATTATAAAAAATGTAGATTTTATCTAACAATTTTTTTTGATTAAATCTAAAAGTATGTGATTCAAATTGGAGTTTTTTACTAAATGGATAATTTTTAATTGGAACGTCCGTATGTTATCCAAATTGGAACATGGGTTTGCTTTTTATTATTTATTTTAAATAGCTGATTAAGTTAAAAATTTGGGAAAGAAGAGCGGAGAGAGTGAGAGATTGGAAAACAAGAAAATGGAGGAGTCCAACAATAATAAAAAAAAAGTGAGAAATTTTCACATCATCAATACATTGCTATAGATATACACACACACATATATATATATATATCCAACAATAATAAAAAAAAGTGAGAAATTTTCACATCATCAATACATTGCCATATATATATATATATATATATATATATATATTGATGCTGCACTTTTTGACTCGCAACGCGTGAGGGCTCCGTGACCTGTAGAACACTCAGAAAGATGATCAGAGGACCACCGGATTGGGTCCGGCAGTAGCCGCTCCGATGCTTAAGTAAGTAAGGGAATTAAAAGACTGTATTGAAAGCCAAAGAATGAGCATAGAGAATAAGGCGTACCTTTAGGGTTTAATTTATAGGCCGTGGCTTTCCTCAGTTGGTGAGGATTTGATGCCATGAATATAGGGATTTGATCACCGGAGATTGTAGTTACCATGCATAGAGATAACCATAGAAGCCATGAATATAGGGATTTGATCCCTGGAGATTGCGACTACCTTGCATAGAGATAACCATAGATGGTAGTTTCCTTGTTGAAGACTGCTTCCTTGTTGAATACCGCTTCCTTATTCCTTGCTCGGCATCCGCTAAAGTGGTGACGAGTTCTGTAGTATTGGTTTGAACCCTGTGACCTTGTTCTGGATATATATGTTCGGCCACTTCCGACCTTGTATGATGATCTGAATGCTTGAGTTTTTCCTTATTGGTTGAATGAGAATCATGTTGGCTGAGCGTAGGTCGGATTGCGGTTACACGTGTCAAGTGTTGATTGGCCTGTTCTTTTATGGTATATCAGTTACTCCCCCCCAAGTCTTAGTTCGATGCCAGCAAGTAACTAGGGCTAAGCTTTTTTCGAAGAGTCATGTGTCTTGTCCGTTCGCCTTCCAAGGCTTTTATTGCGCAGCCGGAGATTAGGTCTTTTCAAGGTCATCATTGTACTGGGCTTTATAAATACAGGACGAGAATTTGGACTGACCTTTCCCCCGTCATTTTCACTGCGCTAGGAGATTTCGTTCGCCATTGTTGGTTCGTGTGACCTTGAAGAGTACTGTTTCCCTGAGTTAGAACAGGTTCGACTGATTTTTTCCTCTTGTCTTGCTTCTTTCTTCTTAAGTCTGGAAATAATGTCTGCTCTTCCTGAATCCCCAACTGTGAATGAGGGAGTGGAAAATCCTCCTGAGATGGCTATACCGTCTTCTGTGGAAGATGTGGGTAATCCTGCTCCCGAAGTTATTGGGGAGATGCCTGCTGATCCTCCCACTAGTCCTGGAATTAGGATAGTTGATGCTTTTGAGGAGCCCCGAGACAGGGCTGGGGAGACCTCTGGTAGGTCTTCCCGTAGAGAAGAGGGTGAGAGTGCTGTCACTCGAAGCCTTCTGGATGAATGGAAGGTGAAATTTAATTTTCCCACGAATGTGACCTGCAGAGCGCCAAGCCCCATGGATCGTCCCCATAATGTTGAAGCCGGGGAGATTTGTGTTTACCTTGCCTGGTTTGAAATGGGCTTGAGGCCCCCATTACCAGATTTAGTCAGGCAATTCTTTTGTTGGTTTAAGCTTTGTCCTGCCGACCTGAATCTCAATAGTTGGCGGCAGCTTTTAGGGTTTGTGGTGTTGGGATACTTGAACAAGGTGGATGTGTCTCTGGACTTGATCCGTAGTAATATGGATCTGAAGTTCAAGCAGGCTGAGGGCCTTTTCTATATGTCTTTTGAGAAGGGGTTTCGACCCCTGACCTCTGTTCCTACTTCCAATAAGACGTGGAAGAAGTGGTACTTCTTTGTTGGAGGAGGATGGGAGCATGAAGGCTTTCAGAAAGGAGAGGCCTCGTCGTTCCCTCGTGTTACGGGTCATAGGGGTGAGGCTTATTCTTTTAGACTCTCCTTTAGCCTTGCTATGCCTTCCGAACTGATAAGCTGACATGTCTTTCCTTACTTGTGTGCAGATAAGCGTGTTTGGAAGAGGCCCGACTTTACTGAAGCACTGCGGGATCAGTACCGAGCATTGCTTTCGACTCCTAACCGGGCTCATTCCGTCATTATTACCCCAGCGAACTTGATGGCTGCCCGTAACGCAGAGCTTAAGAAGAGGTTGATGTCGAGATGGGCTGTGCCGGATGCCCTAGTGGCGGGGGAGTCTTCCTCCCGAGCTGAGCCTGATGCCCCTCTTGAAGTAAAGAGGAGGAGGTTGATTTCTGGTTCTCCTGAGCCGGCTCCTGCCGAGGCTGAACAAGAGGCTGAACCTACCGTCCCTGCTTCGGCTGCTCCTCCTGTTTCTTCTGTTCCGAGCAGGAGGGCTAGGAAGGGGAAGGCACCTGTCGCATCGTCCGAACCGTTTAATGAGCTGGACTATCAGATCGCCAAGAGGGCGTTTGATCAAATATGGGCTCATGGCCCGCATCGGTACAGAGGGGATGACCCTTCCAAATTGATGACTGAGATGATGAATCTCCAGATGAAGGTAGCTTCTGAAGCTTTTTCTTGACTTTTCCGTCTGTCTGTTAGTTCATTCTAACCTGTCTGTCTTGCTTTTACACAGAGTATGCATAGTTTGGCTGCTCTGATGGTGACCCACATGGGCCTTGAGGAGACTGAGAAGCTGCAGGCTGAAGTGGAGCAGATGAGGGTGGAGCTTGGGACAGCCCAATCCATAATCCAGAGCATTGAAGAGGATCTGAAGGAAGCTACCACCAACCTTACCGTGGCAGAGTCTGAGAGGGACATAAACGCTCAGAAGGTTGCGGGTCTCGAGGCAGAGTTGGTTAATCTCCGGAGTTCCTTTGATCAGAAGGTTCAAGAGGCGACTGATCATGCCTGGGCTGAGACTGAGATGATATTGAAAGATGAAGTTGACCAAATGGGTGATGAGCTGATCCTGTTTGGTTTTGAAAGCTTCCGAACTAGATTCCAGGTTCAGTTCCCAGGCTTCGACGTTTCATCAATTGCTCCCCCTGAACCTGCCTCGTCTCGTCCTGATCCGGATAAGACGGCTGGGGCCCGTGCCCTTAACTTAGATGAGGACGCAGGCCCTTCTAGGAAGTCTTGAAGCCCCATGGGTCTTTATCCCCTTTTTGTTTTTGCTTTCTGATGTAATGGACGTATACTTCCAATCAATAAAATTATTTTTCCTTCAAATTCTTCTTGTGTTCTTCCCTTCTGTGTAAGTATGGCTGCTCTAGGTCTTTTGCATGCTTATTATAATAAGACAAGAAAGTAAATATGATCGGATGGATAGGGTCTGATAGAGTGGGATTAAACCCTTGTAGATCTCTTCTGAATCAAGAGCTTGTGAAGACAACTAGGCAGCTCTGTACTTGTTGTTATGATGCTTGGTATGCTGAGTACTCGGATCGGGATATATCCGAACTGTTTGAGTTTTGAGATATGACCTGGCTTGTCATAAAAATAGTCAAGATTGAAAGATCTGAATTTTGAATAGGGGGTCTATATAACTTAGACTTTGTTCCCCTTTCTGTTTTTTGTGGGCGCTTCAGTGCCGGACTGTGGTCTCTGTTTAGAGGGCTCCGTACCCTGTCCCTTGGTATATCGAAGCGGCACATTTAATGCGCCATTTATTTATTCGACTGTCGTTTAGGATTTCGAGGCCGCTCTCTTTTTCACCGTTGTGACGGTTCAGTTGGGCGTCTTTTGGACTTCAAGGGTCTATATAAATGGGGATGAAGGCATATTGTTGCGTTCATCTTTTCGATTTCAAATTGTTCCCTTGTGAGAAAGGCCTCATATGCTACCGGAGTTTTGCCATTTGCCCGGAGATGATGGGTGATTCTTTGACTGAGTTAGGAGCGATTAAACTGTGGCCGAGAGTTAACCTTCCCCTTTTTTCAGTCTCCAAGGAAGGATTGAAGGAAATACAAGTCTTCTTGTTTCCTCTGGCATTCGGTCGAGATTCCTCCGATTGGTGGTGTTCCTTCCTTGATTCAACCGAGGCCTGGAGTGTCGGTGATGTAGACGCAAGTGGGGTGCCTCCTCTTCTTCGTGCCTCGCCTCAATCTGGCTGGGGTGAAACAGACGGTGTGAAGAAGAAGATTGAAGGCCCCCTGAAGCCCAGGGCCCTCATCCTCCGTTGGTCGTGAGACCAGTGATAGTGATGATGAAATGGCCTGGGCGTTTCTTGATGCAGACTGGGGTTCAGGGCTCCTTCCTTTCAAATGGAGTCGGTAGCGGCAGTAATGGAAGTTTGGCCCCTGTGCCCCTTTATCATCCCAGGAGAAGAGCCGTTATGTTGCCAAGCGTAGCTTCTGCAATAGCTTCTGTAATAGCTTCTGTGATAACTTCTGTAATAGCTTCTGTAGTGATGTAAATCTTCTGAATTATCAATAAAATTAGATTTTCCCTTCTCGGATCTGATGTTTTTCTGTGAATGTGCCTTTTGTAACTTAAACACTTTTTTGTGCATTTCTGATTGTTCTGAGAATAAATCAAAGAAACTTAGAAAAATGCCTGAATCGAAGTACTTTTACCCTTGCTCGAAACCATAGTACTTGTTTGTTTGACAGACAAACCAAATAATTATAAGTGTCAGATCTAAGGTGTTCCGATCTAGGAAACTTTAGTTTGTAGATGCCCGGAACTTCTGTCTGTGGATGGGCCGAATCATATAATCTGTAGATTGGAGACGGACCATGCTCGGAAGGCCCGTATATAAGAGTAATCCAGGCTCTGTAGGCCTGCGTATCTAGAGAATAAACCAAGTATTTAAGATCTGTATATCATGGACCAAGCTCTGAAGGCTTGTGCATTTATAAATAGACCGAGTAAAAACTCGTACATTATGGACCAGGCTCTGGAGGCCTGTGCATTAATTGATGGACCAAGTCATAAGACTTGTGCATTAATAGATGGACCGAGTGAAGACTCGTACATTATGGACGAGGCTCTGGAGGCCTGTGCATTAATTGATGGACCAAGTCATAAGACTTGTGCATTAATAGATGGACCGAGTGAAGACTCGTACATTATGGACCAGGCTCTGGAGGCCTGTGCATTAACAGATGGACCAAGTCATAAGACTTGTGCATTAATAGATGGACCGAGTGAAGACTCGTACATTATGGACCAGGCTCTAGAGGCCTGTGCATTAACAGATGGACCAAGTCATAAGACTTGTGCATTAATAGATGGACCGAGTGAAGACTCGTACATTATGGACCAGGCTCTGGAGGCCTGTGCATTAATAGATGAACAATTTATGGGAGTAAAAAGAAATCTTCATTGATAATACTTCCGCAAGTGTTCTACGTTCCATGGCCTAGGAACAGGTTTCCCAGTCATGTCTTTAAGCTAGTAAGTGGTAGGTCGAACGACCTTTGTTACTCTGTAGGGGCCTTCCCAGTTTGGTGACAACTTTCCCATGGTGGGATCCTTGGTGTTTTGAAAGACTCTTCTTAAGACGAATTCTCCAACTTGAAAGTTGATTGTCTTGAGTCCTACCTTGGATTTGTTGACCATTCTCTGCTGATAAGCTTCCATCCTGATGCTGGCTTGATCCCTTCTTTCTTCGAGTAAATCTAAGTTTTCCATCAGCTGCTGATCATTGGATTTTTGCTCGAAGGCCTCAGTCCTCAGAGTTGGCATACCGATCTTAACCGGAATTACTGCTTCTGTTCCATAGGCTAGTGAGAAGGGAGTTTCAGAGGTGGGAGTTCTTCTAGTTGTTCTGTAGGCCCAAAGGACTCCAGGGAGTTCTTCTGCCCATTTTCCTTTGGCCTGTTCCAACCTCTTCTTTAACCCGTCAAGGATTGTTCGGTTGGTGACCTCTGCTTGCCTGTTTGCTTGCGGATGGCCTAGAGAGGCAAAGTGCTGCCTGATGTTGAGATTTTCACAGAATGCCTTGAAGCCTTTACCAGTGAATTGTGTCCCATTGTCCGAGATAATTACACGTGGTATGCCAAACCTGCAGACAATGTTCTTCCAGGTGAAGCTTTCGACTTCCTTTTCTGTAATATGCATTAAAGGCTCGGCTTCTGCCCATTTAGAGAAGTAGTCGATGGCCACCAAGAGGTACTTCCTGTTTGGAGGTGCTCGTGGTAACGGGCCCATAATGTCCATTCCCCATTGAGCAAAGGGCCAAGGACTAGGAATCGGGATAAGCAAGTGCTGAGGCTGATGTTGGTACGGGGCAAATCTCTGGCACTTGTCGCACTTCTGAACATACTCTTTAGCCTGTTTCAACATGCCGGGCCAGTAGTAGCCCTGCGATAGAGCTCGGTGGGCTATGGTTCTGCCCCCATTATGATTCCCGCAGATTCCTTCATGTATTTCAGCCAGGACATACTGTGATTCGTCTGGGGCTAAGCATTTTAGCAGAGGTTGAGAATACGACCTTCTGTAAAGCTTGTTGTTCAGGATCAGGTACCGAGCCGCTCTGATTCGGATTCTCCTGGCTTTGTTTTTGTCCTCTGGGAGGAGACCGGACTTTAGATACTGGAGGATCGGGGTCATCTAGTTCTGGGGCTGTTCGTCGATTTGAGCAACTTGTGCTTCCTCTATGCTGGATCCTGGCTGAAAAGAGATTTTAACTGTGGAGTCTGCTTCAGATTTGAGGCGGGAGGCCATGTTAGCCAGAGCATCTGCTCTACAGTTCTGGCTTCTCTCAATTTTCTGGATGGTAAACGTCTGGAAGGAACTCTTCAAGTGGCTCACCAGTTCAGAATACCGAAGCATCCTGTCATCTTTGATGGAAAATTCTCCCAAGACCTGGCTTACTACCAGTTGGGAGTCAGAGAAGACATCGAGGTTCTGAGCCTCGCATTCCAAGGCAAGTTTCATCCCCAAGACTAGGGCTTCATATTCGGCTTCATTATTAGAAGCTCTGAATCCTAGGCTGACTGCTTTTTCTGATGTGAGCCCATCAAGGGACTGTAGCACCAGGCCTACCCCTGATCCTTGATCGGTTGACGATCCATTAATGTATAGCAGCCAGGTTCCCGAAGTCTCGGTGATTTGTGCTTTGCTCTGAAGTGCCGGGGTGAACTCGGCTACGAAGTCAGCTAAGGCCTGCCCTTTGATGGAGTTCCGGGGTACATATGCTATGTCGAACTCCCTAGCTCCACAGACCACTTTACCAATCTTCCTGATACTTCAGGTTTCCTCAGTATTGACTTTAGGGGATAAGCAGTTGGGATCTCGATTGGATGGGCCTGGAAATAAGGTCGAAGCTTCCGAGCTGATATAACCAATGCATAAGCCAGCTTCTCTATTTCTGGGTATCTTTTCTCCGTGTCAAGTAGTGCCCTACTGACGTAGAATATGGGCCTCTGTACTCCTCTGTCCTGTCTAATCAGTGCGAAGCTGACCGCGTTCTCGGAGACTGCAAGGTATAGGAGCAGCTTTTCTCCTTGTACTGGTTTTGACAGGAGCTCTGGAGAGGCTAGATACTCCTTCAGTTCTCGAAAGGACTGCTCGCATTCTTCTGTCCATTGCAAAGTCTTGCTGCCCTTCAGAGCTTTGAAGAAAGGTAGGCAGCGATCGGTGGACTTGGATATGAATCTGCTCAGTGTGGCAATTCTGCCGTTCAGTGCCTGAATCTCCTTCTTGGTTTTTGGTGACTTCAGTCCAATCAGGGCTTGGATCTGAGTGGGATCTGCTTCAATACCTCTTTGAGAAACGATGTATCCCAAGAATTTTCCCTTCGTAACTCCAAAGGTACATTTCGAGGGGTTGAGCTTCATCCTGTGTTGTTTGAGGATATCGAAGGTCTGGGCCAAGTGCTGGAGGTGACTGCCTTTCTGAAGGCTTTTTACCAGCATGTTGTCGATGTAAACCTCCATGGTGCTACCGAGTAGTGGGCTGAACATCTTGTTCACCAACCGCTGATAAGTGGCTCCAGCATTCTTCAAACCGAAAGGCATTACTCTGTAACAGTAGAGTCCTCTTTCGGTTACGAAGGCAGTCTTCTCTTGATCTGGAGGGTACATCTAGATCTGGTTGTATCCAGAGTATGCATCCATGAAACTCATAAGTTCATGCCCTGTAGTGGCGTCAACTAGTTGGTCTATTCTCGGCAGTGGAAAGCTGTCTTTGAGGCATGCTTTGTTGAGGTCTGTATAGTCAACACAGACTCTCCACTTGCCGTTCTTCTTCTTAACAAGCACGGTGTTAGCTAGCCACTCGGGATAGAAAACTTCCAGTATCATCCTGGCATCCAGCAGCCTCTGGACTTCTTCGTTTATAATCTGATGCCGATCAGGAGCAATCGGCCTTCTCTTCTGTCTGACTGGGGGGTGATCCGGATCTACCATCAGTTTGTGAGTTATTAGATTAGGATCTATTCCCTCCATGTCCCTGGTCTCCCAAGCGAAGATAGAGAGGTTGTTTTTCAGAAACTTGACTATCTTTTCCTGCTCGGTATGTGTAAGGTCTGGGCCGACGTATAAGTAACGCCCCTCTGCTTCTGAACTGACCAGTATTTTAATGGGCTCGCCAACAGGTTTGGCCCGGCTGTCACGTCCCCTTGGACTCAGGGGTTCTTCAACGCTGGATGGGCAATCTTCCACCTCGGGAGTATGAGTGAAGACCGGATCTGCACAGTCCCGAGTGTACTGTATTTGCTATTTCGGTGCTTTCTCCTTGAGGGCAATAGCGTGACACTCTCGGGAGGTTGGCTGACATCCTCGGACCGAGTGTACGCTCTGGTTGTGGACGTACTTCAGACACTGATGAAGGGTCGAAGTGACTGTCCCTATCTGATGCAACCAGGGTCTCCCGATTATGACGTTGTAGGGAGACTTCATGTTCAGCACCATGTATTCTGTGATGGTGGTCTTCTGCCCTTCACCTTCTCCTACAGTGGTAGGAAGGTCAACTCTCCCTAGTGGGGTGCTGAGGTTGCCATCAAAAGCTGCCATCACGGCAGTGGTGGGCTTGACGTTGTCCTGGTCTATGCCCATCTGTTTAAGCGGTTCATGGAACAGAATGTTGACTGAGCTGCCAGTGTCGACCAGGACTCTTCTGGTCTCGAAGTTGTCGATTCTGAGGGTAATAACGAGGGCATCACTGTGAGGGCAGTGTACCCCTGCTAGATCTTGCTCGGTGAACTGGATCTCCGGTCCTAGCTTGAGCCTCTTTTCGACGTTGGAGATCTGCAGGACGTTCGGGGCGGTTCTGGCCTCCCGAGCATATCTCTTTCTTGCCCTGTTGGACATTCTTGTAACAGGGGAGTCAGCATGGAGGACGTAGATGACGTGATTGTTCTGCCTCTGAGGCTCGTTTCGTCCTTCCCTCTGCTCCTGCCTCTGTTCAGGCCTCTGATCTAGCCACTGCTGAGGCTTGTCCTCTTGGGGGTTCTGTCGTCTGTCCTGCTTGACGAACTCCCGAAGACGTCCCTTCTTTATGAGCTGCTCTATCTCATATCGGAGGGTCCTACAAGAGTTAGTTGTATGTCCATGATCTTTATGGAAATTACAATACTTACTTTGGTCCCGCAGGCTAGGATCTCCCTTGATTGGCTCCGGCCACCTCAGGTTTTCCCGATCTCTGATCTGCCGGAGTACCTGGTTCGGAGTGGTGTTCAGGGGAGTGAAGTTGGTGAACTCCCTTGGTGTGGAGTTGTACATAGCTCTGGGAGCTGTTCTCTTCTCTGGGCTCCTGGCCCTCTTTTTGTTGGGGTCTCTTCTGTGATCCTCCTTTTTGTGATCCTCCCGCTTCGGATTATCCCTCTGGGTCTGATCCTTGCCCTTCTGGGCTGAGCGGTTGGCCTCTTCCAGGTTGACATATTTTCTGGCCCGATTCATTAGTGCTGCCATATCGGCTGGAGGGCTCTTTGTCAAGGAATCCCTGAACCCACCTTGGGCAAGCCCGGCTGTAAGGGCTGCTACAAGGAATTTCGGGCTGCAATCCGTGATCTCAGTAAGTTCGGTGTTGAAGCATGTAATGTAGGCTCGGAGGGATTCCTCCCTGGTCTGCTTCACATTCAGCAGGAATTCTGGCCCCCTTCTGAGCCTCCTGCTGGTCATAAACCTGTCCAAGAACTGCCTACCAAGCTCGTAGAAGCTGGTAACGGAGTTCGGAGGGAGGTTGTAGAACCACTTTAGAGCAGTTCCCTTTAAGCTGGTGATGAACGTCTGGCACATGAAAGCATCCGAAGCTCCGTGAAGGGCCATCGTATGCTGATAATGAGAAAGGTGATCTCTTGGATCTCCAGATCCATCATAGAGAGTAAACTTGGGCACCTTGAACTTTCTGGGCCTCTCTTTTGACATGATAGCGTGAGTGAATGGAGTGGCCAGTCTTCCGAGCAGCCTGGCCAGTTCGTCTTGTTCTGGAGGGTTCTGAGGTCCTCTCATAGTGACTGTTCAGTCTATTGATTCGGCAATTTCCTCTACCCTCCGCGGGTCTTTGACTCTGACATCTTGTGAACCCTGTCTGACAGCCTCGGCTTCAGGGTAGTAGGGTTGATTACGCCCTTCGGATGGAGGAGGAATCCGAACCGGAGGGACTGGTGCTGCATGATAAGGTTCCTGCGGTACTGGTGGTGCTTCCGAAACCCTAGGAGTTGGGGCTCGAGTAGTGCTTCGGTAATGCATGTCGGGAACGAAAGCGGATGTTCCCCAGCCAGGAACTGTTGATGGCTGTGGATCTCGACCAGCGCGAGCAACGCCGGAGGGGTGCCCAGGCAGGTTAGTTGGAGCCTGCGCATGGGGTTCGGCGTTCTCTGTAGCAACAGGAGGTTGCGTCCCTGCAGCGAAGTTGACCGGCGGGCTAGGAGAACCCGTCGCTTGGTTCTGTGTAAGTGTCGCCAGCGTTCTAGTGATGGTAAGCAGCTGTTCCTGCACCAGTTCATTGTGTCGTTTTATGGCTTCGATCTCTTGTCGCATGGGATTGGCCGCTGGCCCCCTTGTGCGGGGAGCAGGCGGCTGACGTTGAGTGTTTTGCGCATTCTGAGCATTCTGTCGTGGTCGGAGATTTGGTACCATGGTTTTCTGGTGGGGAAAAAGATGGGTTTTATGAGTAGAGCACTTTGGAGATTAGTCGATTCCCACAGACAGCGCCAAACTAATGCTGCACTTTTTGACTCGCAACACGTGAGGGCTCCGTGACCTGTAGAACACTCAGAAAGATGATCAGAGGACCACCGGATTGGCTTCGGCGGTAGCCGCTCCGATGCTTAAGTAAGTAAGGGAATTGAAAGACTGTATTGAAAGCCAAAGAATGAGCATAGAGAATAAGGCGTACCTTTAGGGTTCAATTTATAGGCCGTGGCTTTCCTCAGTTGGTGAGGATTTGATACCATGAATATAGGGATTTGATCACCGGAGATTGTAGTTACCCTGCATAGAGATAACCATAGAAGCCATGAATATAGGGATTTGATCCTTGGAGATTGCGGCTACCTTGCATAGAGATAACCATAGATGGTAGTTTCCTTGTTGAAGACTGCTTCCTTGTTGAAGACTGCTTCCTTGTTGAATACCGCTTCCTTATTCCTTGCTCGGCATCCGCTAAAGTGGTGACGAGTTCTGTAGTATTGGTCTGAACCCTGTGACCTTGTTCTGGATATATATGTTCGGCCACTTCCGACCTTGTATGATGATCTGAATGCTTGAGTTTTTCCTTATTGGTTGAATGAGAATCATGTTGGCTGAGCGTAGGTCGGATTGCGGTTACACGTGTCAAGTGTTGATTGGCCTGTTCTTTTATGGTATATCATATATATATATATATAGATATGGTACATAATAATTCTCTATTTTTTCTATCTTTATCTTACTCAGGCCTCAAGCTCATACATTTGTTTTCTTTCTACAAACATATCACCATCACCACTATCTCATATACTTCTATATAAAAGAATAATAATAAAATCACTTGATTACGAGTGGAAGATGCTTCCCTAACCTAAAACTTGAGTTTGTTAACCAAAAAATATACCCTTGTCGATTTTTATTTATTCATATCAAATGTGATTTTTCTTAATGAGTTGACATTTTTATATTGAGTATAGTCATCATATTTAACTAATCTAATAGTATGTTTTTCCAAAATTTGACTTTTGAAAAAATATTTGTGAGATAGATACAATAATGTTACATCTTGTAAATGCCTATCTTAAATTTTTATCACAAATAATATGACTCAAACTTAACACAACTGCATTAATTAGATGATTTATAATAGTATTAATGCTATTTGTCTCAAAATATGATATCAAATTTTACATTTCAAGTGATATAAATAGACATATTATAAATATTTCATTAATAATTTATTATCAGATATAAGTTTCGATACAAAACCTTAAAACATTTAATATTATTCCTTGAAAGTAAGTTTAAAAATACAATACTATACTAATAACACATTATTTAAAATAAAAATTTAACTATAGAATGATCAAAATAAATAAAAATTTAATTTTAAAATTATTTATTAATAAAAATAGTCTGATTACCTAAGTTAGAACTTATAATATCATTATTCATTTACTTTTTGTAACTAGGGGTGTCAATTTGTGTTATCGCGCCGTGTTCGGACAGTGTTAAGGCATACATATTCGAAAATATGTGTGAATTTTAATATGACACTATTAACTAATCGTGTCAAGTTTCAAAACCCAAACCCAACCTATTTATTAAATAGGTTACATGTATCGATACACTTAACTCATTTATTTTAACTTTTTTATTTTTTAAATAAAAAATTTATCTATCTTTTAATATGTATAGATAATTTTCAAGTTTAGTAACTTTGGATATGGACCAAATTAAAATAGAAACTTTTTTATAAATAACAAATCTCAAAACTTTAATAAATATTTGATGTGAAACGAATTAAGTTAACTCATAATATATTTTATAATTAAACGTATTAAGTCATGTTAAACAGGTTTTAATTAGTAAATCCTAAACACGACTTATTTATTAATCGTGTTATACGTGTCAATCCGTTTATGATCCAAACTCATTTAAACTAAACTCAAATTCGTTAACTTCTTGTTATATTCAAATTATGTTGTTATATCGTGTTAAAAATTTACACCTTATTTATAACTATTGCATTGTTGAGCTTTCTCTATTTCTGTACTTAGACAAATAGAAATAAAAATTTAATCCGTTCCATAATCCGTAAACCTCATCTCTAATGAGACGGCGTTCGGAGAATCTGGGCCCTTGGGGGCGAACCGCCAACATCAAATTCATTTCTCTCTCCATTTCTGCATACTAATAACCACGTGTCGTCTGCAAACAAACATCTTTATAAACTAAATTGATTAGAGATGTTGGTGACATCACCGCCCTTCCTACCCGCTGCACTTCGCCCAGTCCCACAATTTCGTTTTTCCAAAATTTCCACCGTTACCTGCATCCGATCATCCTTATCATCACCACTATTATCCATGGATCAGCAGCGGCAGACACCACCACGACGGGTGGTGGTCTGCGGTGGCGGAGTCATTGGAGTCTGCACCGCCTTCTTCCTTGCCAAGAAGGGCGCTACCGTAACCCTCCTCGAGAAATCATCGGTAGCCTGCGCTGCATCAGGCAAGGCCGGCGGTTTCCTCGCCCTCGATTGGTGCGACGGTGGGCCTCTCTCCTCCCTCGCCCGCGCCAGCTTCAATCTCCACCGTTCCCTCGCTCAAGAACTAGACGGTCCCCAATCCTACGGCTATCGCCCCCTCACCACTCTCAGCCTCGCCATTACTGAATCCCAAGCACACCACAAAAACCCTAGCTCCACGTTCCCTTCTTGGGTCGACGGCCCAGCACGGAACCCAAGGACCATCGGGACCACCGAGACCACGGCTCAAGTCCACCCCCAATTGTTCACTCGAACGCTACTTTCTAAGGCGGTGGCGGACCACGGCGTAGAGGTGGTGATCGGGAAATTGGAGCGCGTGGAGGTAGAGGGAGGCCGAGTGAGGTCTGTGGCGCTGGAAGGGGGTCGGGAAATGAAGGCGGATGCGGTGGTTTTGGCTCTTGGACCTTGGACTAGCAAATTCTCACTCTTGTCCTCAATTTTCAGGGTGTATGGGCTGAAGGCGCATAGTATAGTTTTGCAGCCGAAGGAAGCTAATGCGATTACCCCTCACGCATTGTTTCTCAGTTACTATCCAGCTCAAGGAGGGAAGCCCATGGACCCAGAAGTGTACCCTCGTCCTACAGGTAGTTTTACTAATTCTCAAAACCTTCTGTTTTAGATTTGTTATTTGTTTGGTTACTGTGAAAATGTGGGGGAACGACGAGAAAATGAAGGCTTTAGTGTGTCGTCTGTTTGGTTAATAAGAAATAGCGGGAAAAAGAAAAAGAACTAAGACTTGAATCTTTTATCTACTGTGAACAAAAATCTGCACTTCATTTAGCCTAAATAATCTACTTCGTTAGCTTCATTGAACTGATTTATCTTCATTTTCTAGAGAGAAATTTGATGAAACAACATAATAAAAAGGTTCAATTTCTTTTTTCTTTCCTGCGTTTTCTCTACAATAAAGCCTTGTGGGTGAAAAAAATTAGGAGTCACATTGACATGTTTGTTATCATTTTAATTAGCAAAGTCCTGCAAAAATCCTGAATCCAAAGCCATAAATATGTAAATGATTGATCAAACTAATGGAAATGGCAGGGGAAGTGTACTTGTGTGGAATGTCGGCTGAGGCAGAGGTGCCGGATGATCCGGAACAGGTGGTGGCTAACCCAGAGTCAATAGCGGTGCTTAAGAGGGTGGCTAGCACAGTGTCAAGCCATTTGGAAGAGGGTGAAGCGAGAGTGAAAGCCGAGCAGGCGTGCTTCTTGCCCTGCACTGATGACAGTGTGCCAGTAATTGGGGAGGTTCCAGGCGTGAAGGGTTGTTTTGTAGCAACCGGGCACAGTTGTTGGGGCATTTTGAATGGTCCGGCTACTGGAGCTGCGGTGGCGGAGCTTGTGCTGGATGGTTGTGCTACTATTGTTGATCTCAGTCCATTTAGTCCGGCAAGATTTACGGGCAGGAAGCGGTGAACCAGTGACTGTAATTTTGTATAGTTGAATTAGTTTTACTGATGACACAATGTTCCAATGATGCGTTGCTAAAAAAGAACTGTCTTCTTTAAATTCGCAGTTCCTACAGAGATCATTGAATATATGAACTTTTGGGGAACACAGTTGTTCGGAGGTTCTTTGGCATTGTTTGTTTGTTTGAAATTATGTAAGCAGAAGAATTGATATGGAATTCAGGAGTCCCCAGTTGGTCACCTACATTGATATGCAAAGTAGCGTTCTTGTTAAAGCACACCATTGCTGACGACTTGGTAAAAATATCACCCAACTGATCTATAGACCGAATATAAGGAGTAGTAATCTATTTCTTCACAAGATCCCACTTCTTAATAAGATCCTAGATAAAATTATAATCTACATCAATGTGTTTGGTATGTTCATGAAACATTGGATTAGTAGTAATGAAAATAGCAGTTTGGTTGTCACAATATGTTGGCATAAGAGATAGACACATCAACACTCATATCACAAAGCAAAGGTCGAACCCGCATCACACATATAGACACATCAACACTCATATCACAAAGCAAAGGTCGAACCCGCATCTCACACATAGCATGAGCCATAGTGCGATACTTAGTCTTAGCACTAGAATGAGCTACTACATTAAGTTTCTTACTATGTCAAGTAACTAAATTATTACCAACATATGTGCAATACTCAAAAGTAGAGCGTTTATCACTCTGATCTCCTCCTCAATCAGCATTAGAGAACCCAATAATTGACAATGATGATGACGGCCTATGTAACAATCGTTTACTTGGTACTCCTTTAAGATTCTGAAAAATACGACAGACGGCCACCCAATGAGGCTTATAAAGAGCATGCATAAATTGACTAATTACGCTAATAACATAAGTAATATATGGATGTGTCTTAGTGAGATAAATCAACACACCAACCAACATTTGATAATGCCCTATATCCTTAAACGCCTTTCCATTTTTAGCATCTAATTTCACAGTGCAATCCATTGGAGTATTAACCGAACAAGTACCAAGTGTACCAGTTCAGAGAATAAGTCCAGGACATACTTTTGCTGACATAAATTGATACCTTTGTTTGGATCTAGCAACCTTAATTCCTAGAATATAGCGAAGGAGGTCCAAAGTGAGTGATGACCACTAATGATAATGTCATCCGCATAAATTATCATAACAACAATACTAGAAGAAGAAGAACATGTGAACATAACATGATCGGAAGTAGATCACTAAAAATCATACTGAAGTACAATTGTACTGAACTTATCAAGCCATGCACGTGGAGATTGTTTCAATCCATACAATGTTTTTCTCAAATGACACACTAATTGTTCTTTTTTAGTAAACAATATATCCTGATGGTTGAGCCTTACAAACCTACTTTTGTAAATCCCTATTCAAAAAGCGTTCTTTATATCTAATTGACCCAATCAAGACTTACCGCAATTGAAATAAAACTCTAACAGAGTTAAAACGGGCAACAAGAAAGGTCTCACAGTAATACACACCATATGTCTGAGTGTAACATTTAGCAACTAATCGGGCCTTTAGGATGATATTTCATGGTATAGAACCAACGATAGCCAACAAGTTATTTTCTAGGGGAAGAGTAGTAAGATCCCAAGTTTGATTTTTATAAAGAACGTTCATCTCCTCATCTATAGCTAGTTTCCTTCCATGAGAAGTCAAGGCCTGTTGAAAAGAATTAGGAATGGAAACTAAAGATAATGACGAAAGAAAACAACTAGAAAGAAGAAGAGAGGTGATGAAAAGAAACAAAATTAGAAATGAGATATTGAGTACAACTATGAGTCTCTTTCTGCAATGCAATGGGAAAGGTAGGAGAAGATAGGATCACAAATGGTGTAGTAAACAGGACCTTAGTAGAAGTTGGCATTAGTTGAAAAACAAAAGCCAATGGTAAAACTTGTCTATCTTTGGAACATTGGTACACCTAGACTAGAAGACCAACCACGAGAGGGGAGGAAGATACAAAATCAGAAAGAATAGGAAAAATAAGTTATCCCTGGTTAAAAGAGACTAAATTTGGATTAAAGTACGTTTTAATGTTGAGAAAAACAAAGAAGACTCAAAAAGGTAACATCAACACTGATATAATAATATCAAGAGATGGGATCATAACACCGATAACCTTTTTAAGTACGGGAATATTCCAAAAGACATATTTAACTGATTGGAGAGATAATTTATCATGTCCCAGACCATGAAGATGAACATAAACAACAAAACCAAAGACGTGAGGAGTAAGACCAAATGGCTGCATACTCGGATAAAGAAAAGGGAATGGCAACCAATTAGTTAGAATTGAGGATGACATGTGATTAATGAGGTAATTGGTAGTAAGAACTGCATCATCCCAATATGATTTTTCACATTCATGTTAAACATCAAAGTCTAAGCAACATCCAATAAATGTCAATGCTTGCACTCAACAATCACATTTCTCTATAAAGTATGTGGGTAGCTAGTTCGATGAACAATGCCACACTCAACACAAAAATTATATATAAAATATTTAGTATGCTCAAGTGCATTGTCATAACGAAGGATTTTAATATACTAATCAAATTGACTTAAGATTTCATTATAAAATGTAACAAAAACTTTAGACAATTCTGAATGCTCTTTCATAATAAATATTCAAGTCATATTAAGAAAAATCATTCACAAAATCACAAAATATTAAAAACTAGAAAAACTTCTTACTCTTATAGAACCCCAAATGTCTAAATAGGCGAGATTAAAAGGACTAGACTGATGGCTCCCTAAACCTACAAAGAAAAGAACTATGATGATGTTTTCCTAATTGGCAAGCCTCACATTCTAAAATAGATGTACGACTCAAATTAAGAACAACTTGACACAACTTTTGCAATGATGGAAGGCCTAAAAGAAAATACCATTAGAGAGGAGAAATAGTAACACTTAAGAAAGAACTAGAATCTCTAAGATCCAAATAGTAAATATCGTTATGCTTATGTCCTACACCAATGAGTTTCTTTGTCTTGAGGTCCTAAAAAATGCAAGAAGATGGAAAAAATGTTATTGAACACTATAATGATTAGGTTAACTGACTTATAGATAATAAGTTAAGAGGAAAATTGGGAACAAATAAACTAGAGGGTAAGGACATAGATTTGGTAGGGTATAGGTCACCTTGTACCAAGCACTAATCGAAAAGAGCTATCAACTAACACAATGCGTGACTTAGAATGACAAAAATTGTAGAATAAAAAGGGATTACCAGACATATGAGCACTGGTCGCAAAATAAAAAACCCAATGAGCTGAAGGTTGTCTAACCACAGATACAGAATCTCATGAACTTGCTAATGTAGTAGTAGAAGTAGAGAAGTTGGGAGAGGGAGATGACAATTGCTGGATGAGCTAGTTAAGTTGTGAGATAATGTCAATATAAGAATCAGAAGTAGAGGCAATAAGATTATTAGTATAAGTCTATGTCACTAGAGTAGTAAAATGACAACCATGACCTATACCTCCTCCACGACTTTCATGAGTAATATGATCACGTCCATCATGACTATTGTTAGGCCACGACGTTCGAAGAGACGCCTAAAGCCAAATCCTAAGTATCAGGGAGGAGGTTAGACGTGAAGGACGTGAAGATTCTACATGAGTGGACCGGGTCATTAGCACGTGAAGGACGTGAAGATCCTTGCATGAGTGGACTAGGGTCATTAGCAGTTGACGTAAAGATCTCGCATACGTAGACTGGGTCACTAGCAGTAGAGTTTTACGTTGCTTGATGTTTATTTTCTGTTGCATGTATATTTTCGTTAGTTATGCTTTCTGTTATTACACATGTTTGTGTATCAGTTACTAGCTACTAGCAGTCTTGTGTTGTTTTTTATTTCGGCATTATGTACGTGGACTTTTGCTTATTTAAGCAGCCAAGAATTATCAATGAAAGGCAAAAAAAGTAAGTTAATCCAACAATGGTTCATTCTCACCTGAAGAGAATATTTTCCTTAGTAAGCAATCCTTAAGCTGGACCTATCATTAGTATCAGAGCCAGGTCCATGGGAACCAACAAAGAACGCATTAAGCATTTGGAGTCCGGGCTCAGTGCAGAAGGGGTTACATCGAATGGAGCTCGGCATGACTGACAAATTTCACCATTTGGAGGAAACCCTCAATCACCTCTCAAATGTTTTGCTCTCAAATCAAGAGTCCCCAAGCCATGGCAATTCCAGTCGAGATAACCAAGACAGAGGCTGGCATATCGACTCTTCCAAAATGGCAAAGCTAGAATTCCCGTAGTTTTCAAGGGACGACCCAATAGAATGGTTCAATCGTGTGAACCAGTTTTTCGAGTACTAAGGCACTGCAGAAGCCTAGAAGGTTCCCATGGCAGTATACCATCTGGAAGGAGAGGCCAACTAGTGGTGGCAATGGATTCACAGGACATTTCGGGAAGAGGGACACATGATTTCATGGGAGAAATTTGAAGAGGAACTCTAGGCTTGCTTCGGGCCATCAGGGCGTGAAGACTTCGATGAAGCTCTCTCACTGAGTCAAGCAGCTAGAGACCTTGAGGGATTATCAATACGATTTTGAGAAGCTTAGCAACAGGGTTCGAGGATGGACGCAGAAGGCATTAGTGGGGACGTTCATGGGTGGCTTGAAGGCTGAAATTGTCGATGGCATTCAAATGTTTAAACCACAATCCCTCAAGGATGCCATTATCCTCAACACGGATGAGAGACGATCAACTCACACGGCAGCGGAGGTTCATGGGGCCATGTAAGACCCGAATTTTTTTTTTTATAAATATATATTTTTAATATAAATATGTGTGTATGTATGAAATGTGTACAATGGTGTATGGTATACGTATGTATGTATGTGTGTATGATACTACATGTTATAGGTATGTACATGTATGCAAGTAACGTTTTTATATGTGTATATAACTATATATATAGGTATATAATATTATATGTATGTATATAATATTATATGTTATATATATATGTGTATTTAACTATATATATAGGGATACACAAGTGGGTGCAATACAGGCTGTGTGTGTGTGTGCAAGAGGCTATGTGTGTGTGCGGCTGTGTGGGTGCGTGTAATATAATATATATATATATATATATATATATATATAAATGGAAAACCAAAAATGCAAGCAATGCATTTAATGCAAAGCTGCATTTCTGAATGGGACAAGAAAGAAGGCTGAAAGGGGTGTGGGAAGATAGAGAAAGGGGGAGAACTGAGAGGAAAAGAGAGATTGGACTTGGGGTGGCTGAGTGTTTGGTGTGTATGTGTGTATGTGTTTGTTCGGTTAGAAAGAAAGATAGAAAGAAAGAGAGAAAGCAACGTAAGGAAACTAAGAAGTCCAAGAAGTAGAGACAGAGAGGAGGAAGAGACCTGCAATAAGGAGAAACCCGAAAAACAAGTATGCCATGTTAGTTTTGTCTTTAAATTTTAAAAGCATGACGTTTAGTTCTAATAGTAGGGCCACACTGAGCATGAGAAATGCAAGAAAATGCAAAAGGAATAAAAAAGAATGGTAAAGAAATGAGGATAAAAAGTGAGGTTGCAGGTGTAGAGAATAATACGGGTTCCATGAATTTATGGGTGGAAACTTTGTTTTAGGTTTTGGAAAATGTTACTAGGTGATACAGAAATCCATTAGAATTGAACAGGAGTTAAAACAGTTAAAAACCAAGTCTGAAATCGTGAAAACACAGTTGGCTGGAAAGTCAGCCGTGGTTATTTGACCCTATATTCGTGAAGTTTTAATGGCTTAAATAAAGAACTAGGGTTGGGGTTGAGATCCTTGAGAGAAGAGGAGGAAAATGGCATTGGAAAAGGGGAGAAAAATGATCGGAACAGTGTTGCTGGTGCTGGAGAAGACGCCGAGGACCTACCGAAACCTTACTGGAAAGTCGGGGAAGAAGGAGATTGTTCAGGGTCTTGGGTTCGGGTCGGGTCGGGTTAGACCCAACCCACCCACACGTGTCAGATGCATGTTATAAATTAAAATGGGATTGAGAGTGTTTGGCTACAGGCTTAGTAAATTGAAATTGAAATTGAAATTAAAGATAGGAATATCTTATTCCTGTTTTGGGGGCTTAGCCACTGTTTGGCTACTCTTCATAGGAATAGTAATTCCTGAATTTACGAATTGACCCAAGGGTTTGGAGAATTTTAGATTTGACCCTAGAACTTTTATTAATTATAGTTTGACCCCCCTAAATAAAATATTAATTAATTAAAAATAAAAAAATTACAAAAATGCCACTAAGTAAAAAAACAGTCAAACAAACTCCGATTAAAGTAAACGAATGGTGAATTTTTATTATTTCAAGCATTACGGACTCAACCGTGGAGTTCGATTTGTGAAAAGAGGTCTCGAGATGTAAGAACACGTAAAAGTGCAAAATGACTATTTTGCCCTTTTTAGTACAGAAGTCCAAATTGAGTTCTGCGAAAGCCTAAACTGACTTTCTTCAATGTTCTGGATCCAATGGTAGAGCCTATTTTAGTAAAATAATAACTCATAAAATAAAGACATAAAATTTGATGAATAGCATAATTCAAGTGACAATAGACTGAGTTACATTTTATGATTTTAGGGATATTGAAAGGCAAGGAGAAAGCGGTCTGACCTTCTATATTATCACTTTTAGTTCAACTACACAGCGAGCACGACTTCTTAGGGTTAAGACAAACCCATCAGGTATGATATTTTGCTAAGTAAGAAATAGGATTAAGTTTAGGAGAAATTGTCATGTTGACTTAATGATTCACATATTTGTTTGATTTTTTATATGCTTATGTGTTTCTTGTTATCTTCTTGAAAGTTTGGTTAAGTGATAAATATGGATCATGACTATATGCATATTCCATGTGTTGGCACAGTGTATGATTTATGTTTTTAGAGACTTGTCAAGATGGTGAATGTGTAAATCAAGCATGTGATTAAATTGATTGTTCATGATATACAGACTGGTGAAAGAAGCTTTGTGATTTAATGTCATTGTTGCTTTAAGTAGAATATGCATTACTTAAAGCATGCATCATGTGTTGATAAATTGCTTTGTTGAGATTGCATCATTGTATGGTGGAATCAAGGCATATTGGCATAGTATGATTCCTTGAAAGTATGGTGTGGGTTGAGCACGTGGTGCTATGCATTATGAGGGTGTAGATCCTGTGGTGAAAAACTCAAAATCGGCCATTGGTACTCATGCTAGTGGGGACGGACCGTAAAGGGAGGCATATAGGTGGTACTCATGCCAGTGGGGAAGGACCATAAAGTGAGACATGGGTGTGGCAAAGAGGTTGCATTGTTGCGTCACGCATATTGTTTATGTACTGCATTGATGATATTAGATGACATGTAGAGATAAATGTACACTTGCAAATGCCCCGCCTTAATTTTGTTTCTTGCATTAGCATTATATTATACCAACAGTTGAGCTGACCCATTCGTGGGATATCATATTACAGATGATGCCACTGTTACTTGAGATTTGATGAGGTCTTAACCAAAGAAAGGGAAAGGAACCTATAAGTGTATTTGACCCTTAGGGGCATATTTTGAGATGTAAGGGCATAAGCCCATAATGACATGAACAATTTGTTTTCTTGACTGTACTTTACATTTTATGTGTTGATGAGGATGGATGTCTATCTGGTTAAATCCTTTAAATTGTCATTTATTTACCTTTCTTGTTTTATACCGCTCACCTCGGGTTCGTGAAAATTCGGGGCGTGACAACGTGGTATTAGAGCATAGGTTTGAATACCTAGAGATAGTAGGGTGTTGTTGAACACACTACAAAAATGTAGGCTTTTAGCGACGCCCATTATTAGCGACGCACAAAAAGCGTTGCTAATATCACTCTTTTGCGACGCACAATGGGTGCGTCACTAAAAATCATGGCGAAATGCTCTTCCCGCGTAAAAAAAATGGCGGTCAATTTTTACCGACGAACAAACAGGTAATAGCGACGCACAGAGGTGTCGCTAATAGTTAGCGATGAACGACGGACGTCGGTAATAGTGCCATTTTGGAAACGACACCGTATTGAGGTTAATTAGCGACGCACATTGTACTTATTAGCGACGCACAAAGTGCGTCGCTAATAGTCCCTTAAAATCCCCAAATTCGGATAAGCATTCACGATCTCTCTCTCACTCTATATCTCTGTCTCTCTCTATATCTCTCTCTCAACTCGTCGAACCTTACCACCGCCACTGCATTGACGATCTCTCTCTCACTCTATATATATCTCTCTCTCTGTCTCTGTCTCTCTCTATATCTCTCTCTCAACTCGTCGAACCTCACCATCGCCACCCGTTCGCCGCACCTCAGCCTCCACCTCCACCCTTTCGCCACCCCTCGGCTTCGACCGCCACCTGTTCGCAGTGCCTTCGCCACCTATTGTGCCTGAAGCTGTATTGATCTCATTGTGTTCAATCTAAAAGGTACAATTTATGTTTTTATTTATTTAAATAGCTAAATTATTTAACTGGGGTTAGGATTAGTTGTTGGCTTCAATCTCCAAACAACCATATATTGGATGTAATAATTTTTATTAATGGAACATGAAGGTATTACAGCAAGACATTTGAAGTTGAAAGCCACCATTCATCCCTCTTGTCTATTTTACAGATCAAGACACTCATTTGAATAGCCACCATGTTTGTCCAAATTATTTTCTTGCACTCATTTGAATAGCCAATTTACATCATTGATAAGACACAAATAATATGAGCCACTAACAATAAAATTATTATGTATCATATATCACATTGTACAATACATTGTTTGTGACCAAACATTTAAAATTATGTGTATATATATATATATATATATATTTATTTATTTGTCTTTCAAATATATCTTTTTTAATTTATATTTTCATCCCATTCAATCTAAAATTTTTTACATTTTACGGTTATTTTAATTTAAATTTGACCTTTTAATGAGATTTTTATTAACTTTTTAGAATTTCTTTTGTATATTCTAAAATATTAAAAGGGTTTCTTTCTTTAATTGAACTTTTTTTTCTTCTAATTTATAAGTTCTTTTATATTAATGAATTTAGTTATTTATAAAAAAATATTATCAATTAATATTAAATTTTTATATTTTAAAATTTATAATCGGACATTTAATAAAAAATATTAGCAACCCCTGCCGTTCACTTCACACAGTAGAGATATAGAGATAAGAGCTACAAATATTGGAACGTATTGTCAAGCTCTCACAAATCACAATGGCCAATCATGCATGCTTGTAAGAAGAGAGAGAAAATCTGTCAAGAAATCCACAACCAGATCATATTCTCTACCACTAACCCTTGTCAACCTCAACCTTCATATGATCCAATATGTCAAGCAGTATTTCTTGCAACAATATCGTGCAGATTCTTGAAATCTATTTGTCATTTGGGAAAAAATTAATTAAAATCATGAGGATGTTTTAAGTATTTAGGAATTTAGGATTACAAAAAAAGGTTCCATAATTAAACTAAGTAAAAAAATTAAAAAATTAAAAAATAAAAATGATAAATTATTGCTTTATTGATAGTTGTTCCTAATTTGGGCAAAGACTGGACAGGAGATTGAAATTATTCGTCAACGAATATTTTTTTTTGAAAAAAAAAAAAATTAAAGGACACCATTTTAGTCATTAATTATCATCCTAGGTTTCTTTGTTATCTAATATATAGTGTTGAAAAAAGTTAATTTGGCTATAATCATATTTGTATATATTTAACTCTTTATTTTTAATGAGAGTACCATTGACCATTTTGTGTTTTATTGTTAGGGAAATAAATTTTTATGTCCTTTTTTTTTTTTCCTCACAGAACATTATTCTGTTATTAGCTGTTACTTTAGCATCATGGTTAGTCTTGAATTTAGGTTTGTGGTACAACCCCCATTAATTGACTCTTCAAACTATAAGTTGAATGCCTTTTGTGACGCAAAGTTTCGATCTTATATATATATATATATATGTGACTATATACACATATATTATATGTATGTGTATGAGTTATGCTATGACTAATTTTCTGCATATGCCAGTTGAGCAACAATAATTATATATTTTCCTCTTTGGATATGAGTTTTTTGGGCTTAGCTCAATTTTTTATTTTTTGTTTTAGCTGCCAAGAAGTAAGAGTTCTTGAGTCCTATAGATTGAGAGATCAACTAGATACACCTAACCTATTAAGTCAGTTAGTGGTTTTAGGTAGTAATTGATTTGTTTTTGTTGGTTAAGTTGTTGTTGTCAGGTGCCAAGTAAATAATTCTTGATGAATGACCTTAATTAATAGATACAAATTGAAAGCTAGGTGCTTTTACTTGTTAGCAACCAAGATCAATATGTTTTCTATTGGCATTTTCAATGCTATTGTTAATGGTTTTTTAAAGTAAAACTCTGTCTAACAATCAGAGTTTGCACTTACACTAATGAAATTTTTATTATTGCATTCATGTAAGCCTAGCCCCATTCGGGAGTCATTTTCATCACATGTGAATCTTGTCGCGAAATTTATTCGCGATTAGGCTTGTGTGTATGAAAATCAATTCTTGAATTGTCCAGAGAGGACAGTTCGGGAATGCATAAATCTGCATTGCAATCAAGAGCGCATATGCTTGAATATTTCACCATGATAAAATTTCAGCACGGTCTCCTATTGTTCTCTGGGTATATATTTAGGCGTGTTAACGTCTATCTCGTATACTTGGAGAACCTTGGGGAGATGCTGCCGAAATTTTATCCAAGTGGAATCAAGCATTTGATTGCTGCTGATTGCAATGTAGATTGTGCATTCACGAATGGGATAGGACCACCTTACCCTTTAGAGAGAAGTTAGAGGTGATAGGATTCATGTTTCATATTTATAACGAGTATCATTTTTGACTTGTATTAGGTAGACGAAAATGGATAAGAGTTGGATGGACTTGAGGGGCAGGTATTTGCCAGGGTATGTGAAGGGGATCAAAGATTTTATTGAGTTCGCTCGTGCATCTGCAGATGGGAGAAATAGGATAAGATGTCCATGTAGGAGGTGTAATAATAGGGATTATATACACATAGATGAGGTCAAAGAGCACCTACTCGAACACGGGATGGACAAGCGGTATACGTGTTGGGAATTTCACGGGGAACGTTGTGACGTACGAGTGGTATTTGATGATGAAGAAGAAGACGACGATGTTGACTTTGGTGATAATGTTGGGGTTGGTTACGAAGGCTTGCCACAAATGCTGGCAGACTTGTAGGGGGCTACAACTGGGGCGAGTAGTCATAGGAGTGACACGGGACCATCGACTGCATTTGAGTCATTGTTGAGGGAAGCAAGGCAGCCGTTATACCTGGGTTGTGATAAGTTTTCGAAACTGGACTTTCTCGTGAAACTCCTTCATCTTAAGACCATCAACCGTTGGAATAACAAATCAGTTACTATGGCCATTGAATTGATTAAAGCAGTGCTTCCTACTGTGGAGACCCTTCCGAACCCATATTACGAGGCAAAAAGAATATTAAGAGATTTGGGCCTCGGGTATATTCCCATACATGCTTGCAAAAACGATTGCATGTTATTTTGGAAGGAGACTGAACAATTGAAAGAGTGTACGGTGTGCCGCGAACCCAGGTACAAGCTGAATGAAGGAAAGAAGAAGACAATTCCGTACAAGGTGCTTAGATATTTTCTCTTAAAACTGAGGCTGCAAAGGTTGTACATGTCTTAGAAGACGGCAGAAGATATGCGGTGGCATAAGGAGAACCGTGTTGCTGAGGAAAATGTATGTAGGCATCCGGCAGATTCACAAGCTTGGGCTGAGTTTGATACAAATCACTAATGGTTTGCAAATGAGCCGCGTAATGCACGACTTGGGCTGGCTAGCGACGGTTTTAACCCGTTCGGTGACATGAGTAATGCCTACAGCATGTGGCCGGTGTTGCTTGTGCCGTATAACTTGCCATCGTGGAAATGCATGAAAGAACCATTTATCTACATGTCGTTGCTTATTCTAGGGCCGAAGTCTCCTGGTAATGAAATTGATGTGTACTTGCGTCCTTTAGTGGACGAGTTGAAGGAATCGTGGGAGGTGGGAGTGGAGGCATACGACGTCTCTAAGAATGAGACATTTCAATTGCATGCCGCGTTACTTTGGACCATAAATGACTTTCCAGCATACGGGAACTTGTCTGGGTGGAGCACTAAGGGGTATCTGGCATGTCCAGTTTGCAATAAGGATGCATGTTCCCTACATTTGTCAAATGGGAGGAAGATATGTTACATGGGCCATCGTCGTTTTCTACCGCCATCGCATGGCTGGCGAAATCGGTAGAAGCATCTCGTTGATGGACAAATTGAGCGCAGATTGCCATCTCCATTGTTGTCTGGCAAAGACGTGTTAGGGCAATTGGCAATCATCCAACCAGTGAGGTTTGGGACGATACCGGGTAGTAAGAAGAGGAAGCGTACTGATGTGGACTTAAATTGTACGAAGAAGAGCATATTTTTTGATTTGCCGTACTGGGAGACTCTTAAGTTGAAGCACGATTTGGATGTGATGCACATCGAGAAAAACATATATGATAATGTGCTGGGAACTGTAATGAACATTGAAGGGAAGACAAAAGATAGTGTTAAAGCCCGGTTGGACTTGCAGGAGCTGGGAATAAGGAAAAAGCTGCACTTAATATGTAGCGGTGATAAATATATCGTGCCTCCTGCACAGTATACGTTATCATCCGCAGAGAGAATGAGGATTTGCGAGTGGTTTAAATCGGTGAAGTTCCCAGATAGATACGCATCGAATATATCTCGGTGTGTAAATGTTATAGATGGAAAAATATCCGGATTGAAGAGCCATGACTGCCATGTCCTTTTACAACGACTTCTTCCGGTTGCACTACGTGGGTATCTCACCGATCACATATCGACTACAATAACTGAGTTGGGTTGCTTCTTTAGAGAATTATGTGCGAAGATGTTGAATGTGGAAGTACTTGACAAGCTCGAAAGAGATGTTGTCATGATCCTCTGCAAGTTGGAACAGATTTTCCCTTCAGCTTTCTTCGATATCATGGTCCACTTAGCGGTGCATTTGCCTCATGTGGCAAAAATTGGCGGACTTGTCCAATACCGTTGGATGTATCCAATAGAAAGGTACATTTAATTTTGTCAATTGTGTTATCTATCCATCCTAACTATTTTAATCTATAACTGATTAATTATCAAAACAGATATTTGCACACATTGAAGCAATATGTGCGTAACAGAGCACGATCGGAAGGGTCAATTGCTGAGGCTTACATTGATGCAGAATGTCTCACCTTCTGCTCTATGCATCTTGAAGATATTGAGACAAGGTTTAATCGTGAAGAGCGAAATTCTGATAGATGTCCAGGGCAACAACGAACTGGCCTTGCGGTGTTTAATCAGACTGTGCGGCCAATAGGTGCCCGTATATATGAATGGTGTCATCTTCAAGACTTAGAAAGAGCCCACTACACCGTGCTCAACAACTGCGAGGAGACATTGCCATATTTTAAGTAAGTTTATCGAAATCATTGCAATACTACGTTAATATACAAATGTAAGTTACATATAACATATCTCATCTTATGCAGTGAGCATACGCTCGAGCTTCTGAGAGAACATGTATCAAGTTCTGATCTGGAGCAAAGATAGAAAAATTTGTTTCCAAAGTGGTTCGGAGATCACGTAAGAATAGGTTTCAATTAATTGTAATTGTATTAGTTAATGCATTTGTATAAAAGTAATTTTGTACTTGTACTAAATTAATAGATGAAGGTATTACGCCACCAACAATCTCCTGAGGCGTACGATCAATTATATTCCTTGGCATGTGGTCCTGATCAAAGGATATCCCGCTACACCGGTTTAATTGTTGATGGTGTTCGATTTCACAGGAGGGAACGTGAGGTCATCCGACGAGCACAGAATAGCGGGGTCCTTGTTGAAGGAGATGGTGATGGAGGACAAACTGTAGAGTACTATGGTGTTTTAAAAGACATCATACAGTTGCATTATTGCTACGGTCATTCTGTGTATATTTTTAAATGTGATTGGTGGGATGTAACTAATAAGAAGACTGGAATGCAGATTGATAAGCACTTCATAAGTGTTAATACGTCACGTACGGCATTTAAAGATGATCCGTATGTTTTAGCATCAGTTGTAAAACAAGTTTTCTATTTGAAGGACACAAAAATAAGAGGTGATTGGCATGTTGTCCAAAAAATAAAAACTAGAAATGTTTATGATGTTGTAGAAGTTGGCGAGGGAGATGAAGAGTTGGAGAGGATTGAGAAGGCACTATAAGAAGAGTCTCAAACTGCCCACGATGGTGTTGTCCGGCATGATCAGGAAGATGTTAGTTCGTATCGGTTGAATAGAACTGATGTAGAACCAATTCATGTCGTAGCTTTCGACGTCACCAATACCACATAATTAGATCCGAGGGATGCAACGTTCATTAATGATGATGATGACGAGGAAAGTAATTTTGATGATGAGACATTGTTAGAGTATTGTACCGAGACTGAAGAAAATTTAAGTTCAGATGATGATACAAACTCAGATGAGTAATTGTAATAGGTGTTACATGTGGTAAGATCAAGTATAATGGATATTCAATTTTATGCTGTAATGGATTTTAATTTTTTTGATGTAATGGAATTTACTTTTAAACTTTTGTTTTAGATATGGTTGGACCAGGATCACGTAGACGCGTAACCCCGGTGGACCCATCGGCCCCTTTCCCTTCCTCTGCAGGATCGACCGATCCTGCCATTGATGGTATGGATAGTTCCATTTTGTATTAATGCTTATATAAATATGGTACTAATTGTTTCTATTTTATTGTTTCTAAAGCTTCGGCCACCACCAGTGCTAGACGAGGGCGTGGTAGGTCGAAGAATCAGAGTTTGCAGACACAGATGGAGGCAGCAGGGGGTGCGCGACTCCGGATTGAGCTACCTGAGGGCTTGCTGAAGCCCGTTGGTGGGTGGGTACAGCAGTTCATCACAGAGGTCGGCATCATTTGCCGACTACGCGCCCCACTCCATATTACTGACTAGAGTCACGTCACTCAGGAGGATCTATAGGCTATTCATGAGCAGATCCTGGTATGTCTTTTATTATTGTGTTGAACTAAATTTTAACATTTCTAATGCCGTAATGTTTCAGGGACTATCGACACCATCTGCACATGCACTACGAGGCGGAGGTGGCAGCCGGTAGAGAGCCCCGTGACAGACCCTACAGGGGGGTGACGGTGGAGGATTGGATGTTACTGTGCGACCGGTTCGCAAGTGATACATTCCAGGTAAAAATTGTTCAAATTACTTTTGTTGTCTGGTTCAAATCAGTATCATTTATACTAACCTTCTTTGTTTTGGCCAAGTGTAGGAACTAAGCAGGAAGAATAGCGAGAGTAGAAGCAAGCAGAAGGTGACCCATTGTGGTGGATCACGTTCTTTTGTACAGTATAGGCATGATATGGTAAGTTAATAAATGTATCAAGTTCTTATTGTATAATCTATTCATGAAACCACTCTTCATAAGCTACTATTTATTTGCTCCAGCGAGACCAGGACACCGGTGCACCACACAGCCCCATTGATTTGTGGCACAGGACGCACTACAACCCCAATAAGGGTTGGGCTGGGCCTGAAGCACAGCGGCTTTATGTAAGTTTTTATGTAACTTGCTACAGTATTACTAATTTAATATTAATCTAAAGTTATAAAAGTAGTAACATATATTTATGTTTTTATAGGAGGAGATGGTCCGGCTGCGTGATCAGCCGACACCTGAGGGTCAGGATCCGCCGACCAATGACCCGATACGGGAGACTGTTCTGGGTAAGAGGCATGGCTATGTGCGTGGCTTGGGGACTAGGATGGCGCCGACGACATCGTCCTTTGAGAGTGATGCTAGGGCACACTCAGCTACGGAGGCAGTTCAACAAGAGAATGTAGTGCTGGGCCAGAGACTAGATAGCCTCGAGGAGCGATACGCCGAGATACAGACGCTTTTACAGACGATGATCAGCCAACAACGTGACTCTTCACAACCTTGGTAAGTTTTTAAAATTATATACTTTCGTGGATTTATTATTTATAGAAAATGCACTGAAACCATATCACACACCTCAAAAATGATAAAATAGACTTGCACGAACTTACGGAACTCGGTTCCGATACCCGGTTTGAAACTTATGCAAGTTTTAGCTCCAAAAAGGCCCATTTTAGGGTTTTGACGGAACAAAATGCTGGATATTGGCCTAACTGCACCGAAACCACCTCACAACCCTCACAAATGATAAAATAGACTTGCACGAACTCACGGCACTCGGTTCTGATGCCCGGTTTGAAACTTATGCAAGTTTCAGCCTCAAAAAGGCCCATTTTGGGGTTTTGACAGACCAAAATGCCGGATATCGGCCTAACTGCACCGAAACCACCTCACACACCTCAAAAATGATCAAATAGACTTGCACGAACTTATGACACTCGATTCCGATGTCCGGTTTGAAACTTATGCAAGTTTCAGCCTCAAAAAGGCCCATTTTGGGGTTTTGACAGACCAAAATGCCAGATATCGGCCTAACTGCACCGAAACCACCTCACACACCTCATAAATGATCAAAAAAACTTTCATGAACTTACGACACTCGGTTTCGATGCTCGGTTTGAAACTTATGCAAGTTTCAGCCTCAAAAAGGCCTATTTTGGGGTTTTGACAGACCAAAATGCCGGATATCAGCCTAACCGAACCGAAACCACCTCACACACCTCACAAATGATAAAATAGACTTGCACGAACTTACGACACTCGGTTCCGATGCCCGGTTTGAAACTTATGCAAGTTTCAACCTCAAAAAGGCCCATTTTGGGGTTTTGACAGACCAAAATGGCAGATATCAGTCTAACTGCACCAAAACCACCTCACACACCTCACAAATGATAAAATAGACTTGCACGAACTTACGACACTCGGTTCCGATGCCCGGTTTGAAACTTATGCAAGTTTCAGCCTCAAAAAGGCCCATTTTTGGGGTTTTGACAGACCAAAATGCTGGATATCGGCCTAACTACACCAAAACCACCTCACGCACCTCAAAAATGATAAAATAGAATTGCACAACTTTACGACACTCGGTTCCTATGCCCGGTTTGAAACTTATGCAAGTTTCAGCTCTAAAAAGGCCCATTTTGGGGTTTTGACAGACCAAAATGCCGGATATCGGCCTAACTGTACTGAAACCACCTCACACACCTCACAAATGATAAAATAGACTTGCACAAATTTACGACACTCGGTTCCTATGCCCGGTTTGAAACTTATGCAAGTTTCAGTTCCAAAAAGGCCCATTTTGGGGTTTTGACTGACCAAAATGCCGGATATTGGCCTAACTGTACTGAAACCACCTCACACACCTCACAAATGATAAAATAGACTTGCACGAACTTACGACACTCGGTTCCGATGCCTGATTTGAAACTTATGCAAGTTTCAGCTCAAAAAGGCCCATTTTGGGGTTTTGACAAGCCAAACTGGCGGATATTGGCCTAACTGTCACGCCCCAAATTCCAGCGAACCCGAGGCGTGAGTGACGAGACAAAAAGAGATAAATAAATAAAATAATAACGAAATGAAAGATAACAATGACATTCTCATACATTCCGTACACAATTCTAATACATACATAAAGTCTGGTCCGTTGGTTCACAACATTCAAAATGAAATACAGTCTCGGGCTTATGCCCTTACATAATATCACAAGCGCCCATCGGGCCCAATATAATCCTCAATCAAACCATCTCTATATCCCGCACAGCTGGAACATCATCTGAAATGTTGCCCCACTAAAGGGGTCAGCTCAACATGCTGGTACAATATAATGCTAATGCAAGAAACAAAACTAAGGTCGTGGCATGTGCGAGTGTACCGTTATTTCTACGTGGCATTCTATATCATGATGACAGTATATAGACAGTATACAGTATATGAGCAATATGCATGACACACCCATGCAACTCTATGCCACCCATGTCTCATGATACGGTCATTCTCCGCTGGCATGAGTACCGCCACTTATGTCTCGCTTCACGGTCCGGAATCCGTCAGGCTCGCAAGTACCTAATGGCCGATTTTGGGTTTTTCACCACAGGATCTGCACCCTCATAATGCAAAGCACCAAGTGCTTACCCACGCCATGCCCAAGGAATCACACCATGCCAATATGCTCTAATCTCATCATGTCAGAATGCAATCCCAATGATACATTTCAGTCATACATAAAATATGCTTTCAAGTGTACAATTCATAACATCGACAGTTCTTCAAGTAGATAATTCACACACCACGTTAATACATGCGATATACTCATAATCATCATTCAACTAAACAAGATAGCACATAGCACGTAAACATGTGAACACTCGGGCAAACATGTGAACAATTTACACAGCAAAGCAAGTATTCCTAATCTCAATTCTATTTCTTACTTAGCACAATATATCGTACCTGGTAATCGATCTCAAACCGGAAAGGTATGCTCGTAGTCAAGTGAAACCACCGTAAGAACACTGAAGGTCAGGTCACCTTCTCCTTGCCTTTCCGTGTCCCTAAAATTCATAACATGAAACTCAGTTTAATCGTCACTTGAATTATGCTATTCATCAAATTTTACGTCTTTATCTCATAAGCTTCTACTTTGCTAAATTAAACTCTACTGTTGAATCCGGGACGTTGAAGAAAATAAGTTTAGGCTTTCGTAGAATTCAATTTGGGCATCTGGGTCAAAAAGGGCAAAACAGTCATTTTACACTTTACACGGGTCCTTACATTTCGTGATCTCTTTTCACAAATCGGACTCCACGGTTGAGTCCGGAATGTTCGAGATAATAAAATTCCACTATTTGTTTACCTAATTCGGAATTCGTCTGACAGTGTTTCAAGTTAGGGGTATTTTGGTAATTTTACACGTTGCTACGTGTCTTTTATTTTTCGGGACCCCGTCTCGTAAAACGGACCTCACCATTGGTCTCAGAATGGTCGAGATAGTCAAAATACACCTATGACTTGTCCCATTTGGACTCCGGGATGTTTTTGAATATTTAATTAATTAAATTAATTTAATTAAATAATTAATTAATTAATTTAATTAATATTTTATTAATATTTTAATCAGGTGGGTCAAAGTGTAATTTCTAATAGTTTGGGGGTCAATTCGTAATTTCTGAAAGTTCAGGTTAAGGTTCAAATTCAAAGGTTCAAATCCAAAGGGTTCAAATTCCAATAAAAGGTTCAAATTAAAACTAGTTTAATTTGTTATTCTAAATCAGGTTAACCAAACAGGGTTTATCCAGAACTGGGATAGGATATCCCTGTTCCTATTTTAATTTAAAAGTTTTAATTTCATACATCCGTTGCCAAACACTCCCACTCTCCTTTTAATTTAAAACAAGGGGGTGACACGTGGCAGGGGCGGGTCAGCCCCAAGCCCGACCCGACCCGAACCGACCCGACCCGACCCGTACAGTGCCCATCTCCCCCCCCGCTTTTCCGGTAGGGTTCCGGCGACCTCCGGTCGTCTTCTCCGGCGACGTCGCCGGAATTTCAGGAAAATCAAGTTTTCAAACTTGATTTTCTTGGTGTTTTTGATGCCCCTTTCAATCCCAAACCATTTTAAAACGTTTTTGGAGCATTTTAATATTGTTTTGAAGCTTCCAATCACGGTGAAAACCCAGATTTTTCCCCCACGGCCGTGACCTGCACCTCCATTTTTCTCCCTCATTTCTCAACCGTTTTCTATCATTTTTGTTGCGTTTTAATCCTCACACTATGCTCTACAAGGTTCTATAATTTAAATCAATTGAAATGCTCTAAAATAAATCGAAACAGAAGTGACCCACTTACAAGTTTTCTTGGCCGTTTCTCTCTCTAGCCGTGCCCACTTCCACCTTTCTGGTTCCTCCTCGAGCCTCCTCTCCTCCTTCACGGTCTAGAACTCTCTCTCTCTCTGTTTCTCTCTTCTTTCTCTTTCTTTCCTTCTCTTCTTTTCCACCCGAGACCACTCTCTTTATTTTCTCTCTATATCTCTCTCTCTAAATCCGACCCACTCTCTGGCAACCCCACTGCCACACACAACTCTACTCACACACTCCATCCCCCACTCCTCATTGAGTGTAACACACTCAATCTACACACACCCACACACACAACCGTACACACACAATCTGTCTTATATATATATATATACATATATATATTCACATATTAATATACTCACTTTGTACACATATACACACACAATTTAAATTTAAATTATATGTGTATATATATATACATACATACATGCATCCATCATAATAATACTAATAATAATAATAATAATAATATTAATAAAATTAATAATAACAACTTGAAAAATTTAATTTATATAAAAAAAAAAAAAAAAAAAATTTTCAGGTTGTTACACTAACTGCACCAAAACCACCTCACACACCTCAAAAATGATAAAATAGACTTGCATGAACTTACGACACTCGGTTCCGATGCCCGGTTTGAAACTTATGCAAGTTTCAGTCTCCAAAAGGTCCATTTTGGGCTTTTGACAGATCAAAATGCCGGATATTGGCATAACTGCACCAAAACCACCTCACATACCTCACAAATGATAAAATAGACTTGCACGAACTTACGACACTCGGTTCCGATGTCCGGTTTGAAACTTATGCAAGTTTCAACCTCAAAAAGGCCCATTTTGGGGTTTTGACAGACCAAAATGGCGGATATCGGCCTAATTGCACCCAAACCACCTCACACACCTCAAAAATGATAAAATAGACTTGCACGAACTTACGACACTCGGTTCCGATGCCCGGTTTGAAACTTATGCAAGTTTCAGCCTCAAAAAGGCCCATTTTGGTGTTTTGATAGACCAAAATGCCGGATATCGGCTTAACTGCACCAGAACCACCTCACACACCTCAAAAATAATAAAATAGACTTGCACGAACTTACGACACTCGGTTCCGATGCCCGTTCTGAAACTTATGCAAGTTTCAGCTCAAAAAGGTCCATTTTGGGCTTTTGACAGACCAAAATGCCGGATATTGGCCTAACTACACCGAAACCACCTCACATACCTCACAAATGATAAAATAGACTTGCACGAACTTACGACACTCGGTTTCGATGCCCGGTTTGAAACTTATGCAAGTTTCAGTCTCAAAAAGGTCCATTTTGGGCTTTTGACAGACCAAAATGCCAGATATTGGCCTAACTGCACCGAAACCACCTCACATACCTCACAAATGATAAAATAGACTTGCACGAACTTACGACACTCGGTTCCGATGCCCGGTTTGAAACTTATGCAAGTTTCAACCTCAAAAAGGCCCATTTTGGGGTTTTGACAGACAAAAATACCGGATATCAGCCTAACTGCACCGAAACCACCTCACACACCTCACAAATGATAAAATAGACTTGCACAAACTTACGACACTCGGTTCCGATGCCCGGTTTGAAACTTATGCAAGTTTCAGTCTCAAAAAGGTCTATTTTGGGCATTTGATAGACCAAAATGCCGGATATTGGCCTAACTGCACCGAAACCACCTTACATACCTCACAAATGATAAAATAGACTTGCACGAACTTACGACACTCGGTTCCGATGCCCGGTTTGAAACTTATGCAAGTTTCAACCTCAAAAAGGCCTATTTTGGGGTTTTGACAGACCAAAATGCCGGATATCGGCCTAACTGCACCAAAATCACCTCACACACCTCAAAAATGATAAAATAGACTTGCACGAACTTACGACACTCGGTTCCGATGCCCGGTTTGAAACTTATGCAAGTTTCAGCCTCAAAAAGGCCCATTTTGGTGCTTTGATAGACCAAAATGCCGGATATCGGCCTAACTGCACCAGAACCACCTCACACACCTCAAAAATGATAAAATAGACTTGCACGAACTTACGACACTCGGTTCCGATGCCCGGTTTGAAACTTATGCAAGTTTCAGCCTCAAAAAGGCCCATTTTGGGGTTTTGACAGACCAAAATGTCGAATATTGGCCTAACTGAACCGAAACCACCTCACACACCTCACAAATGATAAAATAGACTTGCACAAACTTACGACACTCGGTTCAGATGCCCAGTTTGAAACTTATGCAAGTTTCAACCTGAAAAAGGCCCATTTTGGTGTTTTGACAGACCAAAATGGCAGATATCAGTCTAACTGCACCGAAACCACCTCACACACCTCATAAATGATAAAATAGACGTGTACGAACTTACGACACTCGGTTCCGATGCCCAGTTTGAAACTTATGCAAGTTTCAGCCTCAAAAAGGCCCATTTTGGGGTTTTGACAGACCAAAATGCCGGATATCGGCCTAACTACACCGAAACTTCCTCACACATCTCACAAATGATAAAATAGACTTGTACAAATTTACGACACTCGGTTCCTATGCCCGATTTGAAACTTATGCAAGTTTCAGCTCCAAAAAGGCCCATTTTGGGGTTTTGACAGACCAAAATACTGGATATTGGCCTAACTGTATAGAAACCACCTCACACCCCTCCCAAATGATAAAATAGACTTGCACGAACTTATGACACTCGGTTCCGATGCCCGATTTGAAACTTATGCAAGTTTCAGCTCAAAAAGGCCCATTTTGGGGTTTTGACAGACCAAACTGTCGGATATCAGCCTAACTACACCAAAACCACCTCACACACCTCAAAAATGATAAAATAGACTTGCACGAACTTACGACACTCGGTTTTGATGCCTGGTTTGAAACTTATGCAAGTTTCAACCTCAAAAAGGCCCATTTTGGGGTTTTGACAGACCAAAATGGCAGATATCGGCCTAACTACACTGAAACCACCTCACACACCTTACAAATGATAAAATAGACTTGCACGAACTTATGACACTCGGTTCCGATGCCCGGTTTGAAACTTATGCAAGTTTCAGCCTCAAAAAGGCCCATTTTGGGGTTTTGACAGACCAAAATATCGGATATCAGCCTAACTGCACCGAAACCACCTCACACACCTCACAAATGATAAAATAGACTTGCACGAATTTACGACACTCGGTTCCGATGCCCGGTTTGAAACTTATGCAAGTTTCAGCTCCAAAAAGGCCCATTTTGGGATTTTGACAGACCAAAATGCCAGATATTGGCCTAACTGCAATGAAACCACCTCACATACCTCAAAAATGATAAAATAGACTTGCACGAACTTACGACACTCGGTTCCGATGCCCGATTCGAAACTTATGCAAGTTTCAGCTCAAGAAGGCCCATTTTGGGATTTTGACAAACCAAACTGGCGGATATCGGCCTAACTGCATCGAAACCACCTCACACACCTCACAAATGATAAAATAGACTTGCACGAACTTACGACACTCGGTTCCGATGCCCGGTTTGAAACTTATGCAAGTTTCAGTCTCAAAAAGGTCCATTTTGGGCTTTTGACAGACCAAAATGCCGGATATTGGCCTAACTGCACCGAAACCACCTCACATACCTCACAAATGATAAAATAGACTTGCACGAACTTACGACACTCGGTTCCGATGCCCGGTTTGAAACTTATGCAAGTTTCAACCTTAAAAAGGTCCATTTTGGAGTTTTGACAGACCAAAATGCCGGATATCGGCCTAACTACACCAAAACCACCTCACACACCTCAAAAATGATAAAATAGACTTGCACGAACTTACGACACTCGGTTCCGATGCCCGGTTTGAAACTTATGCAAGTTTCAGCCTCAAAAAGGCCCATTTTGGTGTTTTGATAGACCAAAATGCCGGATATCGGCCTAACTGCACCAGAACCACCTCACACACCTCAAAAATGATAAAATAGACTTGTACGAAGTTACGACACTCGGTTCCGATGCCCGGTTTGAAACTTATGCAAGTTTCAGCTCTAAAAAGACCCATTTTGGGGTTTTGACAGACCAAAATGGCGGATATCGGCCTAACTGCACCGAAACCACCTCACACACCTCACAAATGATAAAATAGACTTGCACGAACTTACGACATTTGGTTCCGATGCCCGATTTGAAACTTATGCAAGTTTCAGCTCTAAAATGGCCCATTTTAGGGTTTTGACAGACCAAAATGCCGGATATCGGCCTAACTGCACCGAAACCACCTCACACACCTCACAAATGATAAAATAGACTTGCACGAACTTACGACACTCGGTTCCGATGCCCGGTTTGAAACTTATGCAAGTTTCAGCCTCAAAAAGGCCCATTTTGGGGTTTTGATAGACCAAAATGCCGGATATCGGCCTAACTGCACCGAAACCGCCTCACACACCTCACAAATGATAAAATAGACTTATGCTACTTTATGTCGTTCTTACTATTTATGCATGCCAAAAAAAAAACAAAAAACTATTCATATTCTATGTTCATATATATTTAATAATTGTTCTAATATATGTCGTTTGATCTTTATTTCAGATTGATCGGGGATTATTGTCGCGGCGCCGTCTTTATGTTTTGCATCGGAACTTGTTATTTTGATTTTTTATTTTCATGGACATCTGTAGTAACATTTTGGAGACAATTTTTAATTTTTCTATTTAGTGATGAATGGTACTTTTACAATTATACATAATTAGTTTAATATATATATATATATATGAATGTATTTTTCTGCTTTAAAATATTCATTTCAGAATGCTTCGATTTTATTGTATATCAGGATGGATGATTGATACAGGTTTAAACAGGAACAAAACAATATTAAAACAAAGCAGATATGGTTGAAAAAAAAAAACACTTTTAGCGACGCACACCATAGCGTCGCTCAAAGTCTGAATTTAATTTAAAAATTCGCTAAAAATCACTTTTAGCGACGCACAGTGAGCGTCGCTAAAAGTCAGTATTGGCGACGCACAAATCGTGCGTCGCTAATAATCACTTTTAGCGACGCTCAGTGGTCAGTATTGGCGATGCCTAACCCGTGCGTCGCTAAAAATCACTTAGTGAGCGTCGCTAAAAGTGATTTTTAGAGACGAACAATACGCCCTTGGGTATTATTGGCGACGCATGTATCCAATTATTAGCGACGCGTTATGTGCGTCGCTAATAGGCACTTTTAGCGACACCAACAGTTTTGTGCGTCGCTAATTGTATTAGCGACGCCACTTTTTGTGACGCCTTATTTTTGTGACGCCTTAGCGACGCACCTTTGGGCGTCGCTAAAGACCTTTAGCGACGCACAATTGCACTTTTAGCGACGCACAATTGCAGTATTAGCGACGCACATCCGCGTCGTTAATAGTGCATTTTGTTGTAGTGACACCATGAGACCCTTGAGGAAAGAGTGTGACTTAGTGTGAACAGTCGGTAGCATGCGATAGGATCTTGTGTGTTATGTGATTATATACACTTGAAGAATGACTTGTGTTGATTATGTGTTAATTGATAATATATTAAGATGCATGATGTGAGTGAGGTGTGAAAGTTTGATAAGTGTATATTATGACATGCTATACGTACTTCTTGTTAAGTGTAAGTGTGAATAAGAACAAGACTGAGATCCATTTTAAATGCTTATGTCCAAATGTAAAAAGAGTTATTAAAATTTTTCTTTCTTGGACTTGTAGACTCATGCCATCGAGACGAGCTCCTCCTAGAGCTGGACCACTTAGGCGGGGTAGACCTAGGGCTACTGTTTCACCCCGGCATGGTAGACCCAGAACTGCTGCACCTCTTCGTGTTGTGGTAGAGGAGACTGTTGCTCCCGTTGATGCACCTGCCCATAGCTCAGCTGAAGAGGCTATTGCTCCTGCACCCGCCCCTACTCTTACCCCTGTCCCAGTAGAAGAGGTAGAGTAGACTGTTGGTGCTAAAGACACAGTGACCATCTTACAAGAGTGCCTTCGTGCTATCTAGGAGGCGAGGCCTACACGTGGAGAGACACGGGATACCTTCGTGATGAAGGTGTTCTAGAGGATGAGACCCCTTACTTTTGTTGGGCAGCCTGATCCATTGGCTGCAGAGGAGTGGCTGAGATAGATTACCAGGATCCTAGACTCACAGGGGATCACTGAGCCACATTTGAGGATCAGATGTGCCACCTTTCAGTTCACGGATCTGACTAGTTAATGGTGAGAGGTTGTTACAGACCGGATAGAGAGATTCGACGAGGGATGGGATGCTTTTGTGGCCATGTTCAATGACCATTATTTCCCAGAGACTGCCAGGATAGGGTTCATGGACGAGTTTGGGGCACTCCTCCAAAGGGACATGACAGTGACTCAGTACGAGTCTCGATTTACTGCATTAGGGAGATTTGCCCCACACATCACTCAGGTAGAGCGAGTGAAGATCTTTCATTTTGTCAAGGGGTTAAGGACCTCTATCAGAGAGAGGTTGGCAGGCCACATCATGGAGACCTATGAGGTGGTAATGATCAGGGCTACCAGGGTTGAGAAAGAGTTGGCCGATCTTAGAGGGATTAGAGAGTCCCGTGCCCAGAGCAGGACACACCCAACACAGACCCATATGCCCACCCTGACTTTTACTGAAGGGAGACCGTCAAAGAGGTCCTGAGCTCTTGCTTCTTCTACACTAACACCATCGGGGCTTATTCAGTTCTCAGCCCCCCGACTTGTTGTACCCATTTCTTCCCAAGGGGGAGTATCCCAGAGGTCCTCTTCATGTTACCTGTGTGGACAGCCTGGCCACTTGCCCCTTGAGGGACCCAAGTTTGGGACAGGGACAGGGATAGAGACAGGGACCCGGATCTAGCCAAGGCTCGTTTCCACCACTGGCATAGAGTTAGACATGGAGAGCTTCACGACTTTGCTACACCTGCCACCAAACAGGCCATGTTAGGGCCAACTATTCTCAGGGGCAGACCTCACAGAGCTCACAGAGGCCACAGTACTATCAGACTACCCAGGTGCCTCTGTCAAAGCTTCAGCTAGGTCATAGACTTCCAGTGCCATACTACCCGCTTGTACCCTCCGCACTGAGTGTTAGAGCCCCCGGACCGAGGGGAGGAGGACAGCAAGGACAGAAAGGGGGAGGTAGGTAGGGCCAGACTACCCAGGGCCGTGTGTACGTGTGTGTGCAAGACAAGCTGCGTGTGTGTATGCAAGAGGCTATGTGTGTGTGCGACTGTGCGCTGCTGTGTGGGTGCGTGTAATATAATATATATATATATATATATATATATGGTAAACCAGAAATGCAAGCAATGCATTTAATGCAAAGCTGCATTTCTGCATGGGACAAGAAAGAAGGTTGAAAGGGGTGTGGGAAGAGAGAGAAAGGGGAAGAACCGAGAGGAAAAGAGAGATTAGACTTGGGGCGGCTGAGTGTTCGGTGTGTATGTGTTCGTTGGGTTAGAAAGAAAGACAACGAAAGAGAGAGAGCAACGTAAGGAGATTGAGAAGTCCAAAAAGTAGAGACAGAGAGGAGGAAGAGACCTACAATAAGAAGAAACCCGAAAAATAGGTATGCTATGTTAGTTCCTGTCTTTAAATTTTAAAAGCATGACGTTTAGTTCTAATAGTAGGGCCACACTGAGCATGAGAAATGCAAGAAAATGAAAAAGGAATAAAAAAGAATGGTAAAGAAATGAGGTTATAAAGTGAGGCTGCAGGTGTAGAGAATAATACGGGTTCCATGAATTTATGGGTGGAAACTTTGTTTTAGGTTTTGGAAAATGTTACTTGGTGATGCAGAAATCCATTAGAATTGAATAGGAGTTAAAACAGTTAAAAACCAAGTCTGAAATCATGAAAACACAGTTAGCCGAAAAGTCGGCTGTGGCTGAGTTGTAAAAGTGTCCAGCTCATGGCCAATGTGATATTGCTACATGGTTGTGGTAGCACCTATATTCGTGAAGTTTTAATGGTTAAATGAAAAACTAGGGCTGGGGTTGAGATCTTTGAGAGAAGAAAGGAAAATGGCATTGGAAAATGGGAGAAAAATGATGGGAACAATGTCACCAGTGCTGGAGAAGATGCAGGAGACCCGCCGGAACCCTATTGGAAAGTCGGGGAAGAAAGAGACTGTTCAGGGTCTTTGGTTCGGGTCGGGTCGGGTTAGACCCAACCCATCCACATGTGTCAGACGCATGTTATAAATTAAAATGGCATTGGGAGTGTTTGGCTACAGGCTTAGTAAATTGAAATTGAAATTGAAATGGAAATTGAAATTGAAATTGAAATTAAAGATAGGAATATCTTACCCTTGTTTTGGGGGCTTAGCCATTGTTTGACTACTCTCAATAAGAATAGTAATTCCTGAATTTACGAATTGGCCCAAGGGTTTGGAGAAATTCAGATTTGACCCCAGAACTTTTACTAATTATAGTTTGACCCCCCTGAATAAAATATTAATTAATATTAATTTAATTAATTAATTAAAAATAAAAGAAAGTTACAAAAATTCCACTTAGTCAAAAAGCAGTCAAACGAACTCCGATTAAAGTAAACGAATAGTGAATTTTTATTATCTCAAGCATTCCGGACTCAAACATGGAGTGCAATTTGCCAAAAGAGGTCTTGAGATGTAAGAACACGTAAAAGTGTAAAATGACTATTTTGCCCTTTTTAGTACAAAAGTCCAAATTGAGTTCCGCGAAAGCCTAAACTGACTTTCTTCGACGTTCCAGACCCAATGGTAGAGCTTATTTTAGGAAAATAGGAACTCATGAAATAAAGACATAAAATTTGATGAATAGCATAATTCAAGTGACAATAAACTGAGTTACATTTTGTGATTTTAAGGACACTGAAAGGCAAGGAGAAAACGGTTTGACCTTCTACATTTTCACTATTAGTTCAACTACACAACGAACACGACTTCTTAGGGTTGAGACAAACCCATCAGGTATGATATTTTGCTAAGTAAGAAATAGGATTAAGTTTAGGAGAAATTTCCATGTTGACTTAATGATTCACATATTTGTTTGATTGTTTATATGCTTATGTGTTTCTTGTTATCTTCTTGAAAGTTTGGTTAAGTGATAAATATGGATCATGACTATATGCATATTCTATGTGTTGGCACAGTATGTGATTTATGTTTTTAGAGAATTATCAAGATGGTGAATGTGTAAATCAAGCATGTGATTAAATTAATTGTTTATGATATGCAGACTGGTGAAAGAAGCTTTGTGATTTAATGTCATTGTTGCTTTAAGTAGAATATGCATTACTTAAAGCATGCATCATGTGTTGATAAATTGCTTCGTTGAGATTGCATCATTGCATGGTGGAATTGTAATATCCTGACCCGGGATATGGCACATAGACCGAGGTAGACCCAGCTGAGTACACGTAAACCGAGGTAGATTGGGTCGAGTAACATAATACCGGTTGTAACCAAACATGAGTTCCGAATAAATAGAATAATTTCATTTTATCTAAAAAGGTCAAATAATAATACCGAGCTTTAACCAACCTATGATTATAATATCAAGAGTAAACCGAGATCGCTTCAAACCGAGAATAGTGGACCCCGAGATATACCGAATTATTTTAATGAGCAATATACGATGACGAGTACCGGAATTAGCCAAAGTTTATAATCTTCTAGAATTACGAGATTAAGAAAAAGTGCGAACAGACCGGGTCAATAAAAATAATACCCGACATATGCCCGAAGCATCGCAATAAATAGTATACAGTAACTGACACGTAGTTCGAGACAAATAGCGAGAATCTCAAATGAGAATAAAATACGATTTTTAATATACGAGAAGTGAATTTTAAATAATTTCGAGTATCCAATAATACCGTACAATAAACCCGAGCGGTACGGAGAATCGTGTACGTAGGCCAGTATATGCCTCGATATACGTGCACAATGTATTTTAACAATTACAAGAGTGTATATATATATATATATATATATATATATATGAGATTATGTATATATATGTATGTAAAATATATATGCAAGTATGAATATATATATATATACGGTTATGTATATATGTGTATTTTATAAAATATGTATTAGTATAAATATACATATATATATATATACTGTAATTATCAAATATATATATATATATATAAGCATACAAATAAAAATTAGATGTGAAGAAAAAGAAATGGAAAGTGTACAGCAAGTGCAACGTGTGTGTGTGTCTCATATATCATATATTATATAATTATAGATAATGTGTGGTGTGTTTTAAGTGAACAAAGAAAAGAAACAAGGAAAGGAAATGAAGAAGCTGTATAAGAATTTAGAATAAGAAAGAATAAGAAAAGTCTAGAAAGGAGGCTTATGTATATTTATATGTGGCTATGTATTAGTCAACAAAAAGGGCATTCAGCCGAACAGAGAGATTATCTATATGTATACGTGTATGGTGTGTGTTGTAGGGCGGTGCAAGTAGGGTTATTATATAAATATATTATATGTGTTTGTTTGAGGTAGTGTAACGTACAAAAGAAGAAGAGGGGGGATGCCGTAGGTGAGGCGGTGCAATGGGATAAAGAAAGAGAAAAAGAAAAGAGAGAAACAAAGGAAGAGAGCAGCCGAGAGGGGGGACGGAAATAGCAGCAGTAGTTGCTGCGATCCAGTAGCAGTAGCGCTGCGTGGTGCGCGGTGGTAGCGGCAAAACAGGAAAAAACAAGTGGCGCAGCAGTGGTAGCACTCCAACAGCAGAAAAATTGGTACAGCCGTGAGTGCAGTAGGGATTGGTTTTGGAAGATCAGATGCGGCTGTGCTGATCTGTATGATGCGTGTTTGTGGGTGTTTATGAAGCAATTGGGACAATTATATATATATATATTCTATGTTTGTTTGTGGTGGTGCTGTGTAGCCGTAGAGATGGCAGTAGCGGTTAGGGGAGAAATGTCGCGGCTGTTGGGAAATTCGTGTAGCAGCGGCTGCAGTGGGGATTCGGAACAGTGCTGTTGGGTGCCGTAGAAGCAGAGTTCTTGAGGCCTGGGGTTGATTTACTGAATTCCCTAAGCAGCAGATCGAGTGGAGGGATCAAGGGTGCTGTCCGGTGTAATGGTGGCTCAGAGAGATGGCCGTAGGAGCACTGTGATGGAGGATATTTAGATATATATATATATATATTATATTGTGTGTTGGTTTGGATGGTGCAAGAAAAGAAATTGAGAACAAATAAAGAAGAAGATGGCTGTTGCGTGATGAAATTTGGAGAATTTCTAGCGACTGCGAAGGGCTGCTGTGATGAAATTTGGGGTTAATTGGAGGTTAAATGAAGCTGATGTTGCGAGGTCAGAATGAATTGTTGAGAGTTTCAATTGGAAGCAGTGTGCAGTCAAGGGAAATTAGCGGTTTGGAGCAGCAACAGTGGGTGTTCAAGAAATCCATGGAAATATATAGTTATATATGTGAATGCGTATGGTTTTGGCAGTGCAAGAACAAATAAATATATATGTATACTTGTATTGTGACAATAGCAGAAACAATAAATCAGAAGAGCAGCAGCAGCAAAACCGAATGGATATCGGGTTGCTGTTAGGTGCAGAATTTCACAACAGATTGGATTAAAGGAACGCGAAGCAATGGGGTAAGATACTGACCTTTAGTCTTGAATTTTTATAAGTATGAATAATCAGATTTATTTTGGGATATCATTAAACATAGAAATTATTTTAAAATTTCAAATTGGAATCAAGAAGAGAAAATAATCCAGGAAGGGAACACAGCCACTAGGCTGAGTTTCGTAATTTTATTCGGGCCAAACCGGGTTGAGTCTGACCCAATTCACCCATTCAGATAGTTGCCTAACAATATTACTGTATGGGTCAAATTTTAGATTTGAGTTCGGGAAGTGTTTAGTTGAAAAGGAGAAGCTGTCCAATGATTGGCTTAAAATGGAAACGTACGGAAAAAATAATGGAAACTTACAGGAATTGGAAAAATTAAGGGCAGTAAATAGAACCTTGTGAGATTTTAATTATACCCAGAAATTAGGGTTAATTGTGAATTGACCCAAGTGAATAAATAATATTTAATTAAATAATTATTTAAAGGGAAAATTATCAAAATGCCCCTAAGTCGAAAAGTAGTCCAACGGACTCCGAATAAATTAATTGAATAGTGAATTTTTATTATTTTGAGCATTCCAGACTCAACCGTGGAGTCCGATTTGTGAAAAGAGGTCCTGAGAAATAAGAACTCGTAAAAGTGCAAAATGATCGTTTTGCCCTTTCTAGTACCAAAGCCCGAATTGAATTCCGCGAAAGCCTAAATCGACTTTGTTCGACATTCCGGATTCAATAGTAGAGTTTATTCTAGTAAAAGAGATATAAAGAATAAAGAGACATAAAATCTGATGAATAACATGAGTTAAATATATATACCTAGACTGAGATTGAGCTTCCTGAATTATAGGAATACCGAGATACAAGAAGAAGGCAGTTTGACCTTCTAGACAGATACAGTAAAAAGTGTAAGTAATCTCTGATCTTTGCTTATGTTACATTCCAAGTCATGTCAATAGTTTTTCATATATCACTTGTTGTATTCCAAATATACCAGAGTTTATTGAGCCACATTGATATTGCCCTATCATGTGGGAAGCATTTATCGATTTTCATATATATCTTGATCATGATTGTACATTTTTGCATAGAGTTCTTGTTGTACACTTGTACCTAGGGCCGTGAGGGCCAGACAGTATATTCGAAGCAGTCTAGTAACCATAGTTCAGATAACTATCGTTACGTCAGATTTCCTAGAACAGTTATGTTCCACATTTATACTCTTCGTGGAGGTAGCATGATCCTGATATATTATTAGTACCGGATTTGTGCTCAGTCACATCTCCATCTGATGCTATTTACGACCTTCGGGTCCAGTTATGACCTTCGGGTCCAGATTATTATACAGTGTACACAGAGCCGTATTCAAACAGCCCGTAGCGGATCTGAATACGAGCTCAGAGCCGTATTCAAACAGCCCATAGCGGATCTGAATACGAGCTCAAGGGGTAGCCGGGCCCCAGCCGAGTGCATCAACCAGTTTTGATATCACTATCATTTATTGATTATCATAGCTTGATCATATTATATCATTATGAATGATCATGAGACTTCACAACTTTCATTTGAGTGCGTATGATTATGCGTATGATTGTAGTTAGACAGATTTCAGTGCTTTATCATTTGAGTTCTATCATTTGTTATAGAGCTCTATATTCATTGACTGGCTAGCACTTCTGCACTTATCCTAGTTTTATGGATAATGCTTTCTATATTCATGTACACATAGCAGAGCAAATGAGAATTACTTATTGGGCTTTCATTAGCTCACCCCAAACTTACCACCCCTTTCAGGAAATAAAGCTGTAGAAGAGCAGTAACAGTAGCAGTAGCAGTCAGCTAGATAGCAGTGGACAATTCTTTTGAAGTTGTAAGTGTAATACTTAGTACAGACAGTCTTGTAGCTCTCCCATGTTATCCACGTCTTGGGGATGAACAATTGTATTAAGAAATTTTGCATTCCACATTTTGTAAAACATTATATAAATTACATGCAGCTTTTATTTATTTTATTCTGCATTTAGTTGTTGCATGTTAGTAGCACTGATGTGTTGCAAGTTGAGACCCTTGGTTCAACAAGCAGTGTTGGATCGGGTGCGCGACACGAGATCCGCATAGGGTGGGGTCTCGGGTTGTGACAAGAATCAAGGCATATTGGCATAGTGTGATTCCTTGAAAGGATGGTGTGGGTTGAGCACATGGTGCTATGCATTATGAAGGTGTAGATCCTGTGGTGAAAAACCCAAAATCGGCCATTGGTTCTCATGCCAGCAGGGACGGACCATAAAGTGAGGCATATAGGTGGTACTCATGCCAGCGGGGAAGGACCGTAAAGTGAGACATGGGTGTAGCATAGAGTTTGCATGGGTGCGTCACACATATTGTTCATGTACTGCATTGATGATATTGGATGACATGTAGAGATAAATGTACACTTGTATATGCCACGCCTTAATTTTGTTTCTTGCATTAGCATTGTATTATACCAGTAGTTGAGCTGACCCATTCGTGGGATATCATATTACAGATGACGCCCCTACTACTTGAGAGTTGATAAGGTCTTAACCAAAGAAAGGGAAAAGAACCTATAAGTGTATTTGACCCTTAGAGGCATATTTTGATATGTAAGGGCATAAACCCATAATGACATGAATAATTTGTTTTCTTGACTGTATTTTACATTTTATGTGTTGATGAGGATGGATGGCTATCTGGTTAAATCCTTTAAATTGTCATTTATTTACCTTTCTTGTTTTATATTACTCACTCTGGGTTTGTGGAAATTTTGGGCGTAACAGGCCACCACCTGCAAGAGCTCCTCTAGCTCTTCCACAAGCCACTCGGGTTGCTCCTGCTACACCAGCTACCCTAATTAGGCGTTTATCATAGGAGAAAATGCAAAGGAGCAGAGCACAAGGCTTCTGTTTCAACTGCAATGAGCGCGTCACAACCGAGCATAGATGTCAAAAACCTCAGTTTTTACTCTTGGAGGGACGTGCAGGTAATGTGGTATGTGTGGATATCACTAATCAACATACATTGGAGGATAACCAAGGTAGAGATGTAGCGGTGGTGCAGGAACCCGAACTTGAACCCGAGATCACGTTGCACGCATTAACTGGATGGACGGCACCGAGAACCATACGTATGGCAGCAAAGATGGGCCCTTATAAAGTAGTGGTGCAAATTGACAGCGGGTCAATACATTACTTCATCAGCGATCGTTTGACAAGCTTGCTCAGGTTGCCAGTGGTACCTACAGAGACATTTTCTGTCCAGGTGGCCAACGGAGAGAAATTAAAGTGTCAAGGGCATTTGGATAAGGTATGGATGGAATTACAAGGCACTGAGTTTTACCTCACTTTTTTCTCTCTACCCTTATCAAGTCTTGACCTTTTGCTTGGCATTCAATGCCTTGAAATGCTAGGTTCTGTGGTTTGTAACTGGAAATAGTTGACTATGGATTTTATTTGGGAAAATTAAGCCCAAAGGCTATAAGGAGTAGACGTGCAAGCAATTCAGATGGCTTCATTAAAAAACATTTTGAAGGAATTCTACCAAGGTCATGCGCTATTTGTTATGTGCCTTTAGCTAACCATGGGAATAACATCACATCATCTGTCACCTAATGATAAGAAGCAAGGTATGCAGATGTTGTTGAAAGAATATGAGGACGTGTTTTAGAAGCCCTCAAGTTTGCCACCTGCACACGAGGTAGATCATTGCATTACACTCAAGGAGGGGACCGAGCCAATTAACGTATGTCCATATAGATATGCCCATTTCCATAAAGTAGAGATTGAGAAGTAGGTCCAAGAGATGCTGGACTCAAGGCTCATTCATCCTAGCACCGGTCCATTTTCTTTGTCGGTACTACTAGTGAAGAAAAAAGATAGTAGTTGGAAATTTTGCATAGATTACCGCGCACTTAATGTCGCCACCATCAAGGACCGTTTCCCAATTCCAACGGTGGATGACATTCTAGATGAATTATATGGCGCCTCTTTCTTCACCAAGCTTGATCTTCGGATCGGATATCATTAAGTAAGAGTAAATTCTACCGATATTCCTAAGACTGCTTTCCGTACTCATAATGGTCATTACGAATATCTAGTAATGCCTTTTCTTCTTTGTAATGTACCCTCTACATTCCAGGCCATCATGAACTCTATATTTCAACCCTACCTTCGAAAGTTCATTTTGGTTTTCTTTGATGATATTCTTGTATATAGTTCTACTTGGGATAAACATGTGATGCATGTTAAACAAACTTTGGACATTTTAAGGCAGCATAAATTTTTTGCCAAAGCGAGCAAATGCACATTCGACCAGCAAGAGTTGGAGTACTTGGGGCACATTGTCATGCTTCAAGGGGTGAAGGTTGATAACCAAAAAATTGTGGCCATTCTACCATGGCCACATCTTACTAATATTTCTAAATTACGTGGTTTCTTTAGGCTTGACAAGACATTACAAAAGGTTCGTTCAAAATTATGGCATCATCGCTTGACACCTTACCAACCTACTCAAAAAAGGGAAATTCAGATGGCATGAGGAATCGAAACAGCCTTCTTGGCTCTTGAGCAAACAATGACCACCACTCTCACTTTGGCTATGCCTACTTTCAATGATTCCTTCACCATTGAAACCGATGCTTCAAGAGAGGGTGATTGGCACAGTCTTAGCTACGCAAGCTCATCGCCTTTATGAGTCACGCACTTGGCATTACAAAAAAATCGTGGTCAACCTACGCCAAGGAGATGCTTGCAATTGTAGAGGCCATTTGCCTGTGGCAACCTTATTTACTAGGAAGGAAATTTTTCATCCAAACCGATCAGCGCAGCCTGAAATATTTTTTGGAACAACGTGTAGCGACACCTGAGCAACAAAAGTGGGTAGCCAAATTAATGGGCTACGATTATGAGATTACTTACTACCCAAGCCGTGAAAACTCAGCTACGGACACCCTTTCACGTAAGCCTAACAGTCCAATTCTTTATCATCTATATGTGCCTGTTGTAACCATATGGGATGAGATTAGAGGTGCCTATGAAGGGGATTCTTATATTCAATCTGTAGATCGAATGGCCAAGGCTCAACCCGAGGGGCCATATTCTCAGTGCCAAGGACTATTTTTTTTTGAAAGGCAGAGTAGTCATTCCTTCTCAAGGGGCACTGCAAACCAAGCTGATGTATAAGGCTCATGACACAAAAATCGGGGGGTACTCAAGAGGATTGCGGAAGTTCAAAAGATTGGCTTAATAATTTTATTGGCCAAAAATGCACCAAGCCGTCCAAGAGTATGTCAAGCAATATGAAGTTTGCCAAAAAATGAAGTCCGAGACAATCTCTCCTACTAGACTCCTGCAACCTTTGCCCATTTCTTACCAAGTATGGGATGACATAACTCTCTACTTCATTGAAGGATTGCCAACATCCCACGGCAAGGACACAATCTTGGTAGTCATCGATAGGTTAAGTAAATCCGCACATTTCTTAAGTTTAACTCATCATTTTACTGCTAAAGGTGTGGCTAAAAAACTTGTTGAAGGAATTATCAAGTTGCATGGCCTTCCCAGATCCATCATGAGTGATCGGGACCCAATATTTATTAGCAGATTTTGGCAAGAGTTCTTACAAATGTCAGGAACCAAGTTACAACTCAGCTCCACCAATCATCCGCAAACCGACGGATAAACGAAAGTGGTAAATCGCTGTGTAGAGCAATATCTCCGATGCTTTGTTCATCAATGGCCATGCAAGTGGAACACCTACCTTCTATAGGCTGAGTTGTGGTATAATACGACATACCATGCATCTACAGGAATGACCCCATTCCAGGCGTTGTATGGTCGTTTACCTCCTTCAAGCCCCATTTACCATAATGGGTTTTATTTGGTGTATGAAGTGGACCAGAGTCTCGTGTGTAGAGACGAGTTACTTCACTAACTTAAAGCTAACCTGGAGACTTCCATTAACTGCATAAAGCAAACAACATATCAGAAACGGCGGGATGTGATTTTTGAAATGGGTGACATGGTGTTTCTTAAGTTGCATCCCTACCGACAACAGTTAGCTTTCAAACATGCCCACCAGAAGCTTGCCAGTCGATTTTACGGGCCATATCTAGTGATACAGAAAATTAGAGCGGTTGTATACAAACTTCAGTTGCTAGAAGGAGCTCGAATTCATCCTATCTTCCATGTTTCACTACTAAAAAAATTCGTAGGAGACCTCGAAGTGCCTTTTAATGAGCTGCCACCAGTGACCGATGAAGGGGCTGTTATACTAGAACCTCAGCAAATACTGGATACTTACTTGCAAACGGGGCAATAAAAATTGAGGAAGAAAATCTGGTCTAGTGGAAGCATCTACCAGCGGATGAAGCCATTTAGGAGACAAACTAGTCGTTGCTTGAACAGTTTCCATCTGTGGACCTTGAGGACAAGAGTCCACTTGACGAGGGGAGTATTATTAAGCACGACATTTGGAGAGAAGCCTAAAGCCAAATCCCCAGTATCAGGGAGAAGGTTAGACGTGAAGGACGTGAAGATTCCTCACGAGTGGACTGGGTCATTAGCAAGCGAAGGACGTGAAGATCCTACATGAGTGGACTGGGTCATTAGCAGTTGACGTGAAGATCTTGCATGCGTAGACTGGGTTGCTAGCAGTAGAGTTTTACGTTGCCTGATGTTTATTTTCTATTGCATGTTTATTTCCGTTAGTTATGCTTTCTGTTATTAGGTATGTTTGTGTTTCAGTTACTAGCTACTAGCAGTCTTGTGTTGTCTTTTATTTCGGCATTATGTAAGTGGCTTTTGCTTATTTAAGCAGCCAAGAATTATCAATGAAAGGCAGAAAAAGAAAGTTCATCCAACTAAGGTTCATTCTCACCCGAAGAGAATATTTTCCTTAGTAATCAATCCTTAAGCGGGAACTATCAACTATCATAAGACCCACGACGATTTCCATCATAAAGAGGAGCCATAAGAAACAAAGCAAAACAATACTCAATAAACAATGTCAAAAAAACTATCATCTTTAATATTCATCTGACAATGTTATTAAGTAATAACCTTGCCATAAGTTACTACTCACTCTTGCCAATCAAATTTTTTTTTTATTTACTCCTAAGTTTTGTAAGTATTGTTTATATATATATATATATATATATATATTTCTAAATTTTAGCCCTGGTCAATTTTTTTTTTTCCGCTAAAGGGCTTCTTTTCTCACTAATTACCTTTTTCTGAATTTTCTTATTAGCAATATAGTTTCAATCTTTAAATAAGTAATGCTTTTAAATTCCTTAGTAATGTTTCACATTTATTTTAGAATTCTTAGTCAAGTAAGTCTTTTTGTCTAAGATCATGTACAATGACCTTATTTGATAGTGTAATTAATTCTCTTAAAGGTAATAGTTTCATGTGATACTAGAGATATCTCTTAGTTATAAATCTTCTTTTACAAAAATTACGGATAGTTGAATAATTCTTCGATACTCTACACCTTTTTACCTAGAAACACATTGATTACATCAATCTAAATATATGAATCAGACATATTATTATTGTTCAGATTTTTATGCAATTTACATTACATTCTATCACAAGAATTCTGATGACCTCATTCCTTGCAGCAATGTAACTTCACAAGTTCTTTTCTAAACTTTGAGGACATTCTACTTGTATCTACTTCAGAAATATGGTCATATATGCTATTGCACTAACATAATCTTTCGTTATTAAACTATCATTATCTCTCATGAATTCTAAATGTCAGATAAGAAGGATTATTTCACAAGTCTTTATTCTTTTCATATACTTTCTGTCATAAATCCATTTTTTCCTATTATATTCTAATAATTGATAGCGTCTTAGCACTTTCTTCAAGATATTTCGGGTTGTAACATTATTCATTAAATCATCTCTCTTGTTAGGTTGACTCTATTCAAGAGTAAGAGTCGTAGACATTTGTCTTACCTCAAGGTTTCTAACTATCTTTTCTTAATAGATGGTTTATTCACGTGTTCTCTTACATTAATTTCAAATTTATTTTATCATTGATGCTGCACTTTTCGACTCGCAATAAGTATGGGCTCCGCGACCTGTATAACACTCAAAAAGATGATCAGAGGACCACCGGATTGGCTCCGGTGGTAGCCGCTCCGATGCTTAAGTAAGTAAACTGAATTGAAAAGACTGTATTGAAAGCCAAAGAATGAGCATAAAAATAAAGCGTACGTTTAGGGTTTAATTTATAGATCGTGGCTTTCCTAAGTTGATTAGGATTCGGTGCCATGAATATAGAGATTTGATCATCGGAGATTGCAGTTACCTTGTGGAGTATTGTGTCGTAGATAGAGATAATCATAGATAGTAGTTTCCTTATTGAAGACTGTTTCCTTATTCCCTGCTTGGCAGTTGTTAAGGAAACCATAAGGTCGGAACCATATGAAAGACTGAGTGAATATTGCCCAGAGCATAAGGTCTAGAGGATATGTGCATGAGAATGTCTTGGAGGCTTCACCTATTCTGTATGACCGAGTTTATCGACTCTGTAGGATATATGTATGAGAATGCCCTGAAGGCTGTGACTGTTCTGTATGACCGAGTTTATCGGCTCTGTAGGATATATGTATGAGAATGCCCCGAAGGTTGTGACTGCTCTGTATGATCGAGTTTATCGGCTCTGTAGGATATATATATGAGAATGCCCTGAAGGCTGTGACTGCTCTGTATGATCGAGATTATCAGCTCTGTAAGCACACGTGTCTCAAGGTGATTGGTGTGTCTATTTGTGGTATATCAGCTATTCCCCCTCGAGCCCTAGTTAGAAGCTAGGGCTTAACTAAGGTTATGGGCTTTGTGAAGAGTCACACGTTTTGTTTCTCCATTTCTCGAGACGTCGGTTTAATGGGTCATTTATTACGTAGCCGATACTTGAGAAGCCATGATTATTTTCAACCGTTGTGTCGACTCGTCTTGGGAGGCTCATATTTCGAATGTGTATATAAAGAGAGGGAAATGACTTTTATGCCTTTCTTTTGCACTTGCTTCTACAGTACCAGAGACTGCCACCGCCATTTGACATATTTTGAAGGTTGAAGGATATCCGGTGTTCATAGTCTTTCTTGATTTCAGGTTTGATTTTAGCCCCTTTTACATTCCCTTTCATTTGCTTCGATACTTTCTTTTGTCCGCCATGTCTGGCCCTGAGTCACCCTCTGGTTCGGGCAGTCCTTCTAGGACCGTTCCTCAACTGCAACTAGTGAATCTTTCTTCTGTAAATAATGATGAGAATAGACTAGTAGAGCCCCCCTTTAGTCCGGGGGTTAGGATTGTTGATGCATTTGATGAGCCCCCGAATAGGGCTGGTGAGACCTCTGGTCGACCTGGTCATAGAGAGGAGGGTGAGAGTGCGATCACTGAGAAAATGTTGACGGAGTTGTGGGAGAAATTCAATCTTCCCTCAGATGTGACTTTCAGGGTCCCGGACTCTTTGGATCGCCCACGCGATGTTAGAGAGGGGGAAATCTGCGCCTACTTGGCCTGGTTTGAAATGGGACTGACACTTCCCCTTCCTGACCTTATAAAACAATTCTTCTGTTGGTTCAACCTTTGCCTTGCAGACCTGAACCTTAACAGTTGGAGACATCTGTTGAGCTTCATTGTGTTGGGGCATATGAATAATGTCAACGTGTCCCTTGACCTGATCCGTAGTAATATGGATCTAAAACTCAAGAGGGCGGAAGGTCTTTATTATATGTCTTTTGATAGTGGGTTCAGACCCCTTACTTCCGTGCCCTCCTCCAACAAGACCTGGAAGAAGTGGTATTTCTTCATAAAAGGAGGATGGGAATTCAAGGTCTTCCAAGGCCAATTCTCAACATTCCCTCGAACCACTGGGCGAAAGGGTGAGGCCCAATTTTCCCGTGGCTGCGTTGATTTCATTTTGTACACCAATTGCCACGCTGATTAATATCTGTATCCTTTGTGTAGTTAAGAGTGTGTGGAAAAGACCGAGCCCCTCTCCCTTGCTTTAGGAGCAGTACAAGAAGCTTTTACAGCCCAGTAGCCGAGACCATTCCTCTATTGTTAACCCTGATAAATTGATGGCTGCTAGAGGAAGTGTTGAGGAGCTTGCAAAGAATATAATGGCACGATGGGAGACCGAGCCATCTTCATCTGTGGCAGTGGGGGAGGTTTCTTCCCTAGTGGACCCTCCCATCTAGACGAAAAGGCAGAGGATACTTTTGATCTCTCTTGACCCTACTGAGGGGGAGAGAGAGACACTTCCCCCATTTCTGTGGTCCCCCTAGCCCCATCCAAACAAGTGGGCAAAGGGGCGTCATCCTCGGTGGCCCCTGATGCTGTTAATCAGGGGGCCAAAAAGATTTTGAGGGACTTTTGGGCCAAAGGCTCAACCAAAATTAGGCCCTAGAAGCCGGAGGAGCTTCTTGCTAACCTGGCTTCTCTTCAGGTCAAGGTAAGTTCTTCGGGTCTTTATCTCTTTTCCTTCTTTCCAAGTGTTTTGGCTGATACTAAACAGTTTGCTTTGAATGCTGCAGGCTCTGTACACCCTTTCTGCTCTGACGGAGGTATCTCCCCCTTCAGAGGAGGTTGACAAACTTCAAACCAAGCTGGACGATCTCAGGCTTCAGCTTGGTACTGCTCAGTCGGAGGCTCACGACTCTGCAGAGAAGCTGAAGGAGTCACAGAATTCTTTGATCGTCATGGAGTTAGAGAAGAACCTTGCCGTTGAGCAGGCAAAGAGGTTGTAGAGGGAGATAGAAGGCATGTGGCATCAATACAATCAAAAGCTTGAGGATGCAGTGGAATAGGCCAAGCCGGATAACGAGATGGAGATGAAGATGGAACTGGAAGGAATGGCCAACACTCTGATCATGTTTGGCTTCAACAACTTCCGAACTCTGTTCCTTGATAGATTTCCTGATTTCGACATTTCCTAGATTGTGCCTCCAGGGGTTACCCCTCCCGAGGTTGCCATTTCGAGCGAGGTGGTCGACGCTCTCTCTGCTGATCCTATTGAAGTTGTCATCCCGAATGAGATGATTGATGCTGTTCCTGCCGATCCTTCCCCAGCTGTTGAGCCTGCTTCTATTGATTAGGCTTAGGAAATATGCTTAGTTTAGGTTTTTTGTTGTTGTTGTTGTTTTTTTTTTTTTTTTTTTTTGAACTTCGGTGTAACAGACTTTTTTGCTGAATGGAACAATATTTTCTTTCTCAAATGTCTTTATCTTGTTTCTCTTGTGTTTGGTTGATCCATGTAGTATTTCTTTTGAACCTGTTGTTGATGTGGGAAATTGCTGCAAGTGAGGCTGTTCTGGATCCCTCCAGATCGGCTTTCAACGGTTGGCGGTTGTCTTCCGAACTGTAGTTGCGATAAGACAATGATTGTAGATTAGTTCTGATTGCTTCTCCCCCTTTGGATGAGATAAGAAGGCAACTTTAATCAGATATGTAGGGATCTGACATTGATCTTGTGTCACATATACTGAGAGTAAATCTTGAAAAATTCTGAGGCAGTTTGTTCTGAACCCAAGTTTTTGTAGCAAGAACGGTGTCTCGTGTCTGTCACTCTGATGATTGAGACTTCTGCCTCTTAAGTCATTCAGACCAAGACTGAGATACATCCAAACTGATGGTCTTTTGTCATACACGTGGTCCGTCAGGGATCAATGGAATGGCCTAGACTGAGAGATCTGTATGATGGACCGAAGGCCTTTGTATAAAAGTGGATCGAACTCTGTTAGCTTGACCAGTTCGGTATGCTTGGGGGAAGCCTTGTATCTTGTCGTCTAAGTATCCAAAAGGACGATTCTATACGTCATCCATTTATACAGCTGTCTTTTGGGTTTTCGAGGCTAACCCTTTATTTAACCATTGCGACGGTTCATCTGGGTGACTTTTGGGCTTCGATGGTCTATATAAATGAAAGAGGAGCGTACGGTTGCGCCCCATCTTTTTACTTTTGCTCTCACACTGTTCCCCTGTCGGAGAGAATTTGAATATCTTTTAGGGGCTTACCGTTTGCCTAGAGATGATTGACGATTTTCAGTCCGAGTTGGGAATGATTGAATTGTGGCCGAGAGTTAACCTTCCCTTTGATTCAGTCTCCAAGGAAGGATTAGAGAAGGCAAAGATCTTCTTGTCCATCTTAGCATCTGGTCAAGATTTCTCCGATTGGAGGTGGACCCTCCTTGATTCAACCGAGGCTTGGAGCATTGGTGATGAAGATGAAGGTGGGATGCCTCATTCCCTTTGTGTCTTGGCAGAGACCCTTGCTCAAATCGGCTGGGGTGTCGTGCCTGCTTTGAGGGAGATGAATGGAGGTCTCCTGAGACCCAGAGCCCTCATCATCCGTTGGTATTGAGATAAGTGACAGTGATAATGAAATGGCCTGGGTGCTTCTTGCTGCAGATTGGGGTTTAGGGTTCCTTCCTTTCAAATGGAGCCGGCGGCGGCGGTAATGGAAGTTTGGATCCTGGGCCCCTTTCTCATTCAGGGAAGAAAGCCATGATGTTGTGAAAGCGTAGTGATGCCTTTATTGTACCTTTTGTGTACTTGATCTATTTCTAGTCCTCTTGTACTGATGTAAATTTTTTGAATCATCAATAAAATTGAGTTCTTTCTTCTCAGATCTGATATTCTTTGTATTTGAATGTGCTCTTCTAAAGTTAAAACACCTTTTTGTGCACTTCTGATGTCTAACTGTTCTAAGAATAGATCAAAGAAACTTTGTAGAAATCTTGAATCAAAGTACTTCAAACCTGCTCGGTACTGTAGTACTTGTTGCTTGCTGGTAGATAAGCCAAATAATTTAAGTATCAGCTCTGAGATACTCCGATCTAGGAAACTTTAGTTTGAAGACATTTAGAACTTCCGTCTTTGGATGGACTGGATCATAGAATTTGTGTATTGAAGATGGACCAAGCTCGGAAGGCCTGTGCATTATAGATGGACCAGGCTCTAGAGGCTTGTGCATTAAAAGATGGACCAAGTCCTAAGACTTGTACATTATGGACCAGGCTCTAGAGGCCTGTGCATTATAGATGGACCAGGCTCTAGAGGCTTGTGCATTAAAAGATGGACCAAGTCCTAAGACTTGTACATTATAGATGGACCAGGCTCTAGAGGCCTGTGCATTATAGATGGACCAGGCTCTAGAAGCCTGTGCATTAAAAGATGGACCAAGTCCTAAGACTTGTACATTATAGATGGACTAGGCTCTAGAGGCCTATGCATTATAGATGGACCAAGTACTAAGACTTGTACATTATGGACCAGGCTCTGGAGGCCTGTGCATTATAGATGAACCAAGTACTAAGACTTGTACATTATGGACCAGGCTCTAGAGGCTTGTGCATTAAAAGATGGACCAAGTACTAAGACTTGTACATTGTGGACCAGGCTTTGGAGGCCTGTGCATTATAGATGGACCAAGTACTAAGACTTGTACATTATGGACTAGGCTCTAGAGGCCTGTGCATTAAAAGATGAACATTCCATAGAGGTATTAAAAAAGAAAGAAACATCTTTATTGATAATATTTCCTTAAATGTTCCACGTTCCACGGCCTAGGAATAGGCTTCCCAGTCATGTCTTCTAGCTAGTAGGTGGTAGGCTTAACAACCTTTATTACTCTGTAGGGGCCTTCCCAGTTTGGTGACAACTTTCCCATAGTGGGATCCTTGGTGTTTTGAAAGACTCTTCTTAAGACAAAGTCTCCGACTTGAAAGCTGACCGTCTTGAGCCCCACCTTGGATTTGTCGCCCATTCTCTACTGATAGGCTTCCATCTTGATACTAGCTTGATCCCTTCTTTCTTCAAGCAAATCCAAATTTTCCATCAGCTGCTGATCATTGGATTCTTGCTCAAAGGTTTCAGTCCTCAGGGTTGGCATACTGATCTCAACCGGGATTACTGCTTCTGAACCATAGGCCAGTGAGAGGGGAGTTTCAGAGGTGGGAGTTCTTCTGGTTGTTTTGTAGGCCCAAAGAACTCCAGGGAGTTCCTCTACCCACTTTCCTTTGGCCTGCTCCAACCTTTTCTTTAATCCATCAAAAATCGTTCGATTGGTGACCTCTGTTTGCCCATTTGCTTATGGATGGCCTGGAGAGGCAAAATGTTGCCTAATGTTGAGATTTTCACTGAATTTCTTGAAGCCTTTACCAATGAACTGCGTCCCATTGTTAGAGATAATCACACGTGGTATACCAAACCTACAAACAATGTTCTTCCAGGTGAAGTTCTCAACTTCCTTTTCTGTGATATGTGTTAGAGGTTCAGCTTCGGCCCACTTAGAGAAATAGTCAATGGCTACCAAGAGATACTTCCTGTTCGGTAGGGCCTTTGGTAATGGACCCACGATGTCCATCCCCCACTGAGCAAAGGGCCAAGGGCTAGGAATCGGGATGAGTTCGTGATGAGGCTGGTGTTGATATGGGGCAAATCTTTGGCATTTGTCGCACTTCTGGACATACTTCATAGCCTGCTTTAGCATGCTAGGCCAGTAATAGCCCTGAGACAGAGCTCGGTGAGCTATAGTTCTGCCTCCATTATGATTCCCGCAAATACCCTCGTGTATTTCAACCAAGACATATTGTGATTCTTCTGGAGCTAAGCATTTTAACAAAGGTTGATAATAAGACCTTCTGTAAAGTTTGTTATTCAGGATCAGGTACCGAGCCGCTCTGATTCGGATTCTCCTAGCTTTGTTTTTGTCTTCTGGGAGGAACCCAGATTGTAGGTACTAGAGGATTGGGGTCATCCAGTTCTGAGGCTGTTTGGCAATTTGAGCAACTTGGGCTTCCTCTATGTTGGGTCCTGGCTGATAGGAGATTTTTACTGTGGAGTTTGCCTCAGACTTGAGGCGGGACGCCATGTTTGCCAAAGCATCTGCTCTACAGTTCTGGCTTCTTTCTATTTTCTGGATAGTGAACGTCTGGAAGGAATGCTTCAAGTGGTTCACCAGTTCGGAGTACCGAAGCATCCTATCATCTTTTATGGAAAATTCTCCCAGGACTTGGCTTACCACTAGTTAGGAGTCTAAGAAGACTTTAAGGTTCTGAACGTCACATTCTAGAGCCAACTTGATGCCTAGGATTAGGGCTTCATATTCTGCTTCATTGTTGGAAGCTTTGAATCCTAGGCTGACTGCTTTTTCTAGCGTGAGCCCATCGGGGGAATGTAGTACCATGCCTACTCCTGAGCCCTGATCGGTTGACAATCCATCGATGTAGAGCAGCCAGGTTCCTAAAGTTTCAATGAGCTGTGCCTTGTCTTGAAGTGCCGGGGTGAACTCGGCAACAAAATCAGCGAAGGCCTGCCCTTTGATGGAGTTTCGAGGCACATATGATATGTCGAATTCCCCTAGCTCCACAGAACACTTCACTAACCTTCCCGATTCCTCAGGCTTCCTCAATATTGACTTCAGAGGATAGGCGGTTGGGATTTCAATTGGATGGGCTTGGAAATAAGGTTGGAGCTTCCGAGCTAATATGACCATGGCGAAGGCTAGCTTTTCCACTTTTGGATATCTCTTTTCTGTGTCAAGTAGTGCCTTACTGACGTAAAATATGGGCCTCTGTACTCCTCTGTCCTGTTTGACTAATGCGGAGCTGACCGCATTTTCAGAGACTGCAAGGTACAAGAGTAGCTTTTCTCCCTGTATTGGTTTTGACAGAAGTTCTGGAGAGGCTAGATACTCTTTTAGTTCTGGAAAACCTTTCTCGCATTTTTTCATCCACTATAAAACTTTGTTGCCCTTCAGAGCCTTGAAGAAAGGTAGGCAACGATTAGTGGATTTGGAGATAAATCTGCTTAGTGCCGCGATTCTGCCATTCAGTGCCTGAATGTCCTTTCTGGTTTTCGGTGACTTCAGTCCAATCAGAGCTTGTATCTGAGTGGGGTCTGTTTCGATACCCCTCTGAGAAACAATGTATCCCAAGAATTTTCCCTTCGTCACCCCGAAGGTACATTTCGAGGGGTTGAGATTCATCTTGTGCTGTCTGAGGATATCGAAGGTCTGGGCTAAATGCTGGAGGTGACTACTTTTCTGCAGACTCTTGACCAGCATGTCATCGATGTATACCTCCATGGTACTGCCGAGTAGTGGGTTGAACATCTTGTTGACCAATCGCTGGTATGTGGCTCCGGCGTTCTTCAAACCAAAAGGCATTACTCTGTAGCAGTAAAGACCTCGTTCGGTTATGAAGGCTGTCTTCTCCTGGTCTAGAGGGTACATTTGAATTTGGTTGTATCCAGAATAGGCATCCATAAAACTCATGAGTTCATGCCTTGTAGTAGCATCAACCAGTTGGTCTATCCTTGGCAGTGGAAAACTGTCTTTGGGGCACGCCTTATTGAGGTCTGTATAATCAACGTAGACCCTCAACTTGCCATTTTTCTTCTTGACCAGGACGGTGTTGGCTAGCCACTCTGGGTAGAACACTTCTCGTATCATCCTGGCTTCAAGCAGCCTCTGGACTTCCTTATTTATAATTCGATGCCGTTCAGGAGCAATCGGCCTTCTCTTCTATCTGACTGGTGGGTGATCTAGATCTACCATCAGCTTGTGAGTTATGAGGTTAGGATCTCTACCCTCCATGTCTTTGGTCTCCTAAGCAAATATAGAAAGGTTGTCTTTTAGAAACCTGACTATCTTCTCTTGCTCGGTGTGTGTCAGGTCTGGGCCGATGTATAAATAATGCCCCTCTGATTCTGAACTGACCAACACTTTGATGGGCTCGCCAATGGGTTTGGCTCGGCTGTCCTGTCCCCTTGGGCTCAGAGGTTCTTCGATGCTGGATAGGCAACCTTCCTCCTCGGGAGTGTGGGTGAGAACTGGATCTGTACAGTTCCGAATGTACTGTAATTGCTATTTGGTGGCCTTCTCCTTGAGTGCAATGGCATGGCACTCTCGAGAAGTTGGTTGGCATCCTCTGACAGAGTGAACGTTCTGATTGTGGACATACTTCAGACATTGATGGAAGGTTGAGGTGACCGCCCCTATCTGGTGCAACCATGATCTTCCAATTATGACGTTGTAGGGAGATTTCATATTCAACACCATGTACTCTGAGATGTTGGTCTTCTGCCCTTCTCCCTCTCCTACAGTAGTAGGAAGGTCGATTCTTCCCAATGGGGTGCTGAAATTGCCATCAAAAGCTGCCATCACGGTAGTAGTAGGCTTGATGTTGTCGTGGTCCATTCCCATCTATTTGAGTGGCTCATAGAACAGTATATTGACGGAGCTGCCAGTATCGACCAGGACTCTCCTGATCTCGAAGTTGGCAATTTTGAGAGTGATGACGAGGGCATCACTATGAGGGCAGTGAACCCCGGCTAGGTCTTGTTCAGTGAATTGGATTTTCGGTGCTGGTCCGAGCCTTTTTTCAACGTTGGAGATCTGCAATACGTCCGGGGCAGCCTTGGCCTCTCGAACGTATCTCTTTCTTGCCCTGTTGGACATCCTGTAATAGGGGAGTCAGCATAGAGGATGTAGATGACATGGTTGTTCTACCTCTGAGGCTCATTTCGTCCTTCCCTCTGCTCTTGCCTCTGCTCGGGCCTTTGCTCGAGCCATTGTTGAGCCTTGTCTTCTTGGGGGTTCTGCCTTCCTTCCTGCTTGATGAACTCCCGAAGACGCCCCTTCTTTATGAGCTGCTCTATCTCATATCGGAGGGTCCTGCATGAGTTAGTCGTATGTCCATGATCTTTATGGAAATTACAATACTTACTTTGGTCCCGAAGGCTAGGATCTCCTTTGATTGGTTCCGGCCACCTTAGGTTTTCCCGATCTCGAATCTGTCGGAGTACCTGGTTAGGTGTAGTGTTCAAAGCGGTAAAGTTAGTGAACTCTCTTGGTCCAGAATTGTACACAGCTCTGGGTGCTGTTCTCTTTTCTGGACTCCTGGCCCTTTTCTTGCTAGAGTCTCTTCTGTGGTCCTCCTTCTTGTGATCCTCCCTCTTTGGATTATCCCTCTAGGTCTGATCTTTGCCCTTCTGGGATGTGCGGTTGGCTTCTTCCAAGTTGATATACTTCCTGGCCCGATCCATTAATGCCGCCATGTCGGTTGGAGGGCTCTTTGTCAAGGAGTATCTGAAGCCACCGTGAGCAAGTCCAACAGTTAAGGCAGCTACAAGGAATTTTGGGCTGCAGTCGGTGATCTCCGTGAGTTCGGCATTGAAGCGCGCAATGTAGGCTCTGAGGGACTCCTCCTTAGTCTGCTTGACATTTAACATGAATTCTGGTCCTCTTCTGAGCCTTCTGCTAGTCATAAACTTGTCTAAGAATTGTCTACCAAGCTTATAGAAGCTGGTAATTGAGTTCAGAGGGAGGTGGTGGAACCATTTCAGAGCAGTTCCCTTCAACCTGGTAATGAAAGTCCAGCACATAAAAGCATCAGAGGCCCCGTGGAGGGCCATCGTATGCTGGTAGTGCGAGAGATGATCTCCTGGGTCTCCAGACCCATCATACAGGGTGAACTTGGGCACCATGAACTTTCTAGGCCTTTCTTCTGACATGATGGCGTGAGTGAATGGGGTGGCAAGTCTTCCGAGCAGCCTGGCCAACTCGTCTTGCTCTGGAGGGTTCTGGGCACCTCTCAAAGCAATTGTTCGGTCCATAGATTCGACAATTTCTTTTAACCTCCGCGAATTTCTGAATCGGACATCTTGTGAACCTTGTCTTACAGCCTCGGCTTCAGGTTAGTCGGGCTGAGTACGTTCCTCGGAAGAAAGAGGGTTCCGAATTGGAAGAACTGGTGCTACTTGGGGGTGAGGCTCCTATGGTGCCGGATGTGCTCCCGAAGCCCTTGGAGTCGGAGCTCTAGTAGTGCTCCGGTAATGGACGTCAAGCACGAAGGCTGATGTTCCCCAGCCTGGGGTTGCTGACGGCTGTGGATATCTGTCACCGCGAGCAACACCCTGGGGGTGCCCAGGCTATTTATTTGGAGCCTGCTCATGGGGCTCTTCATTCTCAGTGGTAATAGGGGGTTGTGTTCCCGCAGCAATGTTGACCGGCGGGTTAGGAGGACTCGTCCCTTGATTCTGTGTGTGTAATGACATGGAAAATTTAGGATGAATTTTTCATTTCGCTAAGAGGACCGCAGTACCCTGACCCGAGACATGACACGTAAACTGAGGTAGACCGGCTGAGTTGTGTAGTACACAAGTAACCCGAGCTATTGGGGCTCTACGTCGGGATATTTTATTAGAAGGTGAATGGTTCATTTTGAGTAGCAAGCATCGGGCGACATCGAGTAAACCCGAACCACGCCTCGAGGTGTGTGCATGCACATAGTTCCATGCATGCATACATGCGTGTATAAGTATAAGCCGTGAATTATGAGTGTATGTATACGTGCCCGAAATTTAATATATGCATACGTATATGGAAATATATATATATACATGTATAATATGTGTATTATATATGTGTATGTATATAGTATATGATGTATTGTATACATGTATATATATGTAATTATTTATTCATTTGTTGGTTATTATTATTATTATTATTATTATTAATATTAAAATATGGAATGTAATGTGTGTATATGGATGTGTGTATGTTTAAGAATGTGTAAGTATGTATGGGTATAATAGATTGTGTATATGTATATATATAGATAATACACAATTTAATATATATATATATATATGTGTGCATCAAGTGGGTGTGTACATGCCAGCCGTTATATGTGAAGTGTGGCTGATGTCTCTCTATATATATATATATCACAAGTCAACTTTGCATTTAATGCAAAGTTGCTTGTGGTAGAGAATAGGGTGGCTTGAATAGGAGACACCAGAAAAGGGATGGAGGATGGTGGCTGTGGCAGGAGTTGGCATGAGAGATTGTATATGCATGAGTGTATAAGAGTGTAGATCCGTGAGTTAGAGAGAAGAATAAGAGAGAGAGAGAGAGAGAGAGAGAGAGAGAGAGAGAGAGAGAGGGACTTTGGAGGTTGGAATTGAGGTGGAACAGAAGAGAGAAGGAAAGGTCGACATAGAGAAAAATCCAGAAAGTTGATAGTGCCTCGGTCTAATTTTTCATTTTTTTGGCATGTTGGTCTGATTTAATTTTAGGGACTTGTAGCATATGAAATGTGAAAAATAATGCAAAAAGAATGGTTGAAAAAGTTTGAAAAATGAAGAAGAAAACTTAAGTTGCAGGTGGTTAGAGTAATCTGATTTTTTAGATTGTATGTGTGAAATTCAGTTTAAATGGGCTAGAATAAATCCTTGATAATACAGGAACTTATTTAAACCAAATCAGGATCAAAACAGTAGAGGGAAAGGGTCCAAAAGTGAGAAGTTTCAGTCGGCCGGAAACCTGGGTTTGATCACCGGAGCTACGGGTTTAGATGTATTGGTGAGGGTAGGGTGAGCCAAATGGAAAACCAATTCTGGAAATAAAATCTACACATAAGTCAGAAGAAAATAGCATTTGAAAATCGAGTGAAAACCACCGGGGACCGGTTACCGTCGTCTGAGATGGCGACGGAATCCTCAGGTTTTCTCCACCGAAAAACTGAAGAAGGTGAAGGAGGATTGGGCCTATTTTTATTTAAATATGTTGGGCTGTTTAATTGAGTTGGGGCCCGTTTGGTTTTGAGAGAATCTTGGGCCTGTTTTGATTTGTTTTGGGTTGGGGCTTGGTTGGGTCTCTTGAGTTGAGTTGGGCCGTTTTTAAATAGAAATGGGATTGGGTTTTCTTTAAATGGTTGGGCTTCTAAATAGTGGGTTGGTCCAGTTTAGGCAGGGAGTGAATTGGGCTTATGGTTTGGGTTGCACAGGAAAATGGAAGAAGGGGGCTTGATTGGAAAAAAAAAAAAGAAAAAGAAGGAAAAAAAAGGGGGGGAGGGGGGATTCGATCCAGGGATGGCACGGATGAGAGGGACACGTGTGACCAAATGGGACGGTTACCAACCGTGCCCATATTGGAACCGAATATACATATGTTATACTTTATTCCATTAAATTAATTAAATTAAATTAAATACCCGAAATATGTCCGAAGCCCAAACAAGACAATTCATATATGTTTTCTAACTATTTTGGACCTACTAAGACCAACGGTGAGGTCCGTGACCCAAGATGAGGTCCCGAAAAATAAAAGACCCGTGGAACCCTTAAGAATTACCAAAATGTCCCTGAATCAAAACACAGTCAAACGAAACCCGATTGAAATAAAAAAAAAATAGTGAAATATTATTATCTCGAACATTTTGGACTCAACCGTGGAGTCTGATTTACGAGAAGAGGTCTCAAGAAGTGGGAAACCGTAGAAGTGCAAAATGATAGTTTTACCCTTTTTAGCCCGAACGTCCAAATTAAATTCCGCAAAGGCCTAAACCTATTTTCTTCGATGTTCCGAATCCAATGGTAGAGTTTATTTTAGCAAAATAAAAACCAATAAAATAAGGACATAAAATTTGATGAATAGCATAAATTCAAATGACAATAGACTGAGTTGTAATTTATGGTTTTAGGGACACTGACAGGACAGGAGAGGGCGATCTGGTCTCCTGCATTTTCATTGACTAGTTCAATTACGCATCGTGCACGATCTTCTAGGGTTGAGACCAACCCACCAGGTACGATATATTGTGCTAAGTAAGAAATAGAATTAAGTTTAGGAGTAATTGCTATGTTGACTTGATGATTCACATAATTGTCTGGTTGCTCATATGCTTATGTGTTCCTTGTTATTTTTTTTGAAAGTTTGGTGATGAATGTGGATCATGACTATGTGTATATCGCATGTGTTAGCAGGATGTGTAGATTATATTTTGAGAATTGTTGAGATTATGTAATACGTGATTTAAAACATGTGTTAAGTGAATTGTGCTTGGTATGTACCCTTGATGAAAAGATCTTGTGATTGGAATGTTATTGTGTGATACATTGTTTAAAGCATGCTTCATGTGGGGATAAGATGATTTATCGAGATTACATTGTGACATGGTAGAATCATGAGCATATTGGCATAGTGTGATTCTTTGAACATGGCGTGAGTTGAGCATTTGGCATAGTGCATACTGGTTACTCAGGCCGTCGGGGAAGGTCCGTAAAGTGAGACATACTGGATACTCAAGCCGTCGGGGAAGGTCCGTAAAGTGAGACATACTAGTTACTCAGGCCGTCGGGGAAGGTCCGTAAAGTGAGACATACTTAGATGTTCAGGCCGTCGGGGAAGGTCCGTAAAGTGAGGCATGGTTGTGACATGGAGTTTGCATGGATGTGTCACGCATATTTTCACTGCATTGCATGAATGAATTCATGAATATGTGATGAATCTTGTTAATACATTGTATGGATGAATTGGATGGCATGTAGGTTATAATTGCGCATGTAGATATAATTGTACACTTGCACATGCTACACCTTAGATTACGTTAATGAGTTGGATGACACGTAGATTATTGCTAGTACATTTTATGGATGACATTGAATGCCATGTAGATATAACTATACACTTGCACATGCCACGTCCTTAATTTTGTTTCTTGCATTAGCATTATATTGTACCAGCAGTTGAGCTAACCCATTCGTGGGACAACATTTTAGATGACGCTCCCGACACTTGAGATTTAAGGAAGTCTTGCAGAGTGTAGGAGAGATGAGCTTAGGAGGATATTTGGTCCATTGGGACATGTTTTGTGATGCACGGGTTTAAGCCCGAATGATGTATTATATGTGTACTGACAGAAGTGAATGTAAGTTAAGTGAACCTGTTAGATTGTCCTTTATTTACTTTATTATTTTATTTTCCTTTCATCTCGTTACTCGTGCCACGGATTCGCTGGAATTCAGGGCGTGATAGTGTGAGCGTTGCCAGTGTTCTGGTTATGGTAAGCAACTGTTCTTGCACCAGTTCATTATGTCGTTTGATCGATTCGATCTCTTGTCACATGGGATCAACCGTTGGCCTTCTTGCTCGTAGAGCAGGCGGCCAACGTTGAGAGCTTTGCGGATTCTGAGTATTCTGTCGCGGTTGGAGATTTGGGGCCATAGTTTTCCGGTGAGGAAAGAGATGAGTTTGTGAATAGAGCACTTGGAGATTAGTCGTTCACACAGACGGCGCCAAACTGATGCTGCACTTTTTGACTAGCAATAAGTATGGGCTCCGCGACCTGTAGAACACTTAAAAAGATGATCAGAGGACCACTGGATTGGCTTCGGCGGTAGCCGCTCCGATGCTTAAGTAAGTAAACTGAATTAAAAAGATTGTATTGAAAGCCAAAGAATGAGCATAAAAATAAAGCGTACCTTTAGGGTTTAATTTATAGATCGTGGCCTTCCTAAGTTGATTAGGATTCGGTGCCATGAATATGGGGATTTGATCATCAGAGATTGCAGTTACCTTGTGGAGTATTGTGTCGTAGATAGAGATAATCATAGATAGTAGTTTCCTTGTTGAAGACTATTTCCTTATTCCTTGCTTGGCAGTTGTTAAGGAAACCATAAGGTCGGAACCATATGAAATACTGAGTGAATATTGCCCAGAGCATAAGGTCTGGAGGCTATGTGCATGAGAATGTCTTGGAGGCTTCACCTATTTTGTATGACCGAGTTTATCGGCTCTGTAGGATATATGTATGAGAATGCCCTGAAGGCTGTGACTGTTCTGTATGACCGAGTTTATTGGCTCTGTAGGATATATGTATGAGAATGCCCTGAAGGCTGTGACTGCTCTGTATGACCGAGTTTATCGGCTCTGTAGGATATATATATGAGAATGCCCTGAAAGCTGTGACTGCTCTGTATGATCGAGATTATCAGCTCTGTAAGCACACGTGTCTCAAGGTGATTGGTGTGTCTGTTTGTGGTATATCAATCATAAAAGTTTATTTTAGTTATGTTTACATTATCTTCACCACAAATTTATATACACCCTTTACATGGGTCATGCAACTCAATTTCATTATCTTACTTCTATGAGTCTAAATGTTGTTAAATTAGTTCTTTCTAGTTATTCCTTCCGAGTTTTCGCTATTCATTACTTTGTCTTTATAGATTTTAATGCTTTTAAGAATTCTTGAAACTCATAATTTAGCCACATATTTTACCAATTTTTCAATTTTCTGGCAACTTATCTCCCTTTCTTTGTATAGTTTTCATCATTATCCAACTCTAGGTTCATCATATATATTTTCACTGTGTTGACTTATGATCTATTTCTTCCACGTCCATACTCAGAATTTTGGGTCATTTAGTTAGAATTCTATGAAAAATATAAAATTTATCATGTGGTCCCAACTTAAATTTAGTAAGCTATCAAGTCCTTAATCTTTCAATAACAAAAATGCCCTCACATTCTTAATCAATTCATCACTTTAAAAGAACACGCACGTGAATGATGTACCATTTTCAAAAAGTTTTTTAATATTTCAAAATTCAATAACTTATAAATTATAAATCCGGTTTTAATAAAATTTATTTTTTTGGACACCAAAAAATGAAATCTATCACACAAGATCTATATTGTATATGAATTTTTGAAAAAAAAAAAATCAATCGAAAACTGTAAAATTTCATCTCAGCAAAACTATAAATTTTACATTTTTCTAACGAAAAACTTCATCTTAGCGAATTTGACAATTTTTTGAAAGTGTAGATTTTACAGTTTTATAAAAAGTAAGAAAAATCTCATTTGTATTTAGTATTATTGAATTTTTGCCACATATTGGATGCTCAAAACTAACTTTTAATGGTGTGAAAATTTGTAAAAAAAAGAATTAGTATTTAAAGCATGAGTAATTAAAAATACACTAGTTATAAATGTGTGAAATTTTACACAATTACAAAAGTGTAAAATTTTACACTATTAAACTTTACAATATTTGATCAAGAAGGTTTCAAACACCGCGAGTACTGTAGCACTTTTTCTTAATCATTTACTGAGAATGCACATAAAAAAATTATATGATTCATGGAGTTAAAAATATCAGTGAGAGAGAAAGAGAGTATTTTTTTTAATTTAAACTTCCTTTGAGGTTTTATTGAAAAGTGAGCTAATTTTTAACAACATATGAAAATTATATTAAAGGCCTCTCAATGGGCCAATTCTATAATTCATGAATGCTACACTTAATAGTAGTAAAAAGAATCTCTAAATCAATTACCACGTTAGTGGAAGAGAGAGATTAGAGAAGGAAGTGGAGAGTTGGGAAAAAAATTGATTTGATAAAAAATTAAGGAAGAAGTCTGAATAGGATAGGAGGGTAATTTTGTCGTATAATAAATATAGTTGGTGCCAACTCTTCAAAGTGGTGCTTCTCACAAAATAAGTATCTAACCATTGTCCTTCGTACAAAAAAAAAAAAATACTATCTACTAGAGTTCAAATAAATCTTAAAACAAGGAACCACATGCCAATTAACTCTAGAATTTTTATATCCTTATCAGACTTAAGTTTATTCATTCTTCTGATGAATTTAAGGCATTCTACATTGTTTATGTCTAATCTCATAACTTTTTACTGATATTCTTATTCTTATTAACCCTAAACTTAGGGTTTCATGATCTTGTAACATTATCAAATATTTAATTGTATTTACTACTCTTATAAGTAATTGTAGCATTAACTTTTTTTTTTTATTTTATATTAATCTATTGTAGTCATCTTTGTTTTCTCTAAGGTTTAATAACTCGAGTTCTACAATTATCATATGCAAGAATTAATTACAATCAACTCTCTTATAATTAATAGACTTGGGAGATGAGAAATTTATTAATTATTAGAATTATTAATTATAAATTTTCTTATATTTTTATTAATAAAAAAATATTTTATATATGAATGTAAATTTTGACACAAAAAGAGACTTCATATTCAACTTTTTTTACAGCATTTCGATATTTCATAAAAAAATAATATAATATTCAACTTACGATATATAAAGATTTATAATATCATTTTGAACTAACGAAGTTATGCTTTTACACTTATTTATGTCATAATTTTCTTCATTTACAATACATTTCACTCCAATTTAGATAGAAATTAGAAATATAATTATCAAAATATATCATAAATAGGATATATATATATATATATATATAAGTACATGTATAACTATTTTATCTCTCTAATAATTAATATTATAAAGGATTTTTTTTTTCAAAAAAGTATTAATTATTAAGTAATAGAATTATTAATTATCCACATTGGAACCAAGTCAGTTCCTTAAAATTTTATTAATTATTAGAGATTATTAGCTTATTGAATATTAATTGTAAGAAAGTTAACTGTATCTTTCTTTACTATCCCACTTCTCTTTGGCATGACCAATTCACTAGGTCACATTCTTTTATTCTCATTTGTTCTTTAATACCTCATTGTCTACCACATTTGGTTGGATAGAAAGTACTATATATGTTTCTTAGGTCCAGAGTTACATAATTTGGTGGCCATTCCCAACAGATAAGAAAGGAACTAATAGCATTCCAACACCTGCTAGTACTTACCATGTAACGTTTCGTAAAATTAAAAAATACATAAAAGAAATAAATAATGAATAATATTACTTTTGCATGATAATAAACCTCACGAACATAATAATAAGGTGAAAAGAATTTAAATAACGTAATATGGAGTAATAATACATGGATGATAAATGGAAAATAGTAAAAATAAGAAAAAAGGCATAAGATTTTTTGGCATTCGTTCAAACTATGGGATGTTCGTTCGAGCGAATACTAGAGAGTGTACTGTAAATCTCGTTTGATATTCATTTGACCTCATTCGAATGAACGTGCGACAAACCACTTTAAGTTGCAAGCTGAAAAGAAATTTGGGCATAAAATTCACTTCCCCTATTTTCCAAACTCTCTCTAGACAAGGAAAAAGTTAGGGTTGTGAAATTTCTTAGGTATTCATGAATCTTCAAGCCTCGTAAACACATTACACCATAAGAAGTCAAGTATAAGAAGATTTTTTACTAATTGAAAAGTTAGAATTTCAAGATTTTTTCAAGAACAACAAGTAAATTTGGGGCTTTTCAATTCTTTTTCAAATTTCTTGCATTTCTTTGTAGATTTAGTTTGGTTGAATGAAATAAAAGGTGTAAATCATTTCTTAGGTTTTGGAAGCAAGGACTGAAGCTTGAAATCAGAATCTCTCTTTCTAAGAACCAATCCACACTTGTTTAGAGGTAGGGATTCTAACCTAAGTTGAGGGTTAGGTGTTTACCTGGATACATTGATCATTTTATTTACTTCTATATCTTGCATTATGAATGTTATTATTCATGTACACATGTGTTATGCTTTAAAAAATGATAGGAGAATGAAATGTCACGTATTGAAATAATCTTGATATGTACATTTCGATGATTAAGGAAAATGTTGAATGCCATTTACTTCTACTAATCTTGCCACATATTTGTTGATAATTGGATTGTTGATGGCTATGGGTTGTATGGTCATTGTTGTGTTCTTGTAATAATTAATAAGGTGATATGAACCTTGGGTATGTTCTCGAATAAAATGAAAAATATTGATGAATTATAAAATACAAAAATGGAAAATAGAGTATGAGAGTATGGATAATTAATCCCCAGAACAAGTCGAGGGACAAGAAAGAGTGGCACATTGTGAGGCCGTGTTAGAGACTGAGAATATTTTGTGATAGGGATTGTGTCTCTATTCGGTTGTGAATCGTAGCCCCGTGTGGGTGGTTGTACATAACCAACAAATTAGTAGCTTGTCACGACCCAAAACCCACCCTATGCAGATCTCGTGTTGTGAGGCCGGCCTAATGGCCATCCTTATTTTATTCATTTTTTGTATCCATGACAATAATATAAAATGTAAACTTTACAGTAAATTTGTAATACCCTGACCCATTGTAACCGAGCCAATATGGTCTAATGTTACGATAACGAAATAAATTTGGTTAAATTTCAATAATGGGAATGTACGGATGAAGGTCACGATAAACGGATGACAATAATAAAAGAAATAAAATTAAAAAGGGGAGAAAACAAAATGGAAAATAAAAAGGAAATAAGAATTAAAAAAAATAAATAAATAAGTAAAGTAAAAATTTAGAAATAAAAAGAAAATAAATAAACAAAATAAAAAAAAAAATTTGAAATAAAATACTAATTAGGAAATTAATATGTAGACAACATATATATATATATGTGTGTACATACATACGGCTATATATAAATATATAGATATGTGTGTGTGGTGTAATTGGTGCAACCGAAGGAAAAAGAAAAGAAGAAAAAAAAAACGGAGGGGGGGGATTGAAGTGTAGAATCTGGAAGGGCGCGGGAGAGAGATCGAGAAGGGGCGGTTTCTCTTCCAAAAACCATGTCTCTTGGTTGTATATACAGCCGTAGAAGCAGATAAAGAAGAGAAGAAAGAAAAAAAAAAAAAAAACAGAGCAGGGACGGCTGGTCGCTAGAACAGAGGAAGAAAAGGAAGGAAAAGAGGAAGAAAAAGGAGGAGATAGGCCAAGGGGCACCGTGCGTGAGTTGAGAAAGAAGCGGAGGAGGAAACGAGCCGAGAAAATCAGATTGGGCAGTGAATTCGGAAGAGAAATCAGTGACAGCACTGTACGCGCGTTGGGTGAGTGAGATTCATTTCTGTGTTTAATATTTTTAAAGCATGAATTACTATGTTGATAATAGAATTTTGTTAAGCATAGAACTGAATTGATTCATGGAATATAGTTGGTGTTGAAATTGAATTAAGGAAAGAAAAAAAAAAAAAAAAAGAACAGAGCGGAAACTGGGAAAACGGTGAAAAACAGAGAAGAAAAAATAGATCGGGTTGTGAGATTTTGTTGGGGTAAATTGGTTTAGATCATGGGGAATTAATTCTCTTGGGTATAGGTAAATTTTAGAATCAAATTGGGATTTGAAACCGTAGGAGAAAATGAAAAAAAAACGGAAGGGAAATGGGCTGCCGAAAAAACCGCACAGCCCTAGGTGCGCCACTGTTCCGGCCATTTTGGGAGTGCGCCGGCACTCCGATTTGAAATCCGACGATAGATTTGAGTTGCCCATAACTCGTAGGTGTTTACCCCGCTGAAAAACGCAAGAAACCCGTCACCGGCGGATCGCCGTTGACGAAGAAGACAAACTGTACGCAGGCATAGGCTGCTGCGCGGCTGCTGTTTTGTGATTTTATTTTGGTCAAACCGGGTCGGGTCTGACCCGACCCACCCATTCAGATGACTGCCCAACACTTGTACTTCATGTGTAAATTTTTAAATTTGAGTTTAGATAGTGTTTGGTTAGAAAGGAGAGCTATCCAATGGTTGGGTTAAACTTGAACAGAAAAAAAAAAAAAAAAAAAAGAATTAAAAATGTAATAACAGGGAATGGAAAAATTGGTATGGGCAGGGAATTGAACCTGTGACCAAAGGGGAAAAGGGTGAGAAGCTTAGCCACTGTGCCACCAAGGCACATGTGGTCTGTTTGGGCTCAAATACGATATGTATTATCCGAATTAATTAATTTAAATAAATGATTTAAGTTAATAAATTTAAATTTAATTTCGACGCTTAAATTAGTAGAACGAATAATGAAAACTTACTATTTTGGACCCTCTGAATATAATAGTGAGGTCCGTTTTACGAGACGGAGTCCCGAAAAAATAAAATAACCGTAGAATGCCAAAATGACCAAAATGCCCTACGTCAAAGGTAAGTCAAACGGACTCCGATTTAGTTAAGTAAATAGTGAATTTTTATTAATTCAAACCTACTGGACTCAACGGTGAAGTCCAAATTATGAAAACAGAACCCAAAAACTAGAGACACGTAAATAACCATTTTGCCCTTGGGTAAATTAAGTTTAAAGTGGAAATCGTAAAACATAAATTAGTAAGGGAGGTATTTAGAGTAACGAGGCATAAATTCGGTAAATGATATGAAAGCTGAAACGTGTTTATTGATTTATAGGCAAGTCAAAAGGAAAAGAGAAAGTCACGGGATATTAAGACGTTGATGAGGTAAGTGGATTCCTATCCTTGATACGTGGTTTCCAAGCCACGTTCTTTCTATTACTGCCAATCTTGTACTCTTATATGTACTCACTGTCATTGTTTTCCCACCATGGATATTTCTCTACCTGGTGGATGTCTATTGGTTGATGTTGCATGACTGATTCATTTCATTGATATCCATTTACTGTATGTTATGTTATGATGTTCCATGTTTTGTACATTCATATGGAATACTATAGAATCTTAATTTATGTTAAGTGCCGGGTTTTTTGCTCAGTCACATTACCTATCTGATGCTATCTGATTGACTGGGACCTACGGGTCAATTTATGGGACCTACGGGTCAAAAGACATATGGCAATTATGGCGTTTTTACGCAGTAAGGTTAATGGGCATTTTATATGCATTTATGTTAATGGGGGGTATGCCGGGCCCCAAAAGACCGAGGGTCTGCCAAACCCTGAACAGAGTAAAGGCATCATCCATGTTATTGATATAGTTCTATGTTGATTGGTTTTGTTTTATTGGACTTGATTGTGATCGTTTCTTTGTGGCAATATTTATATTGATTGTATTCATTGAGCCTATTCTATATTCATGTTACGTTGTTACTCTTGACGGTTATTGTATGTTGTCATTCATTGGTACTTTCGACCGTTATTGTACCTTGTCATTTATTGGCCATTGAGGCATTTTACAGTTGACTGAAATCGTTATCATGACTGCCTATCATGTTACCTTGACTTGTATTCATTTATGTCATCCCCATCCGTATTGGGGATAGGCTTCTACTTACTGAGTTTGTAGCTCACCCCTTACTAAATTTTTTCAGGTGAGCAAGTTATGGAACCATAGTAGGAGATTCAAAGCGTAGTGAGACGGTTAAGGAGCACAGTAGAATACAGTAATTCTCCCATGCATTCTCCACCTGAAACGAGGGTTTATGTTTAAGTTATGTTGGTTTACGTTGGGATTTGTCAGACTCATTTAGTTTTGAAACAATGATGTATTAAGACTTCCGCACTTTTATGTTATGGTTATATTTCTTATTGTTATGATTGGTAAAAGAATGAAAAAAGTAGGGACGGCCATTGGGTCGGCCCCACGACACGAGATCCGCATAGGGTGGGTTACGGGTCGTGACAAAATTAGCGGAAGTCTTAATACAAATATTGTTCAACATCTTAAAAAATGTAAACCGATATAAACTGAACATAAAACCACTCTTAGGTGGTGAATACACGGGAGAGACTCTATTCACTTCTATCATGCTCCTCAACTGTCTCCCTAAGCTCCTGAACTCCTACTGTGGTTCTGTAGCATTCTCACTTGAAAAAAATTAAGTAAGTTGTGTGAGCTAACAAAGCTCAGTAAGTAAAAACCTATCTCCTACACGGGTTAGGGTTAACATAGAAAAATATAAACTCATAGGGTGAACATGATAACCAATCATGACAACAGTTATAGTTAATGTTAAAATGCCACAATGGCCAATGAACAGTAAGTCCTAATAAACAAGTGTGAGTAATAGTATAGCATGAATATGTAAAAACTCAATAATAACAGTTAACATAAAAATATACTGCCAGAATAACCCGATCACAATCAAGTCCAATAAATAAAGGAACTGTCAATATGGAGTTATTCATAGGGAAATGACAATATCCTATGAATTCAATAAACGTAAACATAAAAATAGTCAATCATAAGTATGCATTTACTCTGTTAAGGGTTTGGCAGACCCTCGATTTTTTGAGGCCGACATACCCTCCTTAACCTTAATGCATATAAAAATTCCCTTATAACTCAATGCGTAAAAATTCCATCATTGCTATATGTCCGTTCACAGACTCGACCCGTAGGTCCAGTCAACTTAGATAGCATCGGATGGATATTGTGACTGAGCACAAAGCCGGCATTCAATTAAATCATGATTCTTTTGTGATTCCATAAGAAGTGCATAAACATGAAATATCATTTAGTGAACACATACAATAGACCTTTCAAGGCATGGTACAAAAATCATAATACAATGATCAATAATGTAACAATAAACATCTACAAGAAAGGACAATATCATATTGTGGAAACAATAAATATTTGGTACGTGCAAGAGTACAAAATTGGCAGTAATAGAATGAATGTGGCTTGGAAGACCACATGTAAGAGATAGGGTTTACTTAACTTTACTCCGTATGATCTACTTAATACTCCGTAATTTTCTCCTTTCCCATTGACTTGCCTATACATCAATAAACATGTCTCAGTTCTAATGCCATTTATCAAATTGTACACCCCGTTACTCTAAGTATCTCTTTTACTAATTTAGACTCTACCATTGAGTTTAGGATGTTAAAGAAAGTCAGTTTAGGCTTTCACGGTTTTCAATTTGGACTTCTATACTAAAAAGGGCAAAACGGTCATTTTACATGTCTCTATTTTTTGGGACCTAGTTTCACAAATCAGACTTCACCTTTGAGTCCAGAAGGCTTGAAATAATAAAACTTCACTATTTACTTAGTTCAATTGGAGTCCGTTTGACTCACATTTTACTCAGGGCATTTTGGTCATTTTGGCATTTCTACGGGTATTTTATTTTTTAGGACTCCATATCGTGAAACAGACCTCACCATTGGGTCCAGAAGGTCCAAAATAGTAAATTTATACTATTCACTTTCTAAATTTGGACATCGGGATTTAAAATAACAATTAATTAATTTTTTAAATTAATTATTTAACTATATATATTAGTTCCACATTTGAACACAAGTGCCCTTGTGGGACAGTGGTTGGACATAAGGCTTTCATCCCTTGCACGGCTAGGCTCAAGGCAATTCTAAATAAAAACCAAAAAAAAAATACAGAGAACAAAAATTGAATTTTACCTTCTACGAATGTTCTTCTCCTTTTATTTTCTTCCTCCTCTTCTTTTTCTTTCCTCCTGGTTCTCTTTTGAAACCCGAACCCTTCTTAGTTGCTGCTTCCTTCTGGTTTTTTTTTTTTTTCCTCTGTGTTTTTTTTTTCTCAACCCAATGCATGGGTTTTATCTCACCCTGCGCCCCTTCACTTCCTTGCTTTCCGTTTTAGTTTTTTTTTCTTCCTTCAATTTCTTTTCTTCTCTTGTAACCCCTCCCTTCTTTCATGCACTTACTATATCACTTACTATATCTACAACCCACATCCCATATATGTATATATATATATATATATCTATATATACTTACTGATACACATATATATATAGACACCCACATATGTATATATATATTTACATTCCATATATATATATATCATGATTTTTATTTTTATTTAGTTAATTATTTTTATTTCATTTTATTATTTTTATTTTATTATTTTATTTTTATTTCATTTCATTTCGATTTTCGTTCATGGCATGCTCGGGCATCGCCCGACATCATCAATACATTCAAACTATTGAGATTCTAAAATCGTTCATTTCATTCGATATCGTAACATATAGCCCTATCGGCTTGGGTTTACAGGGCTCGCTCAGTTACAATTGGGTCAGGGTATTACATTCTCCCCCCTTAAATAAGTTTGGTCCCCCAAACTTGACTAAATCATGGTGCAAATAAATGAGGATACTAAGCACACATTTCATCCTCTCGTTCCCAAGTGGCTTCCTCTAGTCGAGAATTCCTCCATAATACCTTCACCAGTAGAATGGTCTTGTTCTTTAGAACTTGCTCTTGTCGGTTTAAGATCCGTACCGGCTGCTCAATATAACTCAAGTCCTTCTGAATATCTAACAGCTCATGCTCAGTTATCTGATATGGGTTGTGCACACACTTCCTTAACATCGAAAGATGGAAAACATCATGTACGTGTGCTAGCTCAGATGGCAAGGCTAGCCGATACGCCACTAGTCCGACTCGTCCGACAATCTTGATTGGTCCAATATATCATGGCCCTTGTTTTCCTCTCTTGCCAAACCTGACCATTCCTTTCATCGGTAATACTTTCAGGAACACATAGTCCACCTATCGTGAACTCTAACTCTTGTCTCCTAGTGTCAGCATAACTCTTTTGTCAACTATGTGTTGCCAGCAAACACTGCCTGATCAGATGGATCTTATTGGTGGTTTACTTTACTATCTCTGGCCCAAATAGCTTCTTATCTCCTACCTTCATCCAGCATAGTAGAGATTTACATTGCCTACCATATATGTGAACTCTACTAATGGTAGTTGATACTCTCAACTTCCCTTGAAATACATGACACAGAATCGTAGTAGGTCCTCCAATGTCTGTACCGTCCTCTCGGACTGTTCATCTGTCTCGAGGTGGAATGTAGTGTTGAAACTTAATTCTATGCCCATAGCCTTCTGTAGACTACTTTAGAACTTAGACACAAACCGTGGATCTCAGTTGTTCTAAAGTCTGAATCATCTTGGTCGCAAGGAAATGGGCTGTCTTTGTCAGTCTAGTGACTATCAACTATATAGAATCATTCCCATGTGATGTCTTAGGCAACCCTGATACAAAATCCATTGTGATATGATCCCATTTTCACTCTGGTATTGGAAGTGATTGTAGAAGTCCTCTTGGCTTCTAGTGCTCAACCTTGATCTACTGGCACTCTATACATCTTGTAATATCCTCAACTATATCCTTCTTCAATCCTGACCACCAGTAAGTGTTCCTCATATTGTGGTACATCTTTGTATTTTTTGGGTGGATGGAAAATCTAGAACTGTGTGCCTCATCAAGAATCTCCTTCCGAATCTCAGGTACATCTAGCATGCAGATTTTGTCATGATAATACAACACCCCATCTCGTATAGTGAAATCTATATTCCCTCTAGTCTCAGATTCCTGGCAAAACTTAACTAACTTTTCGTCGTGAGCCTGCAATTCCCTGATCTTGTCAATAATTGTAAGACTGATTGTGACGTTAGCACACATTGCCTTGGAACCTGGTAGGATCACCTTAACCTCCATTGCTTCTAAGTCCTGTAGTAGCTCTTCTTGTGTAGTCAACAGAAAAGCAAGACTCCCTGAGGACTTCTTGCTAAGAGCATCAGCCACTACATTGGCCTTCCCTAGATGGTACTGTATACTGAGCTCGTAGTCCTTGATCAACTCTAGCCAACATAATTGGCGCATATTGAGCTCTTTCTGTGTAAACAACTACTTAAGAGTTTTGTGATCAGTGAAAATCTCACATGTAGCTCCATACAAATAATGCCTCTAGATTTTCAGTACAAAGACAATGGCTGCAAGCTCAAGGTCGTGAGTTAGATAGTTCTTCTCATGTGGCCTCAGTTGTCGTGAAGCATCAGCCACCACCTTTCCCTATTGCATCAGAACCCACCCCAAGCCTTGGTGTGAAACATCACTGTAGATCACAAAACCCTCTGTCTCATCTGGTACTGTCAGGATTGGAGTTGTAACCAGTCGGTTCTTCAGCTCTTGAAAACTTTTCTCCTTCTCCTCTACCTAGATGAATGGAACATTCTTCCGGGTCAACTGGGTGATTGGTGTAGCTATCTTGGAGAAATCCTTGACAAATCTCCTATAGTAGCTAGCTAAACCCATGAAACTACGAACGTCCGTGACAGTAGTTGGTCGGGGCCAACTGGTAATAGCTTCTATCTTTTGAGGGTCCACGGAGATCCCGTCCTTACTGGCCACATGCCTTAAGAAGGAAATACTTGGGAGCCAGAATTCACACTTCTTCAATTTAGCATATAGCTTTTGTTCTCATAACTTTTGTAGGACTTTCCTCAAATACACCTCGTGTTCTTCCTGGTTCTTAGAATAGACCAAAATGTCATCAATGAATACGATTACAAAGTCATCTAAGTATGGCTTGAGCCCCCTATTCATTAGATCCAGGAATGGGGTTAGGGCATTAGTCACTCCAAAAGGCATAACCAGAAACTCGTAATGTCCATACTGGGTCCTGAATGCCATCTTTTTAATGTCTGTGGGTCTAACTTTCAACTAGTGATAACCCGACCTCAAGTCAATCTTTGAGAACACCAGAGCCCTTTTTAACTGGTCGAATAGATCATCTACTCTGGGCAATAGATACCTATTCTTAATGGTGACCTTGTTCAGTTTACGATAATCAATGCATAGCCTCATGGTCCCATCCTTCTTCTTGACAAATAGTACATGTGCACCCTATGGCGATGAACTGGGTCGTATGAAACCCTTGTCTAGCATTTCCTATAGTTGAAGCTTTAACTTCTTCAACTCTGCTAGGGCCATTCTGTAGGGTGTCTTGGATATAGGTGCAGTGCTTGGCAGTACGTCAATGCTAAACTCAATCGCTCTGTCCACAGGCATCCTTGGAAGATCGTCTAAAAACACCTCAGGGAATTCCCTAGTAACGGGAATCTACTCTACCATAGCTTGCTATGACTTAGTGTCCTGGATACTTCATAAGAAACCATGGCATCCCTTGTGAAGCAGATGCCTAGCTTGTATAGCAGAAACAAAATAGGGTAGAACAACCACTCCGGTTCCTTGAAACTCAAAGGTCAGAAATCTGGAGTTCTGAATCAGCACTCACTTGGTCACACAATCTATAGTGGCATGGTTTGCAGTTAACCAGTACATACCAAGAATAACATCGTACCCACAGATTTCTAATGGTATAAGGTCAGCAAGTAAAGGTACTCCCATAATTTGTATCTCACAATCCTTATACATGGCCTTCCCCAATAATGATTTTCCTAATGGTATAGTCACATTAAGTAAATATCCTAGGGGTTCTGTTGATCTGTTCAACTTAGCAGAATATGCGGGAGATATAAAAGAATGCGTAGAACCAGTATCGAATAAGACATGGGCAGGCTGGGAACAAACTAGAAGGGTATCTGCGACCACAGAAGTCGAAGACTGTACATCCCCTAGCACTATAGAGAAAACTCGTTCGACCTGTAGCGGGACATTTTCCTATCCATTCCTACAGTTCTAGGGCCTACTCACCGTGGCTGTAGGTGCTGGTACAAGTGCCCTAACTGAAGTGACATTGGTAATGGTTCAGTTGACTCGAGGGCATTCCATTACAAAATATCCCACCTGGCCATAATAATAATAAGCATTACTGTCCTTCAAACATTGGCCCTTGTGAACCTTTTGACAATTGGAGCATTTAGCTACGGCCGCCTCAGTATTGCTTAGCCTCGTCTAACAGGGCCCTAGAACTTGGAATCCAGTCCCGGGTTTGGTAAATGAGGGTCCTTGCCTTGAGGAAAAAAACCCTGGCCTCTAATTCTGACTGCCTTATGACCTCTGATTTACCTGTCTCTTGGCGAACTCTTCGCTACTCCTCTCAATGATTTTAGCGGTGGTCACTACCTCATTGTAGATAGGTAACTGCTGAGGCCTCAATCTGTCCTTAATGGCCCATCGTAGCCCTTCATCAAACTTCCAGGCCTTGAGATCCTCACTATTGACAACATTAGGGGCGAATCTGGCCAATTTAGTGAACGTGGCCTCGTATTGTTCCACTGTCATATTGCCCTATTGTGGTACCATAAACTCAGTAATTTTTCGGTTCTTCACTTTTTGGGGGGAATATTTCTCATTGAACACTGTGGTAAAGCGCTACTAGTCTATGTCTGGTTCCTTGGCCTCCTCAAGTAGCCACCATTTGTGTGTAGCTCCCTTGAATCTATATGTGGCTTCTGCCACCTTCTGTGTCTTAGTGCACGGCAGGATACGAAAAATTATGTTCATCTCCAAGAGCCACTTCTCTGCAGCTATGGCTCCTTGAGCACCATCAAAGGATGGAAGCTTCATCTTCTGAAACTGCTCATATGGGAACTTCAGATGACACTCATTCCCCTGATGGCTACCCAAGTTGACAGGCTGCTCCTGTTGTACTGGCTAGCTAGTACCCTCATTGACAGGCTGGTCTTGTCGTACTGGCTGGCTAGTACCTTCATCAATAGGCTGCTCCTGTCGTACTGGCTGGCTTCGGGGTAGAGCCTCAATAACCTTCTCCATCAGTTGGTCCAAGCGCGCGATGCGCTCTATAGCAGCCGCTATAGTACTTGTGTTATCCATCACTTTAAAAAATATTCAGTACATTTATATAAGATTACAGTCAGTAGCCACATAAGGTCAAACATAAAAGTGTCGATCTTACTCTTAATTCATTCCTAGACATAATAGTTCTAGTGTTCTAATCCTGTCTCCCATGACTCACTAGCACCTAAAACTGGGCTATGATACCAAGCTGTCACGACCCGAAACCCACCCTATGTAGATCTCGTGTCGCGGGGCCGGCCTAATGGCCGTCCCTTATTTTTCTCAATTTTTGTATCCATGACAATAATATAAAATGTAAACTTAACAGTAAATTAGTGAAATTCTTAATACAAATATTGTTCAACATCTTAAAAAATGTAAACCGATATAAACTAAACATAAAACTACTCTTAGGTGGTGAGTACATGGGAGAGACTTTATTCACTTCTATCATGCTTCTCAACTGTCTCTCTAAGCTCCTGAACTCTTAGTGTGATTTTGTAGCATTCTCACCTAAAAAAATTAAGTAAGTGGTGTGAGCTAATAAAACTCAGTAAGTAAAAGCCCATCTCCGACACGGGTTAGGGTTAACATAGAAAAATATGAATTCATAGGGTGAACATGATAGCCAATCATGAAAACAGTTGCAGTTAACAGTAAAATGCCACAATGACTAATGAATAGTAAGTCCCAATAAACAAGTGTGAGTAATGGTATAGCATGAATATGGGAAAGCTCAATAATAACAGTCAACATAAAAATATACTGCCATAATAACCCAGTCACAATCAAGTCTGATATATAAGGGAGTTGTCAACATGGAATTATTCATAGGGAAATGACAATATCCTATGAATCCAATAAACGTAAACATAACAACAGTCAATCATAAGTATGCATTTACTCTGTTCAGGGTTTGGCAGACCCTCGGTCTTTTGGGGCCCACATACCCTCTTTAACCTTAATGCATATAAAAATGCCCTTATAACTCAATGTGTAAAAATGCCATCATTGCCATATGTCTGTTCACGGACTTGACCCGCAGGTCCGGTCAACTCAAATAGCATCGGATGGATATTGTGACTGAGCACAAACTCGGCATTCAATTAAATCATGATTCTTTTGTGATTCCATAAGAAGTGCATAAGCATGGAATATCATTTAGTGAACACAAGCAGTAGGCTTGTCACATCCCGAACCCCACCCTACGTGGATGTCGAGGACGTGATGCCAGTCAGCCGCCACGCGACCAACCGAAGGCAATTTCTGAACTTTCCAGTGAATTGCACTCCGACTGTAGGGTCAGATGCAGCGGAATTTAAAAAACTTTTTGTCAAGGGAATGCAACTCATGTATCCACTGTAGGATATGTATCACACAGAGCAAGTCTAAAATCCAACAGCTAACAATTCTAACCTCAGAGCATATCTATAATCCGACATATAACAACAAAGTAGAACTATAACCTCTAGAGTACCATTTAAATCCATGAGCCATGTCTATATCTAGTACATATCAGTCAAGTCAGTCGTATTACATCACTCACCTGATTAAACAGATTCAATCCTCAATAATCCAGTCTTCACAGATCAGTGCCATCAGATCCAATAGATATCATTCCTGAAAAATGTTAGGGAATGGGGTGAGCTTCGAAAAGCCCAATGAGTAACACAGGTTCCTTGTCAAGGGTTTCAAATCCATTTCTTGTTTACAAAGCACAAGGGTAGTTCAGTTGTTTCTGAAATAGCAGTTTTATAAATCTACTTTAAATGCAGTTTCAGTAGAATAAAGCAGGACTGAACAAAATAAAACAATAGATCAGAATAGACAGAACATAACAGACCATATCAAGTATAACCGTACAGAACAGAACACAACAGGTCAGGACGGAGCAGAACCGAGCAGAGCGGGACATAATAAATCAGAACAGGATGAAGCAAAGCACAACAAATCAAAACAGAACAGTAAATGATGCCAATATATCAATCAGAGACAAACAGGTCAGAATAGAACGGGTCAGCATAGAACAGGTCGAAATAGAACAGGTCAAAATAGAACAGGTCAGAACGGATCACAATAAAACATAATAGAACGGAACGGAACAGAACATACAAATCATAACCGAATAGAACAACAAATCAGAACCGAATAGAACGGAACAAAACATAACAATCAGAGTCGAACAAAACATAACAGAACAGAGCGGAAACAATATGTCAACCAGAGATACAGGTGTATCATCAACAAAACGGAACAAGACAGAACTGAGCGGAAATAGTATGTCAGTCAGAGATACAGGTACATCATCAAAAAACATGATAGATCAGTATTGAGTAGAACAGGACAGGACAGAACAGAACAAAACAGATCGAAATAGAGCAAACAGGTCAGGATGGAACAGATCAAACATAACAAATCAGGACGGATCAGGACTGAACGGATCAAACAGAACAGGTCAGGACAAAACAGATCAAACATAACAGATAGTTAAATACGTTCATTTGAAACAGTATTAAAAATAGGAGTACAGTTAAAACATCAGAGTAACAAAACAGGTCAGTAATGAGCAGAGCAGAACAGTATAACAGTATAAGCAGTACAGTATACACAGATTAAACAGTGCGGTATGCTCATATAGTGCTCAAGACTGAAGTGGTACCAAGAGTCAGTTGTTCTTTCAGAACCAGTTAAAAACAGCGTTAAATACGTTCATTTGAAACAGTATTAAAAACAGAAGTACAGTTAAAACATCAGAGTAATAGAACAGGTCAGTAATGAGCAGAGCAAAATAGTATAACAGTATAAACAGTACAGTATGCACAGATTAAACAGTGCGGTATGCTCATATAGTGCTCAAGACTGAAGTGGTACCAAGAGTCAGTTGTTTTTTCAGAACAAGTTAAAAACATCGATAGGTTTATTTCAGTACAGGACAGAGAATCCAGACAGAGTAAAAATCATGCATTTGAGTAAAAGCATGTAATCAGTGTATTAGATAAAACAGTACGGTACAGTATTTTAAAATACAGTAACTAGACAGTGTACTTATACACCAAGTCAGGAGTCAAGGTTACTCACAAACTGTTACGGTTATCTCCTTGCACAAACAATCCGATAACCTCCAAGTACGTCAGGCATCTCCATGTATGTCCTGAATAATCATCATCAATCACAGACAGATCAGAATTCATCCATTCAGGCCTTATTCGTCATCTTAGGTGTCTATCGGTTTACCTAAGATAGCCTAGTAGCCTATCGCCCTCTCATCGGGTTTCATCCGGGGCTATTTTATTCTTAAATTAGGCTTAGCAGTCATCAGGATTATAACCCAAGTCATTTAGACTTCAATCGTTATCAGTCAGTTACTTTTTCAGCTTTAGGGGCAAAATGGTCATTTCATCACTTTTGCCCCGGGCCCTATCAAGGTCCTCAGAATAGTCTTTATATCTCAAATATAAAGTTCTAGGTCCTTTGGACTTCAATTGACATCAGTTAGGTTCTCATTTTAACCATAAGGGCAAAATGGTAATTTTACCATTCTTGTCCCGGACCCAGTCGTGGTTCTCAGAATATCCCATATATCGTATATATAAGGTTTGAGTCTTTTAGACTTAAATCGTTATCAGTTAAGGGCTTACTTAGCCTTAGGGGCAAAATGGTAATTTGCCATTCTTACCCCGGACCCTGTCGTGGTCTTCGGAATGTCCCATATATCTCATATGTAAATTCTTAAGTCCTTTGGACTTCGTTTGGTATCTGCTTTTGATCATCGGGACACATCGGTCATTTCTCGTTTTATGTATTGACTGTCTCGGAGTCTTATTTAGCCCTTCAGTGTTCATAATTATCCCTATGATAATTTATCGGATCAGTTTGACCTTTATTCCACCTCTACTTTGCACTTACTGTGCTCAGGGGTATTTTGGTCATTTAAGTTTTGTAAGGTTCTGACTCCGAATCATCATTTAATCATGTTTACAGTTTCACCAGTATCTGGGCTTTTATCGGTATCGATTTCGTCCCAATCGGACTTCATTTGGGCTTCGTACAGTATCAGGGATATTTTGGTAATTTCATGCGTCATATTTTTCGGCGCCTCAGTTCATAAAATGGACCTTACCATTGGGTCCAGAGTGTCCGACTTAGTTAACTTGGACTATCTTTTATGTTTAATTGGCCCTGGGTATCACTAGGGGCAATTCAATCATTTTACAATTTATGTGTTTGTACTTTTCGGGACTTCAGTTCATTAAACGGACCTCACCATTGAGTCCAAAGTGTCTGACATAGTTAAAATAGGCTATCTTTTATTTTTTATTTGGGTTTGGGCACTGTCAGGGGCAGAACAATAATTTATCACTTACATGTCTGTATTTTTCGGTGTTTAATTTCCCAAATCGGACTCCGCCATTGAGTCCGGAATGCCTGAAATAATGGGCATACACTATTCACTTACTTAATTTGGACTTCATTTGACCCATTTAATGTCCAGGGATAAAATGATAATTTTACCTAATTAATAAAATAATTAAAATAATTATTTTATTATTTAACTATCTTTCCAGGGGTGTATCTGCATAAATTCTTAAAAGTCTGGGCCAGAGTATAATTTCAGAAAACATTTGGGGTCAAAACAGAATATCATAAATCAGGGGTTCAGACCAAATGGTTTTAGGGTTTAGGAGTTGAACCGGTCCAAAATCCTCAAAAACCAACCGGTTCACTTCTCTTCAGAAAACCGGAATACGTTATCCATGATATCCCTAATTGCCACCTTATCCAGGTTAAGTTTAACCAAGTTCCTGATTTCAATTTATTATCCATGCGCCCAAACAGTCCGAATTAAATTTAAAAACCCATTCAGTTTCCCCCAAAACGCCACCGTTCCACTAATGCGGTGGCTTAGCCGTAGGTGGACACGTGTCTGTGTTGACACGTCTGGGCTCAGGCGAGTTGGACGAGTCGACTCGTCAACTCGTTGTCTTCTTCATCAAATAACCCACTGTTGCCCTAAATTCCAGTTTTCATAATTTCTCAATTTCGTGACATTTTGGCCACGATTTTCCACTGCTTCTGGTTCCAATCGATTCCTGGATTTCATGCCAACATTTTGGCATCAGTTTCATGGATCGAATCCACGCATGGAGCTCGGTCCACTCCATTATTGTGTAGACCTGTAACTCGGTCGTGCACCTTCGTTTCTCAACCAAATCTCGTGAGATTTGGTTCCTTGTGATCCCTAGGTCATGGCGGTTTAGTGCATGTGTTTCAAACAAGTTTTAAAGCCTTTTTGATAAATGGCGGTTTGGTCACAGCTTTGGGTTTTCAAGCTTATCCGACCCTCCTAGTTATCCTATAACGGTTCCTAGGCCTCACAGTAGTTCATATAAGCAGTTTATATGGCCTCAAGGTATTAAAAACAGTAGCAAAAGCCTAAACAGAAACTAGACAGTTTTGAGGTTACCTCTGAAATAGTGATCTTCCTTCCCATCTTTGTTGGTTCAATTCCTTGGCACCTCAGAGCCTCACAGTCCCAGTCGTGTGCCTCCCTCAGTTCCTTTCTCCCTCTTCTTGAATCTCTTGTGCACCATCATGTATGTACACACTTATCTCTCTAGCTTTCTCTCTCTATATATCAGTACACAGGATATCTACAGTTCTGATTTCCCTCCAATGCATATATGGAGACATGTATATGAAATCAGATTTCTTTCTTGTCCTTTCATCTCCCAAAGTTCATGATGGTTTTGCATGCATTTTGGTTGGAAGGAGATGCCATCATGTGGTGTATAGGCATGATAGTCTAAGGGTGTAGGGTGATGCATGGCTGATGTGTTGCATGCTTGGCTATTGGTCAATTGGGAGGTGGTCTAATCCGATTTGTGTTTATATACATTTCTTTGTATATTTGTACACAAAGGTGCCACTAGCCTAGTTGGTTATATTTTGGATACACAAAATCTTGCCCAATTGGTCAAGGGTTCAAATCCCTCGGCTACATTTTGGGCATTTTCTCCCATTTGGGCTTATGCCCTGTTTGGCTGCGCAAAAATTCTATTTTCATTGTTTCCCTCGTAATTTCCTTTTCGTTGCTCCTTTTTCAACGCGGTTTCTTCCGAGGATTTCGTATTTCAGTTAGCTTCAGTGTCAGAGGCTCCGTATCGTTTATTATTTATTTCAGAATTTTGTAGTTAGCTAATTCGAGTTCCGTCAGTGTTAAAATGACATTATTTCACCGAATTAATCAGTAATCGGGTTCGGGTATTATACCATTCTCTCCAGACATATTTAATTATTTTAATCGGTCTATCATGACCGTCGGGATTATGATTAATTCCCTTAATCATTCATTAAGTCAGTGCTAATTAATAATTAACAACTAATTAGTAATTACGCAAGGTCGGGGTGTTACAAGGCCTTTCAAGGCATGGTACAAAAAGTACAATATAATGATCAATGATGTAACAATAAAAATCCACAAGATAGGACAATATCATATTATGGAAACAATAAATATTTAGTATGTGCAAGAGTACAAAATTGGCAGTAATAGAATGAACGTGGCTTGGAAGACCACATGTAAGAGATAGGGTTTACTTACCTTTACTCCGTATGATCTACTTTAATACTTCGTAATTTTCTCTTTTCCCTTTGACTTGCCTATACATCAATAAACATATTTCAGTTCTAATGTCATTTATCAAATTGTACACCCCGTTACTCTAAGTATCTCTTTTATTAATTTAGACTCTACCATTGAGTTCGGGATGTCGAAGAAAGTCAGTTTAGACTTTCACGATTTTCAATTTGGACTTCTATAACGAAAAGGGAAAAACAGTTATTTTACATGTCTCTATTTTTTGGGACCTAGTTTCACAAATCGAACTTCACCGTTGATCCAGAAGGTTTGAAATAATAAAAATTTACTATTTACTTAGAGTTCAATCGGAGTCCGTTTGACTCATATTTGACTCAGGGGTATTTTTGGTTATTTTGGCATTTTTATGAGTATTTTATTTTTGGGTTTCCATCTTATGAAGCGGACCTCACCATTGGGTCCAGAAGGTCTAAAATAGTAAATTTACTCTATTTATTTGCTAAATTTGGACACCGAGATTTAAAATAATAATTAATTAATTTTCTAAATTAATTACTTAACTATATATATATATATATACATATATTAGTTCCACATTTGAACACAAATGCCCTTGTGGCACAGTGGTGGCCTTAGTGGTCCTAAGGCTTTCAACCCTTACACGCCCAAGTTCGAATCCCCCCAGCACCTTCCCACTCCTCATTTTTTTTTAAATAAAACCAAAAGACCTTTCAATTAATGGTGGGTCGTCACTAGGCCTGGGCGGGTTCCGACCCAACCCGAGGACCGACCCGGTGCCATGAACCAATAGTCGACCCATCACCCCCTGATTCTCTTGCAGTTTTTCGGCGGTCTCTAGTTACCATCTCCGGCACCAGTGATCGAAAAACTGCAAGCTGCTTCTTTTTTTTTCTTCATTTTCTTGCAGTTTTTCACTCATTTTCATTTCTAATTGATTCTAAAGCATATCTAATGCATTCTAACACTATTTTAGGCATTTAAAACAGATCAAAACAACCCAAAAACTCTTCGTTAAATTTTTCGATCATGCATGATATCTACCCCATTTCTTAACTGTTTCCTTCGCGGTTCTTCCTAAATTCTTATTGTTTTTCCCTAGAACAACATTCTACGATAAAAACAAGCTTTGGGAAATTCTAAATAAAATCCAGAAAAAAATATAGAGAACAAAAATTGAATTTTACCTTTTGCAACTGTTCTTCTCCTCCTAGTTCTCTTCTGAAACCAGAACCTTTCTCAGTTGCTGCTTCCTTCTGGTTTTTTTTTTTTTTTTTTTCCTCTGTGTTTTTTTTCTCAACCCAACACATGGGTTTTATCTCACCTTGCGCCCCTTTACTTCCCCCTTTCCGTTTCAGTTTTTTTTCTTCCTTCAGTTTCTTTTCTTCTTTTGTAACCCCTCCCTTCTTTCATGCACTTACTATATCACTTACTATATCTATAGCCCACCTCCCACACACACACACACACATATATATATATATATATCTATATATACTTACTGATACACATACATATATACACCTACATAGATATATATATATATATTTTTTTTTTTCATTCCATATATATATATATATATATCATTATTTTTGTTTTTATTTTATTTCATTTTGATATTCGTTCGTGGATTTCTCGGGCATCACCCGGTGTCATCAAAACATTCAAACTATTGAGATTCCAAAACCTTTCATTTCATTCGATATCATAATATAAAGCCCTATCGGCTCAAGTTTACATGGCTCGCTCGGTTACAATTGGATCAGGGTATTACATAGCTCGTGAAGTACTAGGATTTTCTAGGATCCATTAGGTGATATGATGAGGTGATTTTATTTAAATGGGAGGATTAACGTGAGGTTCAAATAGGGGTATAATGAATCTTCTATTTATATGTATGCATGTTGGTTGAGCACTTTTATTGACATTTCACATCTCACATGCATACACTTTGCACCTTGTTAACTTTCCCTCTATTAGAATCTCTATTGATGTTGTTCTTTTGACCCCTATCGGATACAAGTAATGGCAAGGAGTTGGTGCCTTAATGACATTAACTAGAAGGATACTTTCTTTTGGGCTCTTTTGTTGATTTTGGAATGTATTTAAACTCAGAACTCTATTTTGGTATTTTATTATTTTGGGAATGTAAAAGGGTCCATGGTCTTTAATGTTGATGTGAAGGCTCAGAAGCCTCAACAAGACTAGTATTCTTTTGACTTAGAAATCACAGGATGAAAACAATTTTGAAAATTATGTATGGGAACCTTATTGGATTACATGTATGGAATGTGAATGAATATTTATGATATGAAAAACTCAAGTTAGAATATGCACATTACAGGGTGGTTGAGATACACAAGAATTATTGATTAGGTTTGACCTTAATTTACAAGGACACCTATGGGTCTTTGGGGATTGGGACGTGACATACCATTTCCCTTTTTACTTTCTCCCACAATCACAATCATTCTATCTAATAATGAATCACTCTTTTGGAAATTGTTGCCCTTGTAAGGTCTTATGGAGTTGTCACTTATATCTAGATAAACTTTCAATTATAAATCCCTTAAGAGTTTTCCTATGATTGCTCCAGAGTCTATTCCATTTGGAGTCGCTAACTTATCTTTATAGTACTCCTAATCTCTCAAGGATCATTTATCCTAAAGCTTTGATGTTAACCAAAAATCTCTCATACATTTTTAAAATAGGCTTTGATACCATTCTGTCGCCTCCCGCACCCTACCCTATGCGGAATATAGAATGCGACTGGCAAATGCATCAAAATTGAACGAAATGTAACTTGTTTCCAGTAGTGACACAGTACCAAAAATAATCATATGTGGAAGCTTTTATTATATAACATTTGAAAGCCTCATTCCATTACAAGTTTGCAATACAATATATGCATTTCATCCAATCAACATTACTTGCAGGCTTCCTTGATAGCACCATTATTGCCAAAAAAATTCCAAGTACATCTCATTTATTAACATCAAAGCTTGTCTATATTTTTCTTGTTAAGTAGCTCACTAGTGGTTCACCCTAGCTGCCTCTTCCTTAACATACCTAAAAAAGTTAATAATTATGGGATGAGCTTCACACATAGCTTAGTTAGTAACACAGGTGCCTTGTCATGGATTTTCATAAACCCGTTCCCAAATAGAGTTACAATTTATCCATGGATATTATAATAATACATGTTTCCTTTTCTTAATAGTTTAAAAAATAATAGTAATAATGAAATCTGTAAACTATTCAAGAATCATTTCATAGAAGTTGCTCATCAATTCACAATTCAGTAGTATAACTTATTGCTACTCAAAAGAATTTCACATTTTAGGAGCAGCTAAATCACTTTTCACTTCTTATCTGAGTTATGCCCATCTTGATGACTACGTAGGAGAACCCGTGTCGATTTGGATTCTAAATAGGAGGTCAACCTATAACTTAGTCACATATACTGACCTAGAAGGTATCTCTTGTAACATCTAGACCCAATTTTATTGGGTAATTATTAATAGAGACTAGCCTTAAATGAATGACAGACAAACTGCTTGAAACAATTAGCCCATGGAATTAGAGTCCAAAGGTACATGTATGTACTATAGTCATATACATTGGATGACAAAAGCATTTTTATGTTAACTTTAAATAGTGTTAATTAAGAATAAACATATAGAAAATTTTGAGTAAATTAGTGTACAAATGCACTGAATCAAAGGTTAGTATTGCACAAATAAAATTCCTTTAATCAAGGATGATGGAAAAATTACAAGAGGATTTTAGGAAAAAAATGCAAGCATTAGGGTGATGATTAAAACACTTAAAATAGAATATTATGCACACACAAAAGAAAATGGAAAAAAATGGTCTCAAAAATCCTTGGCCAAGACTTGAACCCAAGACTATAGTGAACGATGGTAAAATCTTACCACTAGGTTACTAGCCAACCAGTGTTACACCTATAGCCAATATATATATATATATATACACACACACACACATACATACATACATAAATATACGCTATATCATGTATGTATGAGAAATGCATGCAAATGATGTATCACCATGTTAGGAATGTAATATCCCAACCCGGGATATAGCATGTACACCAGGCTGGACCGGGCTATAAAATGTAATCCCAAATTATAAGCCGTTAAATGACATAAATAAAAGTGGATGCATAATAGACTGTATTGTTTAATTTCGACGCATAAGTACGAGAGGCAAACAGTCACGAGTGTCCGAGTGCCGCTCCACCAAAAGCCTGATTTACAGAAAAATGTGCAAGTAAAAGTATATATATATGTTGTGTAAATTGTACATATATGAGTGTACAAATAAATAATTGGGATGAGATACAATATATATATATATATATGTGTATACGGTCAGATTATATATATGTATATATTATAATCCAATTAAAGTAAAAGAAAAGAAATAAAAAGAAAAGAAATGGGCAGTTGTTTGTGGAGTGACAACAAGAATTGGTGGTGGCAAACATCAGTCGTGCAAGTGCTAGTGCATGTGAGGTGTGTGTGTGTAGGTTAGGTGTAAAGTGTGAGTTATATATATAAAATGTGATATATATATATATATGTTATACATGAGTGCACCTTGTCTCCCACCCATTAATGCAAAAGTTGCATTAGTGGAGGGAACACAGAATATAAATCATGGAAAAGGGTCTGGCAGAGCTGGTAAAGAAAGAAAGTAGAAAGAGAGAGAGAGAGAGAGAGAGAGAGAGAGAGAGAGAGAAATAGAAAGTTTATATAATGCATGTCTCTCACTCTCGGGAGAAGGAAATCAGAAAAGGAAAAGAGAGTTTGGAGTAAGAAGGAAGGGGAACAAATCTGGAGTAGAGGCGCGAGGAAGAGGGGCTCAACACCAAGAGAAAACCGAAAGCAAGGTAAGCTAATGTTTCTGTTTCAAGGTTTTGTAGCATGACTTGATTCATTTTGATTATAAGGTCTAGATTGGCATGAAATAAGGAATTAAATGCAAAAAGAATGGGGTTAAATGGCTAAGAAACTATGGAGAAAATCCGAGTTGCAGGTTGATAGAATAATCTCGGGTTCCATGAATTTTTCGGTTAAAACTTGTTTAAAAGTTTATGAAAATAATCCTATTACATGCAGAAAACTATTAGAAATAATTAGAGGTCAAAACAGTGGCTAAACGAGCATGAAATAGAAGAAATACAGGTCACCGGAAAATCGGGCCGACCCCTTTAGGCTCTATTTCGTGAAGAATTGGAGAGTTTTAGGGCAAGCCGAGGATAGGAATGAAGTCGTGGGGGAGAAAGGAAAAGAATGGCATTCAAATGGGGAGAGAAAACTATCGGAAATTGGTTGCCGTCACCGGAGAAGGTGACGGAACCCTAATACAGACTCACCGGAGTCTTGAGGGAGATGATCGGAAAATCGGGAAGACAACCGAGTCGAGTCGTGAACCGTTTTAAACGGTGGGTGGACTCGGGACAGGTGGCAGCCTCTGGGCTTGCCACCGAGTTATTGGGACGACGCCGTTTAGGGATTATACGATTATATAAAAACAGTGTTGAAAAGAATTAAGGGAAAAGGAAGCAGGGTGATGCCAAGGAGTATCGAACCCCTGACCCCCACGCACCCACGCGTGCCTTATCCACTCGGCCACGCGCTCACATGTGACCATTTATGGATATGATATATATATATATATATTATAATGAATTAAATCCGAAAATTAAAAAAAAAGATGCAATTGCACCTTACAGGATTCGATCGTGCGTGGTATGGGGAGGGAGATGGCACGCTGGCCAGCGTGCCATCCTATTCAACCTAGTTAAGTTATGCTTCAAATAATATATATGTTATATTAATTAAGAAATTAATTTAATTAATTGAAATTAATTAAATTAAATGCTTCGAAATGGCCCATTGTCCAAATACGACAAGTTATATATGTATTCCTACTATTTCGTACCTTCTGAGTCCATCGGTGAGGTCCTCGACACGAGATTAGGTCCCGAAAAATTTGAGACCCTCGTATATGTCAAAAATGACCAAATTGCCCTTTCCCCTAAAAAGGTCAAACGAAGTCCAATCAAGGTAAATGAATAGTCAAAACTTATTATCTCGGACCTTTTGAGTCCAATAGTGGGGTCCATTTTACGAGATAAGACCCCGAAGGATAAAATACCGTAAAAGTGCAAAATGACCATTTTACCCTTTTTAGTACAAAAGTCCAAATGGAATTCCACGAAAGCCTAAACCGACTTTCTTCGACACTCCGGACTCAATGGTAGAGTCTATTCGACCAAAAGAAATGTCTAAAATAGAAAGACATTAAATTGTGTCATAGGTTAAGAATACAAGTTACGTAAGTACATGTAATTTATGAAGTCGGTTAGGATTAATACGAACTAAGCATAAGATAAGAAGTATCAGTAGGTGATATTGTGATGAATATGAAATTGATGAGATGTTTATGAATTGTTCTTAGGAACTACAAGGAAAGTGGGAAAGCTCAATATTAGCACTAACCCTAAAGAACCAAGGTGAGTAACCCTGTGGTTGAATTGGAGATTTAACTCCATGGATTTAAAAAGGTTTTAAGTTCAAGATATGAAGTATTTGAAGTTCCAAATTCAGTATTTACATGATTCAGTTTTAATTATTATGTTTTATAAACTCATGGTGACGTGCTCAGTGATGGGTTTCTGCAACAGTTTTTCCTTCAACTACTTTTCAGCATGTCTAGTTTAAAATGCAATTATTGTTAAATATTCTGAATTTGCTTATTTCAAGTATACGAATGTTTATCACGAAGTTATAAATGTTATGTTTTTAAGTACTCACGAGAGTTATCTATTTTGATGTACTCACATGCTAAATATATTTTTAATGCAAGATTAATGGTGCATAAGCACATAGACAGGATTCTGAATTTTCAGTTGCCCTGTAAAATAGGCAGGATTTTGGGTTGTACGGAACCCAATTGCCCTGCAAAATGCCAGGTAGCAGGATCTAATCCCCCAGGCATGAGATATCTCCACGATAAGTAATATGGGTGTCCGGTTCGAAACGGATTCCACTAATGGAAGTAATAAGATGACAAATGGTTTGAAAAATGGAAGCAAGTTTTTACTCTCATTTTCAATATGCATATGTTGAGTTTTATATACTCTATTAAAGAAATACATGACATGTTATATGTTTTAAAAGTTCTCAAGCATAAGTATAGCTTGACTACTTTAAATGTTTCAAAGCTATTGTTTTATGAAATGCTCATGTTTTGAGTTATATACTCTATTTGACAAGTATGAGCTTAGCTTGAATACTTTAATTGTTTCAAAGCTACATGATTTAAGGAATGCATATATTCTGTATTCAAAATATACGAACAATTGGCAGTGATTATTTTACAAACTCTTATGTACTAAACTACTGCTAATTGAAAACCCCATGACGAACACTTGAATTGCTCACAAGCTTAGATTAGCTTACCCGGACTTTGTTCGGACCCCCCTTTCAGGTGATGCAGCAGACAGGGTTCTAAGGACAACAACGATGAGTCTAGCTGTTTTTGGAAGGATATGTTTAAGTAGTTTCTCTTGAAGAATCTATGAACATTAGTAGTACGTTTGACAAGTAAGAATATGTAATAAGCCCTCAGGGCAATCAGATATGTACTGTATTAGTGTATGAAGTTTTTAAGTTTTAGTTATACTCTGAATGTGTAACCATGTATGCTATGTATGGAGCGGCAGTACCGAACGGATGTGCTTAATTTAAAAATGAGAAAAGAAAAAGAAAATGTTTTTCACGCTTCCGCAAAACGTATGTTGCACATCTATTCGATACCGCTGCATATGCGAGCCTTGTCTCGGGGCCTTCGGGTCTCGGGGCGGCGATCGCGATCCGGTGATCCGCAGAGGGTGGATTTCGGGTCGTGACAAGGAAAGAGAATGACATATGGCAAGAACTAAAGACAGAACCAATCAAAACTCATGAAACCCACCCACCTTATATTATGCACAATTTTTATGTGTGCATGTGTTATTTTAGCCAATAGAAAAAGAGAGACCAGATTGGAGAGAGAGAAGAAGGGAGAATAAATGAGAAGCTCACCTGGATACACCGCTGTCTAAAAGAGGGCTCAAGAAGAGAAAAAGATCCTTCAAATAGAAAAGGAGAAGGAAGAACTGTAGAGAGAGAAGTAGTAGAGGGAGAAATGGAGGAAAAGAGAGAAACTTTCAAAATTTCAAAAAACAAGGTATGGGTTTGAAACTCCGGCATAATGCTTCTTTGCTAGTATTTTTTAGCATGAATGGCATAGAAACTAAGAGAGATAGGCAAAGGAAACAATGTCTTAGCTTGACCCGCCATAGATGGAACTTTAAATTCAACCCAGAAATCAAATCAAATCAAGCAAAAGCTAATTATAAGAATTGAACCTTCAGCTACATGTTAGAAGGAACAAAATGAAACTTGAACCATCGAATTTGGTAAAAAAATAAAGCCACATTAAGCTGTTGCAAGTAGAGGGTGATAATCGGATCAACCTAGAAATGGATGAAAAACTCTATTCAAAGTCATGGTATTGTAGCCCTTAAAGAGTAGAGCTTAATGGTTCAAAAATGAACCATTTTGGTATAAAAACAAGAGAGATATAATAAGAACAAAAACACGTTAAAAAATTAGGATTCGTCAGGGATGACTGGTTTCTAGTCATTTGAAGGCGAATGCCTTAACCAAATCGCAAAATGTCATTAGGGATCAAATCCTAGGATGAAAATTGGTTCAGAAATGTGTGAAAAATTGGCCAGAAAATGATCGAAATCAAAGAAGGCAATTGACACCAGGGAGTTGATCTAGTTGACTAGTCAACTGTCAATCAGTTGACAAGGTCAGTGAACGGGTTTGACTCGATCGGGTTCGGGTTGACCCAATTCAGATGTATGATAGGGTCCCTACAAACAATGACATTTTGATATTGTTTAATGTTTTAAAATTCTAATTGTGGGTTGTTTGGATACACGTATAAGAAATCGAATTTTGTGGATAATGGAAATAAGGTTATCCCTATTCCCAATTTAATAATATAAAGAATAAACAATTCTAGAATAAGGCTTAGTAAAATTCTAAATTAGAAGGGAATCGATAATTAATTCTCAATCAGTGATAGTTAAATTTTGAATCAATGGAGAATTTTAGAGTAATTTTCAAAAGGTTAACTTTTAATAATTATGGATTGGTAGCCTAATTTAGGAAAATTACATTTAAGTCGAATTTTGTCGATAAAATTATAAATTGATATTTTTATCAATTTAAAGTGCTAGAAATGCTAATTAAATTACAAAAAAGAGGTATTTCTAATATTTTTGGGCATTCTAAACTCAATGGTGAAGTCCGTTTAGGAAATGAGACCCTAAAATATGTGAATGGATGAAATAGACTAATTCTAAATAATTCCTAAAAGTTAATAACGCTACCAATTAAATGAACTCCGATGACCGTAAAGGTACCTACTCTAAGATTATTTTGACTTCCTAGGCTCAATAGTGGATTCCGTTTTGTCAAATAAGATATCCAAAGTATAGATACGCAAAATTGGTATTTCCCAAATTGCCCTTAATAATAAATATGCTATCAAATAGACTAGGAAAGAATAGAAAAGGGCATACCCAACATTGTTTAATGCTCTGGACCTAATGGTGAAGTCTAATTTAGCATCTAGGGACCTAGAGACAGTCCTACAAGAATATATAAAATTATGAAAATGTTCCTAAACATAAAATAAGCCTCAAGAAGGCTAATTAAGATCCAAAAAAGGCTAAGTTAAGTATTTATGACATTTTGATCCCATTAGTAATGCCTATTTTAGAAAAATAAAACTCTAAAAAAAATTATAAATTCACACATGTCCTGTAAGACTTAATCAAGCTACCAAAAGTGTATAGAAAGTAAAAATGGGTCCTATCCTATGGTTTAAGGACTTTCTGGAATAAATAATAAAGTCTAATTAGGCAAATGAAGCATCGAAAAGTATGAGACATGAAAGGGTAAAATGATAAAAATGCCCCTAAGGGCTAAAATAAGTTATAGGCTGAAGTAAGAAGCATCATGAACCCTAATTTGAGAATCTAAAGGAATCCTAAATAGTAAGCTTAACTTCAAAAGAGATTAAGAGCATTAAGTGAGCAAAGAATTAAACTCAGATATGTACTGATCTAGTATTAATGTGTTCTAAACCATGACATGGAATTACTAAAAGAATAAAATGTGACAAGATGGATTTAGAGGCAAGTCAATTAGAAAGTTACCTAGGACTCTAGACCGCAGTTGAGTAACCATGTATTATGAATTGGTGCATTTTCTTGTAAAATGCATTTTTATATAAACTACTTATTTCTTTAAACATAATTTTTGTAAGATTTCGGTTTGAACAATAAACATCCTTTGTACTGGATTATTAAAATGCTCATTTAGTCCTGGATAGCTAAATATTTGTTCCTTTGCAAAACCTATCTTTTAAATGCCAGCCGTCTTGACATATCTACTACCACGCTAGGACGCACTCTCCTGATAGGCCCTTGTAATCCGCGAGCTCTAAATTGTAAGTATCATTTGGATGATACATCTGTCTGATCTATCTACTACATTTGTCCAGAAGAAATAAAAACATAAATACATTACTAGCTACTTGATTTCATAAAACATTTATGTATTGTTCTATTTGATTTGTTTATTTTGATTTAAACCACTTTTCTTTGAATCTATTTTGTTTGCTTTGCAAAATTTACTGGCATAATCTTTGTATGAAAACTATTCTACATGAACCCAGTTTTCAATTATATTTTTTAAATGTCAATAGCTTTATGAATGCTTTCAAATGCTATTCACGAAAAAACTATATTTTGTTCTAGTTTTCCTTGAAATGCACAATATGGTAGTACTACATAAGCCCGAGGTCTTTTCCCGGCTAATGAAGTGGTTGTTGGAGTGAGGGGAACTCGATATGTCCTATGGTCCAAGGATGTCAATCAAAGCTTAAGCCCTAGCCGATTTCATGCCAGAGTTTACATGAATGCCTGAACTCAAACCATTTTCCACCACCGAGAAGCCCATTAGGATCCTGAATAAAAATGGGTCATCAAGTGAATGGGGTGTCAAAATTGGTATGATTTTTTAATCCCTAGATGGTACTACCATAGAGAAAGCTATAATTTTGGGATTCAAAGCATCTAATAATGAAGCTGAATATAAAGCATTGATCTCTAGACTAAAGTTAGCATGCAAATGTGGAGCTAAAAACCTAAAGACTTATTCAAACTCATAGTTGATTGTTAGACAAGTTATAGGGGATTTTGCAGTCGAGGATGAAAGGATGCAAAAGTATGCCAAGCTGGTACAGTCATTACAAAAGTCATTTGTCGGCTTCACAATAAAAAGTTTAATAGAGATCAGAATTCTCGAACGGATGCTCTAAGCAAACATAGAAACTCATCTAAGCTCAAAGAAGGACTCTAATGTCAAGGTTTCCTATTAGTCGAAGCCCACCTATAGCTCAAACCTTCTTTTCTTTAGAAGAAGATGAAGGAACAACGAGCTAGATGAGTCCCGTTGTGTGATATCTAAGTTAAAGTCTTCTCACAAAAGATAAGAACCAAACAAGGTAAGCACGATACCTAATTCTCAATAAAAAGCTTTATCGAAGTTCATACTCCTAACCACTTCTATTATGTTTGGGTCTAGAAAATGCACAATATGTCATTGCTGAAATATATAAAAGAATATGTAGGAACCACTATGGAGGCAGGGCTGTAGCCCACCAAGCCTTATCACAAGGATACTATTGGCTAAGTATGCTAAGGCAAGCCAAGGAACATGTTAAGAACTGCGATTAGTGACAAAGATTTTCTTCTTATCAACACTAGCCCCAACAGAAACTGGTCCCTATAACCAGCCCTTCACTAATTTCAAGGTATGGGATGGACAGAGTTAGACCGACTACTGCCTATAGCTCTGTAGAGTAGGAAATTCCTCCTAATGGCCATTGATTACTTCACCCAATAGGCAGAGGCAGAGGCAGAGGTAGAATATAAGGTTATAGAATTGAAGGTCCAAAATTTCACCTCGAAGAATATTATATGCAGGTTTGTGATACCCAAGATTCTAATTACAAATAATGGCTATCAGTTTAAGGCAAGCTATTCACCAAGTGTTTCTCAGATTTGCATATTAGTCACCACTTTCTCCTCTCTAGGTCACCCACAAGCCAATAGACAGGCAAAAGTAACCAACTAAACTATACTAAAAGCACTAAAAAAAAAGACTTAAGCCTTGTCAAAGGAAAATGGGTAGATGAGCTGCTTGTGGTGTTACGGGCTTATCAAATAACCAGAAAAGTACCTAAATCAGAGAGTCCTTTTCTCCCTTTCCTATGGAACTAAGGTCATCACTCCAACTAAGATTAGGATAGGAAGGCTAAAAATCGAACTCTAGGATCGAGAGTAGAACGAACGACAACTTTCTTAGAACCTTGAATTCTTAGAAACAAATGAGCGAGCATGCTTAGATCAGAATAGAGGTTTACCAGTAGAAGGTTGCCAGAAGTTTCACTAAGCCCATCAAACCAGTCAACTTTTAGATTAGGGATTTTGTGCTCAAAAGAGTGTTCCCTAATACAAAAGAGTCTGGAGTAGGAAAGTTTTCTCCTAATTAGGAAGGACCTTAAAAAGTGATTAAAATTGTTAGGCCACTTATCTACTGCCTAGACGAATTGTCAAGAAAGCCAGTACCAAGGCCATAAAATGTAGAGAACTTAATAAAGTATTATCAATGAATTTTTTTATAATTGTATATATTAGACTGATGTTTGTCAAATCTTCAAGACCATTAAATCTTGTGATAAAATTCATAAGTGCCATAGGTTAGGAGGGCCCAAATTCCTAACCCAAGGGTTCAGGATGTCACAACCCAATAGAGCCTTAAGACCTTCAAATCTTATGATAAGATTTACAAGTGTCAAAGGTCTAGAAGGCCAAAATTCCTAACCTAAGGATTCAAGATGTCACAGCCTAATAGAGCTTCATGACCTATAAATCTTGTGATAAAAATCACAAGTGTCATAGGTCGGGAAGGCCAAAACTCATAACCTAAGGTTTTAGGATGTCATAGCCTAGTAAAGCATCAAGACCTTTAAATCTTGTGACAAGATCTACAAGTGTCATAGTTCAAGAGGGCCAAAATTCCTAACCTAAGGGTTTAGGATGTAACAACCTAGAAGACCTTCAAGACCTTTAAATCTTGTGACAAAATTCACACCTTTCATAGGTCAAAAGGGTTAAAATTCCTTACCTAAGGGTTCAGAATTTTATAGCACGGTAGAGATTTAAGACCTTTAAATATTGTGAACAAGATTCATAAGTTTCTTAGGTCTTAGAGGGTTAAAATTCCTAGTCTAGAGGGCTTTGGATGCCATAACCCAGTTTAATGTGCCTATAAATCTTTTAACAAAAGATTATAAGTGTCAAAAGATGGATAGGGTTAGAATCCTTCAAGTTTAACAAATTCTAAATGGCACAACTGCATTATTAAAGACAAATTAAGATAAAAAAAGAAAGAACAAATATGGAACAAAAAGTAAATTTTATTGATCCAAAAGGACTTGTATAGACTATTAAAAAAAAAGACAAAAAAGAAGAAAATAGGTCTTTGGTAGGGTTTTCAGTCCTAACCTTAACAATAGCCTCGATTCCCTTATTTGCGGTGAACCCTTCATCACAAGGGTAGCCTCCTCCGGATTCCTTCCAGCAGCTTCCACCTTGGTATCCTATTCAATCTCCACATCATCTAAAGCAGAGGTGTCAAGGTTCCAGAAAGATTTTGCTAACTTCTTGAGGTAAAGTACATAATTGTAATTAGTCAACTCTTCCCCAAGCTTTAACACTTCACCTTCCTAGTCCTTACGGGCTTGGACTTTTGCTACTTCGATCTTGGCAGGATGCTTGGTGTCAGCCTCAACAACAACAAACCACAGGGTGATAGCCTTTCAAAATGAAGAGGTTAAGTCTTTTTTCAATCCCTCCATCTCTATCCTTAGAGCACTTAGCTCTAATTTTCGAGTAGAGGCTTCAATGCCTACTACTACCATTTTTGTTCAAAATCCTTTGCGGATGATCGAGCAGACACTAGTAAAAAGTGGGCCTCGTCCAAGTCCTTCTAAAGCTTGGTTAGTCACTTAAAGTTCCCCACAGTACAGAAGAGGGCAACCATTGCATCGACGGCTTATGAATAACAAATGCAGAGTTAACAAGACTTACGAAATAAAAAAGGAAGAGATTTATAACTGTGGTAAGTTTACCTTCATTTGAGCTGCCAGTCCTTCTTGTAGGACTGATTTGGCATCCACCCCTTCTAGTTGGTCTATATTTGTCATTTAGGCTTTATTCCATGCAGACTGTAATGTGTCCCCCATAGTTGGGTCCAAAAAAAGTTAAGCCTAGTAGAGATGAGCCTTTTTTCCCTTGCACTACTAAGTTTAGGAGGGAGTCCTTGAAGGATGAGTAGAGGTGTGTCTTTTGGGCCCTTTGCTCTGTGCTGGTAGAGGGTTGGAAGTCACAACCACAATATCTTCAAATTCAGTCCTCTTAGGTGAATCTTCATCATAGAGTTAGAACAACCTCTTAATTTTATTATACTCCATGGGCCTTATGGATAGGCCAGCAACGATATTCTTCCTTCTTAGGTGATAGGCCGCAAAGATCTTCTTTTTTATATCTACCGACTGCATTTAAATAAGCCTGACAACGCTTAATTTTTTTGGGCTCACTATGCTTCTATGAGTATGGATAGATAGTTGTAACAACCGCCTTAACTTTTCTTAGCAATCCTTGGTGAAGGTTGGGCAACTCGAATTGGAGCGAGCTACAACATATATAGAGGAAAATTAGTACCACACGAATATAAATCTAGTTCTGGATATAAACTTATAAAATAAATATCTTCTCTACAAACTCGTTAACCCAAGTAAACATACTAACACTCTGCTTAGAATAGTTAGAGAACTTCCAACCTCCACGAACATAAAAACACCACTTCTTCCGAGTCTTATTAGAGGATGGGACACCGGTTAGTGATTTGAATCCGCCATCAAAGGACATATAATACAAACTCTCTTATTTTTTTAAGGTATATGCCATACCTAATAAGATCTAGGTATACTTCTACCTAGTTCTCTTGCAAAAACTAGGTAGGCTATTAGGCACCTCTAACTGTTAATGTTGAGGTTGGTAGGGCAAAGGTTAAAGTGAATAAAAAATTATTTTAGAAGGAAGCGGAAGGGGAATTAAACCCTATCTTAAACCACTCGAGTTATATACAAATCTCTCGAGGTTCTAAATTCTATAGGCAGTTCAGAGGCCTAGGGATTTGACAAGTAATGTTATCAAGGAAATCATATAACTCTCGACTATAATCCATAACAATAGGGGTAATGCAATTAGGCTTTTCGTTCCTAGTCTCACTAATTCCTACCCCATCATCATCCTTAAACCTATCTATTATTTTTTACCCTTGATTAATTTTTTAATCTAGGCTGGGGGTATACCTGTTCTGTGTTGGCCTCACTATGCCTTTCTAAAGTGGCCATTTATAAAAACAAAAAGGGGAGAAGAATGAGAATATAAAAGAGGAGAAAGGAAGAACATCTGACGTAAGAGACAACGAAGTGAGGAGTTTAAATCTTGTCAGAACAAGAAATGTGGTTCATCCAAAATCGCCAATAATTATTGCGATCAACAAAGTCTCAAATAAGGACTGCCCCTTCTCAATTTAAAAGCAATGTTGTGAGAGTCCAATACTCATGGTGCAAAGGAGAAGATGCCATCATTGCGACTGCAAGCATTAAAAAGGGATTTCAATCAGCCTTGTCTCTTATAAAATGGTCGCATTGATAAGATATTAAAATTTTCAAGCGTGTGCCGTGTTGGGAAACGAGGAGACAATCATCAAACCTATTCAATGAATGTACAAAAGTAACCTCCTAATCCAAACCTTAGCTCGGGATGAAGCCCCAGGGACTAAGGCTGGAGGGAGTAGTTGATATACCACAATTATGCTCTGATCTACCATTCTAAGATATGTCTATGAAGGTTTGAAGGGGATATACTTCAAAAGTCTCAAACTAAGGGTTTATTTGTCCAACATTTAGATCACATTACGAACAACTACCGAGCTGACAGAGTCATCGTCCAGACTTGATTTCGAAAGGAGAGTTTGATAACGAAACTTATGTTAAAGTATACATCCCTAATCTAGCCTTTCCATCCCAAATCCTTACTAGATTAGGCAAATACACACCTTATAAATAAAGACCTAAGGTAAGCCCTAATTCATAGTGGATCCTTTTGAAAATAAAGAACCTATCTTTAAGTTTTATCTTACTTAATCATCGAAGCAACAATCATCGGGGCTAATCTGATGAGTTTTAGTCATTGTCTTATACCGAAGTTCTAAGGAGTTCATTACCAATTAGAAACTAGTAACAAAAAATATCAATAAGGACATTATTGTAATTATACATTTTATGTATCTTATTTTTTAATAGTTCTTTCCTAAATGGGACTCCACCATTAAATTCGAAATGTCGAGAACATTAAGATAAACCCCATTTATCTTTCAATTGGCTTTAGATTAGCTTTAAATAATTTAATTTATTTAAAATTTTATTCTAGTACATTTATATAAAATATATTTTTTTGAGCGCATATATTATTAACCATATAAAATGGTGAGTTGGCTATGTTTTTGGGTTTTAATCCCTGATGTCTCAAGTTCAAATCTTCACACATCAATTTTTTTTTATTCTAGCCTAGTGCCAAAACAACGTAGTATTAGGCTTAGATTATTTAATTTTTATTGACTTGAAATGACACAATTTAATGTCTAAGAATATCAAAACGACATCATTGGGTTTAATGGCTAACTCAACTTGACTTGGTTCTATTAGCAAGTTAACTCGATCAGACTCATCTCCTTCTCCCCAATGACTATTTTTCTTTAGTGTTCTTTCTCATTTTTCATTCATTTTCATCCTAAATTCATGTACACATGATTTACTCATCATTTAAATCCTCTTTACCTATTAAACTATGCTAAATCTTACTAGAAAAACAAACTTATTTTTTTCTAGCCGTGACCTGTAAGTGCCTTGTTCATGGCCATTTCCCACTAAAATCAGTGATTTTTCTTTCTACATCTTCCATTTCCAATTTTCCTTCAATCCCCATTCCCAAGATGGTGTTTAGTGTCTATTTTTTAAGAAACTTATTTTGAACCCTAAACATGCACCTTGTCATGTATGCTCCTTTTCGAGCTTTTTCACTTGGTTTTTCTGCATTGTTATTTATTTTCAATCTATATTCAGCCCCTTGTTGCTAAAACATAATTTTGTTTAAGTCAATGAAACCCAATTAGTTCAAGCTTCAACAATGGTGGATCACTACATTTCCAACTTTCTCTTACCCATTTCTTCCCTATTCTGCATTCAAAATACTTAAATTTATCTAAAATAAAGATATGAATCAAAGAGGGTTGAGTTTTTACCTTGTTTAGTTGCTCCTATGAGGTTTTCTCTTTCTCTCAATCTCTTTTTCTCTCTCTAACGGTTCTCTCTTCTTCATGCAAAAATTTGAAGCTCTAAATTCTAGTTTAGTGTTTGCTTTCTTAAAAACTCAAGAATGAGATAAAGGGAAGCTTTATATAAAAGATATTTTGATAACATCGTCTTTCCAAGTGTATTGTGTAATTTGTCAAAAATCTCTAAGAGTGAGACACCTATCCATGGTATCTTTAAGCCATTATATTATTCAAAGCTTCTAGGAAGCTTCCTTTAGTGTGGTTTGGTGGAGCATTCGTTATTTTATGTATTTTCCTTGCATATATATCATATACATTCTACATCATGCATGTCATACATATATCTCATACATACATACATACATAGCACCTTACATATATGTTATGTCATCTTCTTTTGTCATTTATAAATTTTTAGTTTATGTTAATTAATACAAAAGGCTAAATTTTATATATCTATATTGTACTAATTAGCTTTAGTAATATTTTGGATATGTAAACTTTCTTTTTTATGTTAGATCATATTCTTAAAATTTTCACTTGCCCTTATTTAGCTTGTATTATTTTATGGTTAAAATTCTTATTATAATTTATTTTATCAATTAATTATTTATGGTATAGTTTTGGGGTGTTACAATGGATATACATTTCATGACATTATATGGGAATATCATGTATTTACTTGTCATTTATTGGTTTTAAACCATGATTAGTGGCATTAAGTGACATTAATATGCGTGTTTGATGTTATATTCCTCTTCTTGACACAAAAATGTGTGTTCGCCATCTTTTATTTTTTCACAAATAATGAATATCACAACTCATCTATGATATCTTGACCATTATGATTATTGACCTTGCTATTGTTGTCACACCCTAAATTTTCATAAACCCGAGGAGTGAGTGAGAATAATAAAATAAAGGAATTAAATTAATTTATTCGTTTCTAATTGGCTTTTTCTTGTTAATTTTCAAGATCATGTCTTATAATGACTTAAAGTGTAGGCTAAACATAGCCTAGGAACTCACATAACCCAACTCCCAGGTGGTGACCAAACATGGTCCAAGTGGTTGCTTAGCATAGCCTAAAATGGTGACAAAGTATGGTCAAGGTTGGTGGCCTAATATGGCCTAAGTAAAGGTCAAACATTTCCTTAAGTAGTGACCAAACATGGTCCCAAAGGATGGCCAAACATGGCCCACAAGTGTGGCAAAGGCCAGTTAGGCACCCATCGGGTTTTATCAGTTTTTTTTTTTTTTTTTTGAAAACAAAACCCCGACGGTAATCCTAACCAAAGGCCATTCCGATCTAAATCCCAAGCATAATGCATTCAACATATATAGTTTAAGCAGCGAAATTTTCACATGAGAATGCATACATATATACTTGGTAGAGCATTCAGGATATATCATAGTCAGACCTATCTTAATCAAGATTACAAAACAGTTTCACTACAAAAGGTCATAATCTGTTCAGTTACACAAAAAGTACAAAAATGGTATAGATTCTCAAAAATGGGTTATCATTCTATCTGGGGGTCTCCAACATTTTCCCCCTAAGTTCTGGACCTGCTAAACCTGTCCATCTGAGGGTTCCCCTGAAATTATTAAAATAATGGAATGAGCTTTAAAAAGCCCAGTGAGTAACACAGATATCCAGGCAAGAGTTTCGAATTCAATCTTTGCTTAAATCACATGGTAATTAAATCAGTTTGGAATTAATAGTTCAATAAATCCAAGTCAAATTCAATAGATCAAAACAGATAAACGGTTCAGAGTGCTAGCATATCAATCAGAAGTATAGTTAATCATTTGAGAAACTAAAAACCATGTCATTGGTGATAAAAGCATGCATTTAAAACAATTGCATTTAAAACATATGGTATTCGAAACAATTTAGCAGATCAAGGAGCAGTAACTTAAACAGTGTCAGAAGTTACTCACCTTCAATATTTGAGTTTGAAGCTATGAACGGAGCCTTCCTCTTTTTCTCCTTAAGCCTAAAACAATTTATAAAGATTTATCAACTCATGACCTTAGACTGAGTAAGTCTACCCTATGATGGGTTTCATGGAACTAACTTATAGTGGCTAGTTCTTAGGTCTTACCTCTTAAGCATTTGGCTTAGGGTTTCAGTATCTTCTTGTTTTTTCATCTTGGCCTCGGCAATCATTTCCTTAGTACGTGCCTTATATATGAAGGGCTGGATGGAAACGATTTCAGTGGACTTAGCTATTCTAATATGGCGCTCAATAACTCTTTGCTGCATCAGTAATTCTTGCATAAACTCTTGCTGTTTCTTATCGGCTAACCTCTGGGCCTTAGTCATGATGGTGAATTTCTTGCCCTGTTTGTCCATGGTAGTTTAAGTGATATTTTTACCTAGAACACAGTTTGACATGTGAGAACAAATGCCTTCATATATTTATCGGTTCTGATTTTTATATTATGGACCTAACCATTGAGTTCGGAAGATCGAAGAAAGTCAATTTAGACTCTCTCGGCTTTTAAATCTAGGTTCGGGTATGTCAGGGGTATTTTGGTCATTTTTGGCCGTTACATAATTTCTGTCTCGGATTCGTCATCTAATCATGTATACAGTCTCACAAGTGTCAGGTCTACTACTGGTATCAGTTCCGTTGAAATCGGATTTCATTTGGCCTTGTACAGGGTCAGGGGTATTATGGTAATTTCATATGTTGTATTTTTCGGTACTTTATTTGCAGTCACGGACCTCACCATTGAGTCCGGAATGTCCAACATAGTTAAAATGGACTATCTTTCAGTGAAATTTGGCCCTATGTGTCATTAGGGGCAGTATGGTCATTTACCCTTTACATGTCTGTATTTTTCGGGACTTGGTTTCACAAATCGGACTCCACCATTGACTCCGGAATGCCCGAAATAGTAAGATTACACTATTCAATCATTAAATTCGGACTTGGTTTGACTTGTTTAAGGTCCAGGGGCATTATGGTAATTATTCCCTTTTAATAAAATAATTAAATAATTATTTTATTATTTTAATTAATTTTTCAGGGGTATAATTGCATAAGATTTTCAAAATCTGGGCCTTAGTATAATTCTGTCAAACAGTGGGGGTCAGTTTGCAAATCTTTAAAAGTTCAAAACTGAACCAAAGGGTTCAGTCTCTTTACAACTGAACCGGTCCGGTTCAGTCCGGTTCTGACCGGTTCTGTTACATTGCTGACGTCACGATGACGTCAGCCCTAAAATAATTTAAAACTAGTTTACCCAAAACGACGCAGTTTCATTAATGTGGTGGCAGTCCGGTTGTTTGACACATGTCCGAGTTGGCTCGGCCCAACCCATCTCGACTCGATCGACTCGGTCGACTCGGCCGAGTCAACTCCGTCTTCTTCACAAACTGACTCGGTGTTGCCCTAATTTCTGCAGATTTTTAGCTTCTATTTCGTGAGTTTTAGGGTACGGTTTCTTGCTATTTTCGGGTGGTATCGACTCCTGAGGGTCACACCAACACTTTGGTATCGGTTTTGAGCATCGAATCAACCTAACAAGTTCTGTTTTCAAGAGGATAACCGTGACCTGCAACTCGATCTAGCATCCTTATTTCTCAACCATTTTGTGTGTGGTTTGAAGCTACGTGACCTACAGACCATAAGGATCAAGACCCTATTTTTATATTTCGGTTTGGTTGCATGTTTTGGTAGATGGCATTTTTGACCCGTAGCTTTGATTTCAAATTCGTGGGGCTACAGTGAGTCTCGGGGTCGCGTAGGTAGATGGTTGAGATCCTCTTGGGGTCTATTTCAGGTCTTGACACTCAAGGTTCCATTCTGCTATGGTCGATTCAGACCTGGTATTCCAAGGTCCATTAATGGAGGTCACCTTCGGTTTCTCATGGTTCTTGACCATTCTAACACCTCCAACACACACAGTACGCTCCAAACTAATTCTTAGGGTCAAAAATAACCATGCATGCAGTCCATACCCTTAGCAACTCATCAAAATAATTCAAAATTTAAAAATGAAAGAATGAGGTAAGTTTGGAGTTTACCTTCAACAGAGACTCTCTTCTCCAATGGCTTGACTCAGGATTTCTCACAGTGCTTCCTCAAGTTCCTCAGGTCATGCATGTAATTTTCAAGCCTTTACTTCAATTGCCAATTCCCTCTCTCACTTGCATGCACAATCTCCCTTCTCTCTCTCTCTCTCCACACTTCACCCTCACTCTCTCTCTATCCCTCACGTATGCACTCAGTTTTTAGAATTTCAGAATTCTCTAAAGAGAGAATCTGATGCAAGTTATGTATATATATATATGTACATATAGGGCTATACACATATGAGTGTATCTCTGCCCTTAGTGGGGTTAGTGACTGCTGACCTGATGGAGGTGATGGAGGGCCATGATGAAGGGAATGCATGCAAGGCCATTGGCCAATTTGGGTGGTGGCTTGAGCAGATTATAGGTTATATACATATATTGTTGTATTTATGCACAAAGTAACCAACAGCCTAGTTGGTAACTTTTTGGGACAAAGTTGCTTACCTTGGTAGGTCAAGGGTTCAATTCCCCTTGGCCTCCCAAGTGACCATTTTCTCTTATTTTCTGGTTAAGGCTCTGTTTGGTTGTCGCTGAATTCTAGTTTCACTGTTTTGGCCTTAACTCCCAATCTGTAACTCCTTTTTCAGTGCAGTTTCTTTCTGTCACTTCCTACTCAGAATATCTTCCATTGACCAAGGTCCAATGTCAGTTTTTATTTTCTCGAGTTTCCCATAATTAGCTAATTCGAGTTTTATCACTATTAAAAATAGGCATTAAATTAGCTAAACCTGACATTTCATTCCCAAAACAGTTTTTAATACACAAAACATGCCAGTTAAGTAATTGGGGTGTTACACGGGACGAGTGAGCTGGCTGGTCTTCTAGCCTTGGTCCAATATCTGATTTTTTTTAGCTCACTATTCATCGCTACAGTAAACCAGTAGCTAAAATGCTACAGTGCTAAATTTTCAACCTTTGTCCAAAAGTCTTGGTTTTGATATTTTTATACCCATTTCAATTTATTTCATTACTAAACTTGGTGTGGGACTCTATAACATGTGAAATGACCATTTTACCATTTTTCCCTTATTTTTTGACTTTAAATAATTGTTAGACTAATTTTCCCATATTTTTCATTTCTTTACCTTTCTTTTTCTTCTTAAGTCATTTAATTCTCTACTTAGAAAATATAGGCATGCTCTCCCGCTCCACTCAATCTAGTTGCTATATTTTAAAAAATTTCATCATAATTTTTTTTGTTTTCTAAGTTTTTTCCACCTAATATTTCTCAACACAATCCACTACTTTCAAACTAGCAACCAAACTACATCTTTTAATTTAATTAAACATTCATACATCATTTAAAACATACAATCCACCATATATACACATATACTTGAAATTTAAATGTTACTAACTTCATGCTCATTACAATTTTAGGGCCTTGCCCATTGTTTTCATACTATACAAGATTTCTACAAGTAAATACAAATGTCGTAGGGATTATGCCTTCATACATATAAAATGTAGCCCTTAGGTCAAATATACTTTAAAAATCCATTTTTCCTTCGTGCTCCTATGACTTCATCAAGTCTCATGTGCCAAGAGTCTCATCTGTAATATGTAATCACTTATAGGGTAAGCACGACAGTCCAGTATGACATAATGCTAATGTAAAGAACAAAGTCAAAGTGTGTTATGTGTAAAGTGTACAGTTATAATCTATATGTCTTCCAATTCATCAATGCAATGCAATGGAAATATGCATGACTCATACATGTAACTTTTTGCCCAACACATGACTCTATGCATAATGCATAATGAAATCCTCAAACATGATAGCTTATGAATGCCAATTTTCTAAATCCATCCAAGCATCATGACCCCCTCAATAATGTAACATAATTACAATATAAAATTCTCAATGCCCATAAGGATACCTCAAAATCTCTCAATGTATTTGATGGCCATCTAACTAATCACAAATTATGTTATGCAATCATCTAGTAATTCATCACAATGTTATCAATATATCACTTGCATCTCAATGTAATTCAATAATCTAATATTCTTCAAGTACTATAATTATCCACAAGATATCAACAACATAATCTTAAGCAAAGTCATCACTATCCACCTTAGTCTATATATAACTGAGACTAAATATCAAGCATCAATGAAGATTAACCTATTAATTTCAAGTATATATATATATATATATATATATATATATTAACTAGATATTCGAATATAGACAATGTAATCTGTGTATTCCAAACATGAAACCTAAGGCAATATATCAAGGTTCAAAAACCCAAAACATTAGAGAAGGTAAAAAAAAAATCCCAATTTCATCTAAGGTTATTCTAATTCATCACCATTCTAATCAATATATCAAATAAGGTGTCAAAACAAATGAGATTCTTAGTGAAACTCTTTACCAATTTAACTATGAATATATAAATCTGTACACACATGTATCAAAACACACATGCATACAAACATGGTTAAGCATACCCTTATACATGCATTAATATTAATTCAGTTTGTATAGATATCATAGTCGTAACACTGTAACCTAAGAATATCGGGTACTAACCTAGCATAGATATATAGAATCCACAAGCAACATTCAACAACTAACACGTAGCCTACCACATAAATAATTAAGTATAGGATCCATCCTAAGAATATACCTATACATAAATAAGCATACAACTTATCATATAGTTAACTAGGCACACATCCAATCCTATGGATATCCAAGCTTATAGCCTATCTTATAGATAACTAAGCATATAGCCTATCTCATAAATCATTTGGTCTACTACATAGATATAAGCATCTAGCCACAATTGATCAATAATCAAGCATACCACATACCCCCAGCAAATCAAGAAAATAAGCACATTGTACAATTATACATACTAAAGTAACAAGCACACACATAATCATGTAATCCAAACCAGCCCAATTAACTTAAGGTCTAACCTCTCTCAACTCATGACAGAGTCAATCCTAGAAGGATCCATGGACACCCTATTACTTGATACAACATGGCCTAGAAACTGTACCTCCTGAAGTCAAAACTCACACTTTGAGAACTTAGCAAACAAACGATGCTCCCTCAAAATTTGTAATACAGTCCCTAAGTGAAAAGTATGCTCCTCCTCAGAAGGTGAATAAATCAGAATATCATCTACAAAGACCACTACAAATTGATCTAAATAAGGACTAAAGATGCGATGCATCAAGTCCATAAATGCCATCAGGGCATTCGTCACACCGAATGGCATAACTAAAAACTTATAATGGCCATAACGAGTGCGGAAAGTTGTCTTTGCCACATCCTCCTCCCTTACTCTAAACTGATGATACTCCGATCAAATATCGATCTTTGAGAAACATCTCGAACCCCTAAGTTGATCAAACAAGTCATCTATCCTCGGTAACGGGTACTTATTCTTGATAGTAACCCGGTTCAGTCTCCTATATAATCCATACACAAATGTAATGTCCCATCCTTCTTCTTCGCAAACAATGCCGAAGCACCCCACGACAAAGTACTGGGACGACTAAAACCCTTACCCTATAAATCAGTCAACTGCTCCCTTAACTCAGTTGGAGCCATATGTTAAGGTGGAATGGAAATAGGTATAGTGCCTGGGATAAGCTCTATCGTGAACTCTATCTCTCGTCTCTGTGGTAGACTAGTCAAGTCATCCGGAAAGACATCTGGGAACTCATTCACTACTGGCGGTAATATACTCTCTGTAGTCCTACTCCTATCTGCTATCAAACTAGCAAACAAATAGCTATAGCCTCCCCAACTCCTTGAGTCATACAAGGGTGGAACTAAGAAATTCCCATGATCCCCTATGAAATAAAAACTATCTCCCTCAAGAGTACACACTATCACTCTCCCCTTGTAGCAGTCTATACTCGCCCGAAAAACAAACAACCAATCCATCCCCAATATAATATCAAAACCAAACATGTTAAGTAGAATGAAGTCAAAAGAAAAGATGCAATCAGCTATCTCTATCGAGCAATCTCTACAGATCCTCGTCAGTGTCACACTACCCCCAACTGGTGTGTCAACATGTAATGGTGGATCTAGCCGGTCTATTTCTAACCCTAAGCAGCAAATATAGTATGTTATGGCACATTTTCCTAATCAATACTTATATAACTCACGTCAACCTTCCCTACCCATTGTTTATAATAAACAAATAACACCGAGTTCTAGCACAGCCTTTCGCAAGAAAAGATTCATTTAAGCAATACAATATACACATGCTCCAGTTATGCTAGTGCTCAACTAGTCCAATTAACCTAAGGTCTAAACCCCATCCATTGTTCCAAGGCATTAGATCCTAGATCTTACGTCAATTGGGGCTACCAAGGTGGATAGAGGTTCGAGAACTAAAGTTCTCCCTCTCCCTCGACCTACTCTACCTCAACCCAGTGTTTTGGATGGCATCCTATAGTAGGAACAAGCATTATTTAGAAATTCAGCTTTTACTCATCTAATGTATTCTACATCCTATGTCATTCTCCTATAATGCTATATGATATTATGAAGGCAAACAAGCATCAATCTATTATGTATGTAAATATATACAAAGTTATCACTTACAGTCATGTCAATACACACATTACCCATATTATACACCACACTACATCAAATCACGTAATCATGCATCATAATATAGCATTAACTAACACATAATCACAACATGTGATGCTTCAAGTATAAATAATCACATAACACACAATGTAATACCCCGACCCGGGGTACGGCACAAATATCGGGGTAAGTCGATACAATAATAAAACCCGAACTGTTTTAAGTTATGTTGCATAATTAAATGGATATATATATATATATATATGAATATGTATGCATGATAATGTATTAAAGTGATCTCATGAATACATACATATATGTAAATTGAGTACAGCTATATAAATATATATATGGTAAATGAAATAATATGTGTAAATATATATATATATATATATATATTATATGAGAAATTGAGTGAGGTGTCTTGGGTGCTCGGGTGTGCTGCCACCGCAGCTACAGGTGGCAAGGGCCACCGACTGGGGATCGGTTAAAGGGACTGAAGAAAGAGATGGGAAGAGAGAAAGATAGGGTAGAGAGAGAAGAGGTGAGTGTTTGGTATACATATATATATGTATACGGGGTTGAGAGATGAGAGGTTAGAAAAGGAAAGAAAGGTCAGGAACTCAAGAGGAGAAGAAGGGAGAGAGATTGGTTCAGAAACAGAAAGGTGGGAGAGTCACAGTGAGCTCAAAATTCGAAACCCAGGTAATTGATTTCAGCTCTGTTATTTCAATTTAAAGCATAAAGCTTAGATATAATGGTAGGGTCTGAACAAGCATGAAATATAGGAATTATTGCAAAAAGAATGAAGCTAAATGGTGTAGAAACCATAGAGAAAATTGGAGTTGCAGGTTGATGGAATAATCTCGGTTCCATGAATTCTATGGTTAAAACTTGTTTAAAAGTTTATGAAAACTATCCTTATGCATGCAGAAAACTAAATGGAGAAGGAAGAATGAAAAATGATGAAGAAATCATAGGGAAAATAAGAAAAATCATATGGCCGGAGATTCGGCCGGAGATGATTAAGCTCTATTTCGTGAAGAATAGAAAGGCTAAATGGAAAACTAAAGGTATAAATATATTCTACATGAAAAGGGGAATAAAACTGCATTGAAAATAGGTTTAAAAACCATCGGATTTAGGTTGCCGTCACCGGAGATGGTGACGGAACCCTAATACAGTTCACCGGAGATGTGAGGGAGATGATCGGAAAATCGGGGGGGGTCTACCGGGTTAAAAGAAACGGGTCTGGGTTGGATCGGGTCGGTACCCGACCGGACATAAACGGTTAACCGAAGCTGTGTCGTTTTGGGTTTGAAATTAAATGGGATTGGGCTTGTTTGGTCACGGGTATAAGGGATTGAAATTGGATTGGAGTTGTTCAAACCGTGGATAAGGTGAGAGAATTGGATATGTTAATCCGGTTCTCTAAATTTAACTGAACCGTTTGGTTCAGTGAAGAACCGAATCGGTTAGGGTTTCTAGTCAGTGAACCCAATGGTTCAGACCGCAACTCTGGCTATTTACATTTTGACCCCAAATGTTTTGGAAAATTCCATTAAAGCCCAACAGAAAAATGTCAATTTTACAAAAATGCCCCTGACTCAAAAGTGGGTCAAACGAGGTCCAAATAGGGCAAATGAATAGTCAATTTTTATTATCTCGCATGCTCTGAGTCCAATGGTGAGGTCCGTTTCACGAGACGGAGTCCCGAAAAGTTACGACTTGTAAAAATGACCAAAATACCCCTGCTTCATAGGTAAGTCAAATGGACTCTGATTGAATTAAATAATTAGTGAATTTTTATTATTCTGAACCTTCCGAATCCATTGGTAATGTCAAAATTATGAAAAGAGGTTCCGAGAACAACGGACATATAAAAGTCTAAATAAGTGTTAGAAATACTGATCATAGCAAGGCATAGAATCTGGTGAATAGAAATTATTCTGAAACATATTTACTGATATATAGGGAACTCAACGGGAAAAGACAAACCTACAGGAGACTGAATTAGCAACGCATTAGAGGTAAGTAGATACCCTTTCTCTTCCATGTGGTGTTATCAAGCCAAGTTCATTCTTTTACTGCCAAAATTGTACTCCTGAGCGTATCTGATGTTATTGTCTCCACAATGTGATATTGTTCTATCTGGTGGACATTGACTTATTGTTGTACCATTGTTATCATGTTGAACCGTACTTTCAAATGCCTATTGTTATGTTTCCATGGACTGATGATATTCCATTTTATATACTCTTATGGAATCATTTATGATCATGAAATGTTTATGTATACTGGAGTTGTGCTCAGTCACAATATCCATCCGATGCTTTTAAATACACTGAAGACCTTCGGGTCGAGTCCGTGAACGGACATATGGCCATACACTGGAATGCACTGAAGGGGGTAAACCGGGCCCCCAAAGACCGAGGGCAAATCAAGCCCTGACACAGAACAAAAGCATCTCTTATATGATTGCTCAACTAAAATTGTTGAGTTACATTGTTCTTGTGATTATCTTGTATTGCGAGATATTCCTTATTGATTTATTGTGATCAATTATAATGGCAGTACTTTCTTGTTATTGTATTATCGTTGAGAATTCCAGAACATTGTTATGCCATTCCTACTGATTACACATTGTGAACCTACTGTTCATTCGCCACTGTTCACATGTTAAGTGTTTCATGTTGATGTTATGTCCTTTACTCCTAATTGTACATTGTGTACTATTGTTTATTGGCCTTTATGGCAACTGTTCCCATTGGCTATTATAGCATCTTATTGATGATGATTGGCTATCATATTCTTATTCTTGGATTCATATTCTTTTATGATCCTCGATACCAGTGTCGGAGATCTGTATTTACTTGCTGGGCTCTTGTAGCTCATTCCACCCTCCTCACCCCCATTTCAGGTACTGATGTCGCGAGACCCCGGTAGGAGTCTAAAGACGTAGAAGGACATTTAAGGAAATGGATCAGTTTATGTTTTAGTTCTCCCATGTATTCACCACCCTCGGGTGCTGGTCATGTTTGGTTCTTAATTTATTTATGTAGAACCATATTATGTATTGTAAAGACTTTCGCTAACATTGTGTATTGATAAGACTTCCGCTGTTATTGTTTTGAGGTTTTAGTACTTTACATATTAGTACTATGATACAGGAATGGAAAAAGTAGGGACGGCCTTCGGGTCGACCCCGCGACACGAGATCCGCATAGGGTGGGTTTCGGGTCGTGACAGCTTGGTATCAGAGCTATAGGTTCGATTGTGAGTCATGGGAGATAGGACTAGAAATAGAATGAATAGATGTAACTGACCTTCCTTACATAGAGTTCATACGATCCTTGATTATTCTCTTATTGATTGATTTGATAATTTACGAGTTATCTTTACTGATTATCTTTATAGACATGGTTATCACAAGGAATACATCGATAGTTATGAAATACATAGATCACTTAGAGTTAGAATCAATGGATAGAGCTGAAGTGATTTGATGCGAACGTTGATTGTTATTGTGTGCAGTGACGGGTTATCTTATAAACAGGGTTAACAAAAAGGAATATCTCAATAGATTATATTGACTCGATTAGACCATAGACGAGTAGACTTTTATGGACATACTTATCTAAAACTTATGGTTTAGAGCAATGGTGTATGCTAGGAACATTGGGATAGGCAAGGATCAATTAGACTGAATTGAGCGCCTTATAGAAGAGATTCTCAAATCTCTGCCTCAAGCTCATCCTAACAGACAACTATGGACATTGAAATAGTGGCACCGTTAAGGATCACCCCACAGGGTGAACAAGGAACTGTCCTCGGAAAGCTAAGGCTATGGCCAGTGCCACACCTACCTCATTAGTCTTGTTTGTGTCAAGGAAAGATTAAACTACTACCCAGATAGCCACAGGTACCCTTCCAGTTATTTCTAACCTGTTTAGATCTTAAGAGATCCTTACACACTTGATTGTGTTTCCATGTAATTGCCGAACTGAACTTAGTAACTGAACATTTGGATGATTGCTTTACTGATTCTATCACATCTGCAAGGTTATTATTGGAGAATGTTAGACAGAGAAACACGAGAACTTTAATGGTTACCTTGAGGATTATTGTTTAGAAATATGGAGCATAGAACATGAGATACGGAGCAAAATCATGAATATTATCAACAAGTGACCTATACTTGGAAGTTAGGTCTAGTGATGTAGAAGAAATCGAGACTGAAGATTAGGAGTAAACATAAATTATGAAAATGGATAACGGTGATTGTAAACGGTTAAAAGAGAAAATGTGGAAAATTGACAGTCACTGATGTGCTATCAGGACCTCTGTTACCGGTGAGGAACGGCCGCCTTATCATGTAACTAGGGTAACTGAGAAACACACAGTGCTACCTTAGCCAATCTAGATACTACGAATCCTTTATGATACTGTTAGAACGACGTATACCCCAGAGGATTTGAGGATTAGAATGCTACAATATCACGACATCTATCCTACCAAACCTAGTGATGCTAGGCAATGATTGGAGCATTAAGTCAAATTCTTAGGCTCAGCTGGTATTAAAAGATTTAGTGTTAAAACAGTTTTGGTTCATGGGAGATGAGATTGATGCACCGGTATTACTAATGCCAAATAGAGTAAATCCTGACACGATAGATAGACTTATATATGAATTCTGACCATTGATCTTCTACAGTGAATTGGGAGATGATTAGGCTACTGTACCAGTAGTCGCAGGTATTATTTATAGTTGTTTACAAATGCTCAATATTGTTAAATATTACTCTACATACTGATTTATAATTTCAACATTTACTGCTAGCCGAACATAGAGACAGAACTCTGAGGTTATATGTTAACTGTTCAGGGATGATGATTGATGATAGATGTTATGCATAAAACAAGTAGAGTATGTAACATAGATATATGAGTGTTAAATTGACATATTATTCACTTGTAAAATTAAAAGACATTGATGAGCCAAGTGATTTCATAATTAATAAATTTCAGGGAACAATGATAGAATAAATGTAAGATTTATAATCTTTAAAATAAATTATATATTGTTATAGATAGGAATGATTACTCGATAGACCAGATTGAATAAATGTCAACTCTTAAAAGAGTCATTATCACTTAATACTATACACTGGGGAATCATTAGAAATGAACAATATACATAGAATTTGGAAGGTACAGATCATAAGTGTATAGTTTAACTGATCCAAGAAAGAACTTGGTGTATTGAAACACATTAAATGAATTGGGGCTGTCCAAGGACAAGAGCAAGTTAAGATATTAAAAGTCAACTAGTCTTGGAAAACGACTACATATTAAAATGAAAATTTATGATTATTGACTAATGACCCTTAAGGATAGTAGTGTACTTAAGGATAAGTGATGAGAATTTTTGAGACTTAACATTGACAATACTGAAGGAGGTTACGATAACTGATATAGACAGATAAGTGAAACTTGAGTAGGAAATAGTAGTCATACTTAAAAGAAATTGGAAGGAATCATAGCAATAATGAAATAAATAATCCGTAATGATCATTTTGTCTTATGAAGGCACATAATGAATATTCATTGAATTACAATTTGATGATTATTATGTATGTAAGGGAACTTAAAGGGGGTAAGTACAGGGGAATTGATATTCTAAATAAATTGATGATGTACCGGGAAATATGAAGAATCTTGAGTAAAATATAGATAGATCAACGAGGTTTCACTGGGAGATAGTAGTTAAGCTTGCAAGGAATCATAGTAATATTGGATTTGGAAATTCTTAAGATTGTTTTATCTTATGGAAACATGTACTTGATATTTATTGAGTCATGGTTAATGATTGTTCTGTACTGAGGGAGCCTTAAGAATTAAATTACTATATCTAGTCTACAGACTTGATGTTTATGATCGAACGATCAATCTATATTACAAGAGTTATTGAGAATTGAAATTCTAATTACGGATTAGGAACTTGTTGATTTTTTTATATACAGTGAGAATCTGTGAGAATTAAATTATGTTTCATAATAAACGAGGGAAACGATTAGTGCTCATTGAGGGATAGAACGTAATATAGAATTGGAAACATGATGCTTTGAAAAGTAGTGAATCTGACAGTAATATCTAAATGAAATGAAATGAAAATACCTTGAAAAGGTAATAAATTAATTGTGATATCTAGATAGAGGAATGACACCTTGAAAGGTGATACAGGTGATGAGTAACAGTTAATCAAAATACATTATTGGAAAATCATACTTTTAGGGTTACTTATGATTGGTCTATCTGCTATGTTATGTTACACATTTAATGTGTTCCCATATGTTACTAACTGACTGTAGGAGTTGAACGCCTGGACCATTGACTCATTGCTTACGTGATCGTCAAGAGGACTATCATTGAAACGTGTTAGATACAGAACATGTGAAATATGGACTAGGGATACAAATACTCTTACATAGTTGACTTGAGGTCAAGGAACGATTAATAGAATAACAGATTGATTGTAGAGGAAATAACACATAGAAGCCGATGTGAACTCTATGAGTTCCACATGATATCATTTCAAATGATATATATACCCTAGATATATCAGTAGACTGAATGGATAGAGTTTCGTCAAGCTACGATTAGAAACTTTAAAATTTTCTTCATCAAAAGATATCTTAAATTACAGAAGCCGAAAAGAATCATAGGAAGGAAATTGTGTTTCATGGGAAGGTTTCGAAGCATACGTGGAATTATAAAGAGGGTAGTACAGTTATAAATGTGACAGTAAGACTTGATCTGATGTGACTGTAAAACTTGATCTAACGTGACAGTAAAACTTGATTCTCAGCAGAAAATCTTTATCTACTTAATGTAACAGCTTATTTAAGTTATATCGTGATGTTAAAGGAACCACGAAAACCACTGAGTTAGAATCATTAAGTTTGCGGACAAACTTATTTTTAAGGGGGTAAGGATGTAATACCCCGACCCGGGGTACGGCACAAATATCGGGGTAAGTCGATACAATAATAAAACCCGAACTGTTTTAAGTTATGTTGCATAATTAAATGGATATATATATATATATGAATATGTATGCATGATAATGTATTAAAGTGATCTCATGAATACATACATATATGTAAATTGAGTACAGCTATATAAATATATATATGGTAAATGAAATAATATGTGTAAATATATATATATATTATATGAGAAATTGAGTGAGGTGTCTTGGGTGCTCGGGTGTGCTGCCACCGCAGCTACAGGTGGCAAGGGCCACCGACTGGGGATCGGTTAAAGGGACTGAAGAAAGAGATGGGAAGAGAGAAAGATAGGGTAGAGAGAGAAGAGGTGAGTGTTTGGTATACATATATATATGTATACGGGGTTGAGAGATGAGAGGTTAGAAAAGGAAAGAAAGGTCAGGAACTCAAGAGGAGAAGAAGGGAGAGAGATTGGTTCAGAAACAGAAAGGTGGGAGAGTCACAGTGAGCTCAAAATTCGAAACCCAGGTAATTGATTTCAGCTCTGTTATTTCAATTTAAAGCATAAAGCTTAGATATAATGGTAGGGTCTGAACAAGCATGAAATATAGGAATTATTGCAAAAAGAATGAAGCTAAATGGTGTAGAAACCATAGAGAAAATTGGAGTTGCAGGTTGATGGAATAATCTCGGTTCCATGAATTCTATGGTTAAAACTTGTTTAAAAGTTTATGAAAACTATCCTTATGCATGCAGAAAACTAAATGGAGAAGGAAGAATGAAAAATGATGAAGAAATCATAGGGAAAATAAGAAAAATCATATGGCCGGAGATTCGGCCGGAGATGATTAAGCTCTATTTCGTGAAGAATAGAAAGGCTAAATGGAAAACTAAAGGTATAAATATATTCTACATGAAAAGGGGAATAAAACTGCATTGAAAATAGGTTTAAAAACCATCGGATTTAGGTTGCCGTCACCGGAGATGGTGACGGAACCCTAATACAGTTCACCGGAGATGTGAGGGAGATGATCGGAAAATCGGGGGGGGTCTACCGGGTTAAAAAAAACGGGTCTGGGTTGGATCGGGTCGGTACCCGACCGGACATAAACGGTTAACCGAAGCTGTGTCGTTTTGGGTTTGAAATTAAATGGGATTGGGCTTGTTTGGTCACGGGTATAAGGGATTGAAATTGGATTGGAGTTGTTCAAACCGTGGATAAGGTGAGAGAATTGGATATGTTAATCCGGTTCTCTAAATTTAACTGAACCGTTTGGTTCAGTGAAGAACCGAATCGGTTAGGGTTTCTAGTCAGTGAACCCAATGGTTCAGACCGCAACTCTGGCTATTTACATTTTGACCCCAAATGTTTTGGAAAATTCCATTAAAGCCCAACAGAAAAATGTCAATTTTACAAAAATGCCCCTGACTCAAAAGTGGGTCAAACGAGGTCCAAATAGGGCAAATGAATAGTCAATTTTTATTATCTCGCATGCTCTGAGTCCAATGGTGAGGTCCGTTTCACGAGACGGAGTCCCGAAAAGTTACGACTTGTAAAAATGACCAAAATACCCCTGCTTCATAGGTAAGTCAAATGGACTCTGATTGAATTAAATAATTAGTGAATTTTTATTATTCTGAACCTTCCGAATCCATTGGTAATGTCAAAATTATGAAAAGAGGTTCCGAGAACAACGGACATATAAAAGTCTAAATAAGTGTTAGAAATACTGATCATAGCAAGGCATAGAATCTGGTGAATAGAAATTATTCTGAAACATATTTACTGATATATAGGGAACTCAACGGGAAAAGGCAAACCTACAGGAGACTGAATTAGCAACGCATTAGAGGTAAGTAGATACCCTTTCTCTTCCATGTGGTGTTATCAAGCCAAGTTCATTCTTTTACTGCCAAAATTGTACTCCTGAGCGTATCTGATGTTATTGTCTCCACAATGTGATATTGTTCTATCTGGTGGACATTGACTTATTGTTGTACCATTGTTATCATGTTGAACCGTACTTTCAAATGCCTATTGTTATGTTTCCATGGACTGATGATATTCCATTTTATATACTCTTATGGAATCATTTATGATCATGAAATGTTTATGTATACTGGAGTTGTGCTCAGTCACAATATCCATCCGATGCTTTTAAATACACTGAAGACCTTCGGGTCGAGTCCGTGAACGGACATATGGCCATACACTGGAATGCACTGAAGGGGGTAAACCGGGCCCCCAAAGACCGAGGGCAAATCAAGCCCTGACACAGAACAAAAGCATCTCTTATATGATTGCTCAACTAAAATTGTTGAGTTACATTGTTCTTGTGATTATCTTGTATTGCGAGATATTCCTTATTGATTTATTGTGATCAATTATAATGGCAGTACTTTCTTGTTATTGTATTATCGTTGAGAATTCCAGAACATTGTTATGCCATTCCTACTGATTACACATTGTGAACCTACTGTTCATTCGCCACTGTTCACATGTTAAGTGTTTCATGTTGATGTTATGTCCTTTACTCCTAATTGTACATTGTGTACTATTGTTTATTGGCCTTTATGGCAACTGTTCCCATTGGCTATTATAGCATCTTATTGATGATGATTGGCTATCATATTCTTATTCTTGGATTCATATTCTTTTATGATCCTCGATACCAGTGTCGGAGATCTGTATTTACTTGCTGGGCTCTTGTAGCTCATTCCACCCTCCTCACCCCCATTTCAGGTACTGATGCCGCGAGACCCCGGTAGGAGTCTAAAGACGTAGAAGGACATTTAAGGAAATGGATCAGTTTATGTTTTAGTTCTCCCATGTATTCACCACCCTCGGGTGCTGGTCATGTTTGGTTCTTAATTTATTTATGTAGAACCATATTATGTATTGTAAAGACTTTCGCTAACATTGTGTATTGATAAGACTTCCGCTGTTATTGTTTTGAGGTTTTAGTACTTTACATATTAGTACTATGATACAGGAATGGAAAAAGTAGGGACGGCCTTCGGGTCGGCCCCGCGACACGAGATCCGCATAGGGTGGGTTTCGGGTCGTGACACACAAAGTCCTATATCATACCACCGACAGTTTACACTAAGTCACACGCTCTCCTCTAGGTTCCCATGGTGTTCAACAACACCCTATCGTCGCCAGGTATTTTCAAACTAGATCTCTAATACCAAGATGTCCAAGTTATCAAAATCTACACATTACACAATATTTTAAAAAAAAATTCAAATCATGCGTCGTGGTCCTATTTTGTTTAACAACACCCCATGGTCCCTAAGTATTCGAACCTAAGCTCTGATACCAAGTTATCACACCCCGAATTTTCATAAACCCGAGGAGTGAGTGAGAATAATAAAATAAAGCAATTAAATTAATTTATTCATTTTCAATTGACATTTTCTTGTTAATTTCCAAGATCATGTCTTATAATAACTTAAAGTGTAGGCTAAACATAGCCTAGGTACTTACATAACCCAACTCCTAAGTGGTGACCAAACATAGTCTAAGTGGTTACTTAGCATAGCCTACAATGGTGACAAAGTATGGTCAAGGTTGGTGGCCTAATATAACCTAAGTAAAGGTCAAACATTTCCCTAAGTAGTGTCCCACAAGTGTGGAGAAACATGGTTCAAAAGAGTAGCCAAACATGGCCTAGGGATTGGCCAAACATGACTCAAGAGAGTGTCTAAACATGGCCCAAAAGGGTGGCCAAACATGGCCTAAGGATTGGCCAAAAATGGCCCAAGGCAAGTGGCCAAGGGCTGGTGTCAGGGGCAAGGGCTGAGTGCCCATAGGCTATCAGGCAATAGGCTGGTCTTCTGGCCTTGGTCCAAAATATGATTTTTTTTGTTCACTATTCATCGTTACAGTAAACCAATAGCTAAAAGGCAACAGTGCCAAAATTTCAACCTTTGTCCAAAAATCTTGATTTTGACATTTTTATACCCATTTCAATTTATTTCATTACCAAACATAGTGTGGGACTCTATAACATGTGAAATGACCATTTTACCATTTTTTCCTTATTTTTTGACTTCAAATAATTTTTGGACTAATTTGCCCCTATTTTTCATTTCTTTACCTTTCTTTTTCTTCTTAAGTCATTTAATTCTCTACTTAGAAAATATAGACATGCTCTCCCGCTCCACTCAATTTAGTTGCTATATTTTTAAAAAATTTCATCATAATTTCCTTTGTTTTCTAAACTTTTTCCACCTAAGATTTCTCAACACAATCCACTACTCTCAAACCAGCAACCAAACTTCATCCTTTAATTCAATTAAACATTCATACATTATTTAAAACATACAATCCACCATATATACACATATACTTGAAATTTAAATGTTACCAACTTCATGCTCATTACAATTTTAAGGTATTGCCCATTGTTTTCATACTATACAAGATTTCTATAAGTAAATGCACATGTCTTAGGGCTTATGCCCTCATACATACAAAATGTAGCCCTTAGGCCAAATATACCTCAAAAATTCATTTTTTCTCTGTGCTCAAATGACTTCATCAAGTCTCATATGTCGGGAGTCTCATCTGTAATATGTAAACTCGTATAGGGTAAGCACGACGGCCCAGTATGACATAATGCTAATATAAAGAACAAAGTTAAAGCGTGGCATGTGCAAAGTGTACATTTATAATCTATATGCCTTCCAATTCATCAATGCAATGCAATGGTAATATGCATGACTCACACATGCAACTCTATGCCTAACACATGTCTCGTTTCACGGTCCTTTCTAGTTGGATTCGCGAGTACCACTTATATGTCTCGTTTCACGGGGGCGCTCCTATTGGATTAGCGAGTACCAAATGGCTAATTTTAGGTTTTTCACCACAAGATATACACCCTTATAATGCATAGCACCAAAGTGCTCAACACACGCCATGTATCCAAAGATTCACGTATGCCAAGATGCCTTGATTTTTCTATGTAATTTCAATGAGGCATTTATCAAATACATGGGGTATGCCTTAAATAATGCATCATACATAAAGTAAACTATAACTTTTAAACCATAAAACTTTGTCTACATGAACTTAGCATATAATCCAATCAATTACACATATAATCATGTTACATGATCACAACTTAAACAAATTCTCAAAGATTACACAAATACACAAAGTACCAATACATTGAGCAACCATAACTTTCAAACTACAAGACTTAGTCTACATGAACATAAGTTAGAATGCAATGAATTAAACATATATTCAAGTTACATGTTCATCACTTCACCAAATTCTCAAAGAATACATAAGTACACAAGGTACCAGCCCTAGGTTTTCAAAGTAACTATATGCTAGGTGGTTTTCTAACAACAAATAAACATGTAAGTCATAGAATCAATATATAAAAACACTCTTAAACTTAACTATATTCTTTACTTAGCAAAATATCATATGTAAAAGGGTTTTTCTCAACCCAAGAGAGTTGTACTCGCTGTGCAACCAAACCAATTGGTAAGAACATAGCCCCTTGACGTGGGAAACAACTTCCTAAAAGGAATCCTTGTGAAAATCCAAGCCTAGAGATGAGTTTTAAAGGGTTAAAAGTTGGAAAATCGTAGGTGTTCTTCACCTTTTCCTCCATGCATGAACTGCTGCTCATTCCTCAAACCAAATTCTATGATTTTAACACTAAAGGGTCCTATTTATAGTAAAGGGATCAAGGGGTGAAAAGACCATTTTGCCTTTAATGAGTTCGGGACCCCGTTACACTTTTACCCGTCCCAAAATGCATCAATTCGAAATTATACTTTAACAAAAGTTTTTAAAATTATTTTAAATGATATTTTTTTAAAAAAAATTTATTTTCGCCTGCGGCCGGGTCCACCCGGGCCACTTGGGATGTCTTTTATGGTCTATTTTTCAAACTGTCTCCGATTTGGCTACAATTCTCACAAGAGGTGTATTTTAATATTCTAAGTATATTTTCCTTCTATGACATACTCAAAATATGCTTCTAAACATGACTTATGTCTAAATGATGCATGTGTAGTGCCCTATTAGCAAATAGTGCATGAATAGTGTCCTACCGGCAAAACGAAACATTTACCTTGATTTTTCAGGTCTTTACAATTGTGTACTTAAGATGGTTGATGAAATGACATAATGAGTAAAATTTAATGTTTATGAAGCCATTATTAAATAATATGACTATGCTATGATATTATGTATGTCTATTGTGATTCCTCTAGATACTCTTGATTCGATGGGATTTAGAGGTTGGCTATTTTGGTGTAGTTGAGGGAGATATTGGAAATAAGATTTTGAGGATTGGTGATTTATTTGATTAACCAAGTTTATATTGTTAGGGGTTGTGTCTCCTTTTGGCTTTTAGTTATAAACTCGCATGTGTGGTTGTATGGCTATGCTATGATTATATTATGTATATCTATTGTGATTCCTCTAGATACTCTTAATTCGATGGGATTTGGAGGTTGGCTATTTTGGTGTAGTTGAGGGAGAAATTGGAAATGAAATTCTGAGGATTGGTGATTCATTTGATTACCCGGGTTTATCTTGTTGGGAATGGTGTCTCCCTTTGGCTTTAAACTGTAAAACTGCACGGGTAGTCGCATGTTTCCATCAGGTTAGTAGCCCGTAAATTACACTAGGCTTTCGAGAGCCATTCGGTATTTTGTTGGTGTTGGTTTTGATGGTATTTAGGTTATAGTGTCAATTGTGAGTTGAGGTTGGGTTATGATGATATTAGTTTGGCTTCGTGTAAGCCATGAAAAGGTAAGATAAGCAAATTGGAATTTTTCTTGTGGAGACTTCATTGTGTACATTATTTGTTAATTTTGAACATTGTAGTTAAACTTATCATATGTGACATGATATGGCATTTAGTATGCCACTTCACTGACATATGCATACTCTTGGAAACATTTATTTTTCTCTCTTGTTAGAATCTCCTACAGGGTGTGTTCTAACCCCTACCAGATACAGAAATGGGCGAAGGGCCCATGCATCGAATGTAACACCCCAAACACTGATTAATTATAAACCTAATAATTAGAGATCCAAGAACTAGATCACAATAGACAAGAGAACAATTTGGGAAAACTAAGTTTCCCTTAACATCCTCTTTATACAAAATGATACTAAGAATAAGTAACACTAGTATAGTTTACCAATAATTGAACAATGTATAAATAAAGCACAAACACTATAATACAAGAAATATATCTTAGTAGGTGAATAAATGTGTATGTATATAAGCATATGAATGTATCACAATGGTTATGCACATGAAATGATACATAAATGGTAATGTATGTGTGTGTGTGTGTGTATATATATATATATATGCAACATGTACGTATAAGTTATGATGGAAAAATCCCATCAAATATCACCACAAACAAGAAGTTAAAGTGCTAGATTTTTCCAATACTAAAGGCTAAAATAACCATGCTTCCACCATACTCTATCCTTAAATAGAATGGCCATGGAAGATTTCTTTCCAACACTTGTCCAAGAAGGACTATCACCAAAATCCAATATAAACATAATCTTTCCACAATTTCTGCAACCTTTAGAGCAATATATAAAGAGAAAGGGGAGAGATATTCGTGCATGAGGAGAGGATGAAAGAGAGGAATTAGTAGACAGAGAAGCTAGAGAAAGAAAGAGAAAGTTCAATGGTTCAAGTTCTTATACAAGTTAGATTCTCTTCCTATCACTCTTATTCAATTATTGTATAATATTTGAGTAGTTTTGTGATGAAAAATGAGACTGAAAGACTCTAGAACCCAGCCATGCAACACAAAACACCATTGTAGGAGCTTCAAAAGAAGCCTAGATACCAATTATAACTAAACATACTTTCAAATATTAGGTCATAATATGCACATTAAATGTTGCATCATGTAACAAACACTTGGAAAAATGGTTGTGAAATTAGTAAGAAACTTGAAGTTGCAGGTCTTTTGGGATGATCGGGTTACCTTATAAATGGACACTAAATTAAGTCTTATGACCATGAGCTTAAAGCCCTTTGAAAATGGAGTCTATAAGGGCCAGAATGAACCATTTTGGTTCATTATAGTTAGAGAAACTTGGGATCATTAAAAAATCGTGATTCCAATGATCAACATTTGTAAGGTAATTCCACAGGCCAAAACGCTCCTAGAAGATGTATATTAGTGTTATAAACCGTTTAAATGTGAAGAGTGATAAAAAAAAAAAAAAAAAAGTAGGTGGGAAAATCGGAGAAAAATCATTGTAAAAAACTAGGAATTTCCCAAAAACTGACAACGTCACTAGAGACAAAAGTGAGTCATGATTGGGCCAACTTGGCACATTAATCAAGTCTGACCATGTTGAACCAAGTTGACTTGGCTAGATGTTGAGTTACACAATAACTAATGACTATGACATTTTAATCTAATTACCTTTAATATTGCGTCATTTTGAATTGAAGTTTTTATGTTTTAAAAATCCCAAATGGGGCTGTTTAGTCACGTCGCTCATAAATTGGGTTAGGGTGGTATGGGACACACTATTCTAGTTTTCTAGGTTAACCACCATTTGTTTTCTTATTTGCTATTTGGTTTTGGAAAATTTTGAAATAAATAAATAAAGGGACGTTGGTGTTCCCGAGGCTCAATCTAGAGACTTGTGGGCTGAAGCCCAAAATGTTAACCACTGGGCCATTGGACCGCACCTGATATGTATATAACCGAAAATATATATGTATTAGTTTTAGTTAAAATAAAGAAAAACAAACACAGCTTTGCTGCCAGTAAGAATCGAACTTGAGACTAAGAAGATTAAAGCTAAGGTCGTAACCAACTCACGACTACTTGTGGTTAGCAAATATATGTATATATAATAGATTATTATATTAAATATAATAAATTATTTATATGTTAAATTAAAGTCAAATAAAATATAAAGATGGCCAACCCTAACATTTTTTGATGTTTCGGACCCAATGGTGGAGTCTATTTTAGCAAACGAGGTTTCAAAAAATTGAAGACATAAAATGTAATAATTATCATAATGCCCTTGGTGATACCTGAAGCCAATTAAATTTCAGAGAGGGTCTACTTTGAATTTTCTTGACATTTTGAACTCAATAGTAGAGTCCAATTTAGAAAATTGAGTACCGAAAATTATGACACATGAAATGGTAAAATTACTAAAATACCATTGATGATAAAACAAGCTATCCATTAAACTTGAATAATAGAATAGGACCTACCTTAGGGTTTTAGCGATCACTAAGTCTATAAATGGACTCCAATTGAACTAAAAATATATGCTAGGTGATGATTTAGTACTAAACATATATTAATAAACTCTAGTGACTTATATTTTTAGGATCAATAAAGGAAAAGAAAAGCCTACCACTAACAACATTGCCAGAACCGTAGGTGAGTAATTTTGTACTTTGAAGTGGAGATTTTAATTCCATGTTTTATAAAATATACTTAATTGAATACGAGTGATTTGAAATTCCTGTTTCCAAACATGCTTCAATTCCTGTTTCATTACATGTCCTAATTTGAAATATGCTTCAATTTGTGTTTCATTACTTGTTGATTATTCAACTCCTATTTTTTGCATGCTTAGGATTCTCATTTTTAAAGTTATATTTTAAATTGCACTCAAAAAACATATTCCTGAAAAGCATGTTTTGAACATGTGTTTCTTGATTTACGAAATGGTAATAGAAGATAATTATGCGTAAGCATCATGAGTTTATGAGATCTTTCAGGACTCACCACGAGTAATCCCAGCAAGAATGCTTGGAGGTGTCCCTCGAGTAATGGTTTACAAATAAAAATATAGACCCACCAATAAGACATTAGAATTTGGGTTGACACGAATTCATCCTGAAGTGATAACAAGAATGATAAAGAAAATGACAGAATATTTTTGAACCCCCATTCATATAAATGGATTTTATAACCCTATTTTACATATAGAAATGGATTTTATTTATCCTCAATTGCTTGAAGTTTTTTGCAACCCCTAGCCACAAGTTGGCAATCCTATCAATTACTTATTATTTGAAAAACCACAGGTACAAGACCATGTGTTAAATGCTTCTTGTTTCAAACCCTTGATCTTGTCTTGTACCATATGTTATGAAAATGTGTACAATTGAAAGTGAATAAACATTATGAACTCTCTCATATTGTATTTTGATTCAAACTGATATTCAAACCCTTGATCTTGTCTTGTACCATATGTTATGAAAATGTGTACAATTGATAGTGAATAAACATTATGAACTTTCTTATATTATATTTTGCTTCAAATGCTATCAGTTGAAAACCCATAACAAAGGACTGGAATTACTCAAGAGCTTTTCATGAAGCTCACAATGATTTATTCAAATACTTACAAGCGAAGATAAAAAATGGGAAGCTATCCATTTTTGGTGAAGGACGATCAAAATTCATACTTTTGGATCCATTTTTGTTGTGAATAGTAAAGGCAGTGTTTGGCCTTTAGTTAGTTGCAAGCAAGAACAAGACGTAACAATGAATAAAAGTTTCACAACTTTTGTAATCTTAATTGTGAAACAAACAATGTAGTATAACTTTTGTAAATTTTGTTATGTAATGTATAAAAAAAACCTTAGTATGCCTAGAAGCTCTGGTTGGATGGATATGCATTCGTGTTTGGCGCTTCCGCACTATTTTATTACCATTGTGATTTATTACACTTCTACCCAACTTCGCATGGCCATTGGGTCGGGTCGCATCCCTTAATTCGCATAGGATGGGTTTCGAGATGTGACATTGAAGGGTTGCATACATAAGAGCTTTTGGACTTGTTTTGGATGGACTTTGAATCTGAGGACTTCTACTTCCTTGTTGACACTCTCTCATAAGCTCTATTTTGTATTTTGGAAAGATGCTCTAGATGTAAATATGTATGGGAATCTCACTTTTGAGACTTGGGATATGTATAACTAATGTAGAGAAAATTGTAAACTTACATGGGATGACTTGTTATTCATTAAACTTTTATGAGTTTAAGTTACTAACTATGAGAACGACTTTTGGTTTAAGCAAATTTTTACCTATAAATGACATGTATATTGTGTTAAAGTATATTGTGAAATATGAGGGTTAAGGTATATGTTGATAATGATTGTGCTGAATCACTTGAAGAACACTTGAGCATAAAGCATTGATGAAGTACCCACGTATTTAGTAATTTTACTATGCTATGTATGGTTTAAATTTATGGTAATAGATAGAATGGATGGCATAATTATAATATAGGATGAAAGTCAACTAGGTTAAGTATTGGTGTGAAAAAAAAGTGATCTAAAAATACAAAACAAAGTTGGTTAATCTTGGCTCGATGGGTTGATTGATTGGCAAAAGTGGTTATTGGTGTTCTAACACCTCTCGACACTTTTTCAGGCATAACAACCAGTTGATTAGTCTTGAGAAACGGTTGGCTGGTACTGACAACTAGTTCACTACCTTAAATCCACTCTCCAGCCCTCTTTAACCCACTATTTGAGTCTTTTTCCATTGGGGGCTTAGTTCCACCCTTTTGTATAATAAAAATATTATTATATATGATTATAAAACATGATTTTATAAGGGTTCGATTGATTAAATAGTAGGACAATAAGTTCAATAAAAGGTAGATGTTTAATGTACTCTAACAAAGAATAATTCAACTGAGTAAATGCTCATTAAAGCTTAACATCTATGGATTTTCTAGTTGCCCAACATGTTTAAAGGAAATCAATGGGTATGATCAATGGACATTAAGTATAAATGAACCTAAGAAGTTTTAAAGGACCAAAACTAAACTAACTTAAGACTCAAATGAAGTGAAGAAACGAATGGAACATAACCTCAAATGACTTAAATAAGTTATCAACAGTTACATTTTGGGCCCAAAATTACTAAATATAAATTTTCTCCCACTTCCATCTAATGAACCTAATTAAATAAAGGCCACACTTGGGTTTTAGAACCCGGGTGGTGACATAACGGAAGTTGCTCACATCATCTTATATATCTTTTTAGAAAAGGACAAATTAACCCTCATTAAAGACAAAAACGAAATTGCAGAGTTAATTCTCTATCCCTTACCCTCTCTTTCCTCCCTTCCATTATCACAACATCTACGGTTTCCTATGGTTCAATATCAATTATAGTGATGAATTCACACTCACACACACAATATTACTCTTATTGATTGTCCCCTCTCTCTCTCTCTCTATCAATCTTTCCTCGCAACATCCATAGCCGACCTATCGAGAAAGATTACTAGAACCCGTTAGAGCTTTGGTGAAGTTGTCTTCTTTTTATTTTTATAGATTTATTGTCTAATCAACATATATATATATATATATATATATATATACATACATTATATATATGTGTGTGTGTGTGTAAGTGTGTGTATGTATCAATTACTTGATAGATGATGGCAAAAGGGTTGGGTTTTTGACAAGTTGTTTGTGGTAATTGATTAAATGGAAACATTTAATTGATAAGGTGGGTTGCAGTATGAGTTTAATAATTTAATTAAATTTCTATTGTATTGAGCATTCATAGTTAATAAAAGGGGTTTAATGGCTCATGTAAAAATGGATGTGATATGATATTTTTGTGAATATATATGTTAGGATTGTCAATCTATTTTAGTATTGGCTAATCCATGTTTGACAAAACTATCGAGTTTTACTTAATTCAAGTCTTGTTCCTTAAGCCTTGTGATCATCATTGCAATTCAAGAAACCTGAAGATTCTTCACATCATTGATGGTAGCAATGGTAGGCAAGGTATAATTTCTTGAATTTAATAGACTATAGATTCACACACATACACTTCATTCATTTAAAAGAGTTTTCAAATTATAAAGTGTGTTTAATTTGGTTTAATGGTTTAGATTGGGTTTATTGTTATAAGTTATTTTTAAACCTTTATTGAATTATGAAAGTTGTTTGAATGAGGCTATTGGTCCCATCGTTCGAACAAGCCTTGACTTTATTTGAACGACCAGGATAGTGAGGACTAGTGAGCAAGTGTGTGCGATGTTGTTGGTTTGGTCGTTCTAACGACCAAGATAGTGACTGTCAAAACACAAGCTTGTTAGCCCTTGTTCGCTAGCCCGTTTGAACGACCATAACAGTGGTTCCTTACGAGTTTTATTAAAAAAGCTCGTTTGAACGACCAAAGGTTCGTTCAAACGACCATCGGAATTCTGACATACTGTTTCTAGTTTTTGCAAGGATTCATAGTTTTTTTAACCTTAAGACTATATAAAGTATTTTGCACGAAAACTATCAGACTTTTGGTTGCTGCAATATTTTTATTACTCTTGTTCTAAAAGTTATTGATTAGGCATATTCATGTTTTTCACATCCATGGCCTATTAATTGAAGAACCCTACCATACATTTTTCCTTATTGTGGGAGTACAAGTTTTTGGATTTCAAGCTTTGTGCAATCGGTAGAATTTGAGGTTGAATGGAGATTCGCAACTATGATTAAGGAGTTTCGTTCGTGGATTCGAAGCAGAAGTCTACTTGAAGAACACTTGTGGATTCAAGTTAGAGGAGATTTGGTGCAAGAACAAGGCTTGAGAGACTAAGTCATTGTGTCTGTTGTGTCTAAAATCACCAGAGCTTTTCTAGTAGATTCAGTGCATCTAGACCAGCACCTTGAAATTTTCTAAAGCATATACAGTTGATCTATGGCAGTTTTCTCATCAACAAAAATTGGTGTATTCATTCTTACTTTTCTCATTGTCGCTTAATTGTATTAATTTATAATTCTCATTGATTTTTAGTTGCCCGTAGTGGAACTTAAATCTCATTTAATCGAAGTGAAAACCCTAATCATTGTTGAGTGATTAAATTTTGAAGTAAAAGTTTTAATTTGTCATTTGACCTATTCACCCTCCATCTAGGTCACTTTGTATTCATTTAGATTCACTTAGGGCCTTTGAATATATATATATGTGTGTGTGTGTGTGTGTGCACGCATGTGTGTGAGTGATTTCCCTATTTTTTTGCATTAGATTTAAATCTAGTTGAAAACCCACAAAAGTCACTTGCTGAAGACCCAAATCTTATTGAAACCTAAAAAATCACTTGTTAAAAATTCACTTCCATATAAGTGTACACACATACATATATATATATATATATATTACATATGCAAGAGATATATTAGTAATATCAAGAGAGAAGAAATCATCTTATTAGGTCTCCATGGAGAAAACCAACAAAATAGAGAGATAAAAAAAATATCATATAAAACACAAGGTTAATAAAGTAATTTTATTTCTTTTATAAATTTACAAAGACCAAAACCAAAGAATGGGAATTTGGATTTTTGGAGCATACCTTAGCCTAGAAAAATAGTTACCATTCTTGATAGAACTCTTTTTGGAGTGAATCACATAACTTATTTATTGATAAGATAATATTAACGTGGTAGTTTCATGTTGGGATCCATATCTTGTAGTGTGAAAATAAGGACAATAGGTCTGAAGTTGGGTTATATAAGGTGCATTATGTTGGTAGATCAATGCAGTCGAGTTGAGCTCAAAGTATTCCCGATCTTAGTTCCCTTGGTTGGTTGGTAATCAGCCCAGATAAGTAAACGAGACTCCATGCAAGATTATCAAGCCGAACTTGAGTGTTGAATCTATAATTTTTTCATAGATCCGAACGAAACAAAACAAAATAATATATTTTATTAAAAAGGAACTCAATCAAGCATCAAGCTTTTTTTTTTTAGCATAGCAGAACTTTGGAGGCCATTACACACTTGCACACAGTGCCCACATATATATATATATATATATATATATATGGATTATATAAAATCTAATCCTAATAGAATTAGGACTTCTAATCCTATTCAAACTAATAATACCATTCCCACTAGAATAAAGATTCCTAGTCCTATTAGGATAAAATATAGCAAATCCTACTACTACTAGGACTCAACATTAAGAGTCCTACTAAAACTATACTAACTTGGTTAAATTAGCTCATATTGCCTCCCTTAAACCAAGTTCTTCAAGCTTCACTATGCCAAGTAATCTCTTCAACTTCAAAAAGGAATTTGTTTTGAGCGGCTTTGTAAAAATATCTGCAACTTGTTCTTCATAAGGACAAAAGTCAAGTTAGATCTCCTTGCCAAGTCACGAATGAAGTGAAACTTGATATCAAAGTGCTTGCTTCTCCCATGAAAATTTAGATTCTTCATCAATGCAATAGCTGACTTGCTATCACAAAATATTATTATAGGTCCATCCTACTTGTGCTGTAGAATACCAAGCATCCGTCGTAACTAAACTACTTGAGTAACTGTATTCCCTGCTGCAATGTACTATGCCTCTGCTGTTGAAAGAGCAACAACTTGCTGCTTTTTAGAAGACCAATAAAATACACCAGAGCCAATATGAAAGACATATCCTGAAGTACTCTTTCACATCTAAGTATCACTTGCCCAATCACTATCTATATATCCAACAAGTTCCAAACTGTTAGAAGATGAGTAAAAAATACCATCACTTTGCGTACCTCGAATGTATCGCAAAATCCATTTAGCAATTTGCAAGTGAGATTGATGTGGAGTCTCCATAAATCTGCTAATCAACCCAACACCGAACAGAATATCTGGCCTAGTAGAAGTCAAATATCTCAAGCTTCCTACCAACCTTTTAGAATAGGTTGGATTCATAAGATCACCTGTACCATCTCTCATCAACTTCAACCTCTCTTCAACTAGAGTTAAAATTGGATTGAACTTGTCCATCCTGAACCTTTTCAAAATATCACTAGCATACTTTTCCCGTGAAATAAAAATTCCACCATTTGTTTGAACAACTTCAATGCCAAGAAAATAAGACATTAGTCCCATATCTGTCATCTCAAAATGAGCTACCATAGCCTCCCTGAATTCTGTAGTCAACTTTGGATTATTGCCAGTAAATATCAAATCGTCAACATATAAGCAAACAATAAGAATATCACATGTGAATTAGACTTGACATATAAAGTATGCTCATTAGGACATCTCTCAAAACCATGCTTAACAAAATAAGAGTCAATACGTGTATACCACGCTCTAGGCGCTTGCTTCAATCCATACAAGGCCTTATTTAATCTAAAGACTTTGTTTTCATAGCCTTTTATCACATAGCCAGCAGGTTGCTCAACATAAACTTCTTCTTTAAATACACCATTCAAGAACGCAGATTTAACATCTATTTAAAAAATTCTCCAATTACTTTGAGCAGCTAGAGAAATAAACATACGAACTGTATCAAGTCTAGCAACAGGAGCAAACACCTCAAAATAATCAATACATGGCTTTTGTTTGTAACCCCTAGCCATCAATCTTGCTTTAAAGCGATCTACCTCACCATTGGGCCTCTACTTTGTCTTCTACACTCACTTCATACCAATTGGTTCCTTACCACTAAGAAGAATAGTAAGTTGTCATGTGTTGTTCTTCTCAATTGCATGGATCTCATCATCCATGGCTTTAATCCAATGATCATAACGAGAGGCTTCTTCAAAAGTCACTAGATCACAATCTGCAAATAAAGCAAAATTCATCAGATCTTCATTAGTTGGCTCATTATCACTACCAACAACGTAATCCTTTAAGCCAGTAGGCAAGTGGATCTGAAGTTGAGGACACCTAGAGGACTCTGCATGAGGTGATAACACATCTGAAGATGGAGGATCACTAATCTAAGGCTCACTCTATATTTCAATCTGCAGATCTATATTGAAAGTTAAAATTGGCTAGATTTGATCATTTTGAGACCAATCCCAAACTCTTTGCTCATCAAAAGTCACATCACGACTGATAATCACCTTATCTGTTATTGGATTATACAACTTGTAGGCCTTTGACAATTGACTATAGCAAATAAAAATACATTTTTCTCCTCTATCATCAAGTTTCTTTCTAAGATGATCTGGCACATAAGCATATGCAATGCATCCAAACACCCTTAGGTGTTTAATGACAAGCTTCTGTCTACTCCAAGCTTCTTGGGGGATTTTGTTAGAAACACTTCTAGTAGGGCACATATTCAAAACATAAATAGCACAAGCAATCCCTTCAGCCCAAAATCCTTTAGGCAAATTTTTAAATTTCAACATGCATCTAACCATATCTATAATAGTTCTATTCTTTCTTTCTGCAACTCCATTTTTCTGTGGAGTATATCTAGCAGTCAACTGATGCCTAATACCATGTTTCTCCAAAAAATAATCACAAACAAGATACTCTGTACCCTTATTAGTTCTCAAAGTTTTAATTTGAAATCCACTTCGCTTTTCAACATAGGACTCGAATTTTTTAAAAGTATCACAAGCATCAGATTTATGTTGCAAAAAATAAACCCATGTTTTTTTGCTAAAATCATCAATGAATGTAATAAAGTACCTACTACCACCATTAGAAGGTACCTTCACTGAGTATAAATCTGAGTGTATCAGTTCCAAAGGCCTCTTGTCTCTCCACAAATTTCCTATAGGAAAAGCATCTCTATGTTTCTTTCCCATAACACAAGTTTCACAAACTCTATTTGTGATATCAATAGCAAGCAAACCAGAAACCCAATGTTTTCTAGCAAAGAAATTAAGACTGCCAAAATTTGTATGCCTAAAACGCATATCCCATAACCAACTATCATCATCAATCATAGAACTAAAGCAAGGTAAGTTCTCACATTTAATACTCAATGAAAATAAACAATTTGGAGTCATGTTTACCTTTGCTATTAGCCCTATATGATCATCATTAATTGTGAAAACTCCATGGTGGATTCGCATATCATAATCCCTCTCTAAAAGTTGCCCCATACTCAACAAATTTTGTTGCAGACCTGGTACATAAAACACATCTGAGATATATTTGTGAGACCCATTCTTCAAACTGATTGCTATTCTGCTTTTACCCATCACAAGTATCTTTGAATTATTTTCAAACTTTACCTTTGATCAAACGGACTCATCCAAATCAGAAAACATGTCTTTCTTATCACATATGTGATTACTACAGCTAATATCTAAATACCACTTAGTACCATCATCATTATCCACGACATTACAAGCCAACAACACGATCTCTACTTCGTTATTACCATCAGGATTATTTTCAGCAACATTAGCTTGATGATCTCTATTATTTGGCATTCTACATCTGCAATCAAACTTTTTATGCCCAAACTTGCCACAATTAAACCATTGAATATTGGATTTATGAGATTGTGGATTAGAATTGTTACCATCCCCTCTTCCTTGGACTGATCTGTGCTGCCAATTATTATTCTATCATTGATTATTATTTTGCCACTGATTGTTATTCTACCACTAATTACCTCTGCCTCTTCTTCCACCATATCTATTTTGCCTATTCTGCCCTCTATTCTAGTAGTTTTGAAAACGTTGATTAAATCTTGCATTATTCCGAGACTCGCTCTTTTCATTCTTAAAATTTAATTGAGCTTGCAAAGCTTCCTCAATTGAATTTTTGGATCTCTCATTCAAGCGTTGTTCATGAACGGTCAACGAACCCTGTAATTCATCCACTGCCATGGACTCCAAGTTAGCAGACTCTTCAATAGTAGTCACCTTATATTCAAACCACAATATCAAGCTTCGAAGAATTTTTTCAATTATTTGACGGTCTGCTATTTGTTCACTGTTAGTTCTCATCTCATTAACAAGTGCCGCAGTCCGCGAAAAATAATCATAAATAGTTTCTGATTTTTTCATCTGCAACAACTCAAAATCTCTATGCAATTTTTGTAATCTAGCATTTTTCACCTTATCAACACCAACATATATTTTTTTAAGAATATCCCATGCTTGTTTCGCAAACTGAACATGAGCAATTTTATTAAGAACAGAAATATCTAATACTTGATGAATGCATTTTAAAGTTTTGAACTGTACCTGCCTTATTTGCTCATCTGCATCTGCTGCAAGCTCTTCCTTAATGAACTTTATTGTCAAACCACTTGAATTTAAAAATGTCATCATCGCACTCTCCCAAATATAAAAGGGAGAATTTTTATCAAATTTGTAAACCGTACAAATAAGTGAAGTCATCTTCACGAATTAAGAAACCAGGTTCTGATACCAATTGTTGAATCTATAAATTTTTTATAGATCGGAACGAAACAAAGCAAAATAATATATTTTATTAACAAGGAACTCAATCAAGCATTAAGCTTTTTTTTTTTTAGCATGGCAAAACTTTGGAGGCCATTATACACTTGCACACAGTGCACACACACACACACATATATATATATATATATATATATAAATTATATAAAATCTAATTCTAACAGAATTATGACTTTTAATCCTATTCAAACTAATAATACTATTCTCACTAAAATAAAAATTCTCAGTCTCATTAAAATAAAACATAACAAATTCTACTACTATTAAGACTCAATATTAAAAGTCGTATTAAAATTATACTAGCTTAATTGGCTCACATGAGTTTTAACGATAGATGTGTTCTTAGAAACTGGAGAAGTGGTCTTTCTTTTCATATTTCAAATCATAGTCCTATAAGGTACAGATGCGTAACTCGGCTAACCTATAATCATGTATCCACGTATCCAGATCCTAATAGTCATAACATTCTTGTCATATCAATTTCTAATCTCATTTAAGAGAAAAATATAAAAAAAAATATATATTTTAATTTTTTATTTCTTTTTCTTTCATCAAATCCGTGAATCAGACACAGCCTAGGAGTGGTAGCATAGTGCATTTCCATATATTCAATCAAATTATGTTTTATATTTGGATGTGCATCGCTCAGATTTACACTTTTTCTGCTTGGGTATTTTTCCTATTTTTATTGAACAATAAAAACAAATAAAAAATAAACAGATGGCCAAATATATATATACACACACACGAGCAGTGTCAGTCTTGGGGTGGCCGGGCACCGCTCCTCCAAAATTTTGAAGAAAAAATTTTTTACTAAAATTTTTTTATATTTTAAAAATTATCTCCTCAAAAAATTAGATATTTTTATAACAATCCTGCTGTATATATTTAAGTGGTATCCTGAGGTGAACTCCTCACAACCTGTGATAAAAGGTCGTCACTTTAAGATCCTTTTTATGTAGGTGGGTTTCCATAATAAAAAGGTGAGGAAAAGGGACTCAACATGACGATACGCACACCTATGAAAGCAGTGCTAGATTGCTAACGGTGAGGAATATGTCGTGGTAGACTGAAGAAGGTCAAGGAAATGGCTACCGAGTTGAAGGGGGTGGGAGGTCTGGCAGGAGTGTTGAATAATGGAAATGGTGTCAAGAACATAATAGGGCCAGCTCAATATAAATCGGGTTTTAAAATGACAATTCTAATTGAGATTTTTTAATTTTTTAATATTAATGTAAATTTTTTTATTTATTATTAATATTATAAAATTTTAGTAAATATAGTAAATATATGACATATATATAAACATAATAAATGTTAATATATATTTGTAATATAAAATTGTAATAAAATTTTAATAAGAGATATGTATATGTTAAATAAAATTCAAATAATAGAGTTTTTATATAATCGAACAATTGAGTAATAATTTAATAATAGAATTTACAAAAATATAAAATAGGTAATGGAATTTATAAAAATATAATATTCTTCTGGTTTTAATTGAATCCTCCGCCAATAGACGGTAGGATTGATCCAGATTAATTAGTCCAAAAGATCGGATACCAAATTATCAAAAAAAATATATTCATATCTTTTTTAAATTTAGTCTAAATAGATAGTAATAAAAATAATAATAATTTGAATTAAAATATTTTAATAAAATTGAATATTTGTTATAAAATTAAATTTTTATTAAGTATACTTTTTTAATTTAAATTATTTTATAGACAGAAAATTTAAGTCTCTTTATAAATGAAATCCAAAGTAAAATCATCCACGTTAGAGGAGGAGGTGTCAATGGCATTGAAGACCAATTGGGCTCAAGTGCGACTGATTTCATTATCTGCTTTCTCTATGGGCTATATTAATTGGTTGGATGGTTGGGTCCTTTATACTTAGTTACATGATATCACTACGCATTTCATAAATACATGCACCTTAAAGCAGTGAATTTTATAAATGTTAGCACTAACATAAATTTCACATATATATATATATATATATGATATACCATAAAAGAGCAGGCCAATCAGCACTTGACACGTATGATTATGAATCCAACTCATGCACGGCTAACTCAGCTCTCGCTCAGCTAATGGCTAAGCGCTCGAACATCCAGATCAGCACAAAAGGTCGGAACTGGCCAAGCATATGCCTCCAGAACACATATATATCCGGATAAGGATCTCAGAGTTGATTACAAGATCCAGACCAACACTCCAGACCTCGTCACCGCCTTAGCGGATGCCGGGCAGGGAATAAGGAAGCAATACTCAACACGAAGACAATCCTCAACACGGAGACAATCCTTAACACAGAAACAGTCTTCAACAAGGAAACTACCATCTATGATTATCTCTATGCAATACTCCATAAGGTAACTGCAATCTCCGATGATCAAATCCTTACATTCATGGCTCTGAATCCTAATCAACTTAGGAAGACCACGGTCTATAAATTAAACCCTAAAGGTACGCTTTATTTTCATACTCATTCTTTGGCTTTCAATACAGTCTTTCAATTCCTTTTACTTACTTAAGCATCGGAGCGGCTACTGCCGGAGCCAATCCGGTGGTCCTCTGATCATCTTCCTGAGTGTTCTACAGGTCACAGAGCCCATACTTATTGCGAGTCGAAAAGTGCAGCATCAGTTTGGCGCCGTCTGTGGGAACGACTAATCTCCAAGTGCTGTATTCACAAACTCATCTCTTTCCTCACCGGAAAACTATGGCCCCAAATCTCCGACCGTGACAGAATACTCAGATTCCGCAAAGCTCTCAGCGTCAGCCGCCTGCTCCACGAACAAGGGGGCCGACGGTTAATCCCATGCGACAAGAGATCAAATCGATCAAATCGATCAAACGACACAATGAACTGGTGCAGGAACAGTTGCTTGCCATCACTAGAACGCTGGCAACGCTCACATAGAATCGAGGGACGAACCCTCCTAACCCACCGGTCAACAATGCTGCGGGAACTCAACCTCCTGTTACCACGGAGAATGAAGAGCCCCGCGAGCAGGCTCCAAATAACCAGCCCGGGCACCCCCAGGGTGTTGCCCGCGTTGGCAGAGATCCACAACCGTCAGCAGCTCCAGGCTGGGGAACATCAGCCTTCGTTCCTGACGTCCATTACCAGAGCACTACTCGAGCCCCAACTCCAAGGGCTTCGGGAGCACATCCGGCACCACTGGAGCCTCATCCCCATGCAACACCAGTCCCGCCGGTTCGGAACCCTCCTCCGTCCGAGGGACGTACTCAACCCTACTACCCTGAAACCGAGGCTATCAGGCAGGGTTCGCAAGATGTTAGACTCAGAGATCCGCGGAAGGTAGAGGAAATTTCCGAGTCTATGGACCGAACAATTGTCTTGAGAGGACCTCAGAACCATCCAGAGCAAGACGAGTTGGCCAGGCTGCTCGGAAGACTGGCCATCCCATTCACTCATGCCATCATGTCAGAAGAAAGGCCTAGAAAGTTCATAGTGCCCAAATTCACCTTGTACGACGGGTCTGGCGATCCAGGAGATCATCTCTCGCACTACCAGAATACGATGGCCCTTCACGGTGCCTCTGATGCTTTCATGTGCCGAACTTTTATCACCAGCTTGAAGGGAACTGCTCTGAAGTGGTTCCACAACCTCCCTCCGAACTCAATTACCAGCTTCTATGAGCTCGGTAAACAATTCTTGGACAGGTTTATGACCAGCAGAAGGCTCAAAAGGGGACCAGAGTTCCTGTTAAATGTCAAGCAGAATAAGGAGGAGTCCCTCAGAGCCTACATTGCACGCTTCAATGCCGAACTCACGGAGATCACTGATTGCAGCCCAAAATTCCTTGTAGCAGCCCTAACTGCTGGGCTTGCCCAAGGTGGTTTCACAGACTCCTTAACAAAGAGCCCTCTAGCCGACATGGCGACATTAATGGATCAGGCCAGAAAGTACATCAACCTGGAAGAAGCCAACCGCACATCCCAGAAGGGCAAAGATCAGACCCAGAGGGATAATCCAAAGAAGGAGGATCACAAGAAGGAGGACCACAGAAGAGACTCCAACAAGAAGAGGGCCAGGAGCCCAGAAAAGAGAACAATACCCAGGGTTGTGTACAATTCCGGACCAAGAGAGTTCACCAACTTCACTCCTTTGAACACTACACCGAACCAGGTACTCCGGCAGATTCGAGATCGGGAAAACCTGAGGTGGCCGGAACCAATCAAAGAAGATCCCAACCTTCGGGACCAAAATAAGTATTGTAATTTCCATAAAGATCATGGACATACAACTAACACATGCAGGACCCTCCGATATGAGATAGAGCAGCTCATAAAGAAGGGGCGTCTTCGGGAGTTCGTCAAGCAAGACGGAAGGCAGAACCCCCAAGAAGACAAGCCTCAACAACGGCCAAACCAGAGGCCCGAGCAGAGGCAGGAGCAGAGGGAAGGACGAAACGAGCCTCAGAGGCAGAACAACCATGTCATCTACGTCCTCCATGCTGACTCCCCTATCACAAGAATGTCCAACAGGGCAAGAAAGAGATATGCTCGGGAAGCCAGAGCTGCCCTGAACGTATTATAGATATCCAACGTGGAAAAGAGGCTCAAGCCAGCACCGGAGATCCAATTCACTGAACAAGACCTAGTAGGGGTACACTACCCTCACAATGATGCCCTCGTCATCACTCTTAAAATCGCCAACTTTGAAATCAAAAGAGTCTTGGTCGATACTGGCAGCTCCGTCAACATACTGTTCCATGAGCCACTTAAACAGATAGGAATGGACCATGACAACGTCAAGCCCACTACTGCCGTGATGGCAGCTTTTGATGGCAATCTCAGCACCCCATTGGGGAGAATCGACCTTCCTACTACTGTAGGAGAGGGTGAAGGGCAGAAGACCACCATCTCGGAGTACATGGTGTTGAACATGAAATCTCCCTACAACGTCATAATCGGGAGACCTTGGTTGCACCAGATAGGGGCGGTCACCTCGACCTTCCATCAGTGTTTGAAGTACGTCCACAACCAAAGCGTTCACTCTGTTAGAGGGTGTCAGCCAACCTCCCGGGAGTGCCATGCTATTGCCCTCAAGGAGAAGGCCCCTAAATAGCAATTACAGTACGCTCGGGACTGTGCAGATCCAGTTCTCACTAGCACTCCCGAGGTGGAAGGTTGCCCATCCAGCATTGAAGAACCCCTAAGCCCAAGGGGACGAGACAGCCGAGCCAAACCTGTTGGCGAGCCCATCAAAGTGTTGGTCAGTTCAAAAGCAGAGGGGCGTTATTTGTGTATCGGCCCAGATCTGACGCACACCGAGCAGGAGAACATAGTCAGGTTTCTGAAAGACAACCTCTCTATATTTGCTTGGGAGACCAGAGACATGGAGGGTATAGACCCTAGCCTCATAACTCACAAGCTGATGGTAGATCCGATCATCCACCAGTTAGACAGAAGAGAAGACCGATTGCTCCTGAACGGCATCGGATTATAAATGAAGAAGTCCAGAGGCTGCTTGAAGCCAAGATGATACGAGAAGTGTTTTATCCTGAGTGGCTAGCCAACACCGTGCTGGTCAAGAAGAAAAATGGCAAGTGGAGAGTCTGTGTTGATTATACAGACCTCAATAAGGCGTGCCCCAAAGACAGCTTTCCACTGCCAAGAATAGACCAACTAGTTGACGCCACTGCGGGGCATGAGCTCATGAGCTTCATGGATGCCTACTCTGGGTACAACCAGATCCAGATGTACCCTCCAGATCAAGAGAAGACAGCCTTCATAACCGAACGAGGGCTCTACTGCTATAGAGTAATTCCTTTCGGTTTAAAGAATGCTGGAGCCACTTATCAGCGGTTGGTGAACAAGATGTTCAGCCCACTGCTCGGCAGTACCATGGAGGTATACATCGACGACATGCTGGTTAAGAGTCTGCAGAAAGGTAGTCACCTCCAGCACTTAGCCCAGACCTTTGATATCCTCAGACAGCACAGGATGAAGCTCAACCCCTCAAAATGAACCTTCGGGGTTACGAAGGGAAAATTCCTGGGATACATTGTCTCTCAGAGGGGTATCGAAGCAGACCCCACTCAGATCCAAGCTCTGATTGGACTAAAGTCACCAAGAACCAGGAAGGAGATTCAGGCTCTGAATGGCAGAATCGCGGCACTAAGCAGATTCATCTCAAAATCCACTGATCGCTGCCTACCTTTCTTCAAAGCTCTAAAGGGCAATAAGGCTTTGCAATGGACGGAAGAATGCGAGAAAGCTTTTCAAGAGCTAAAGGAGTATCTAGCCTCTCCAGAGCTTCTGTCAAAACTAGTACAGGGTGAAAAGCTACTCTTGTACCTTGCAGTTTCTGAAAACGCGGTCAGCTCCGCATTAGTCAGACGGACAGAGGAGTACAGAGGCCCATATTCTACGTCAGTAGGGCACTACTTGATACGGAAAAAAGATATCCAGAGATGGAGAAGCTAGCCTATGCCTTGGTCATATCAGCTCGAAAACTCCGACCTTATTTCCAAGCCCATCCAATTGAGATCCCAACTGCCTGTCCTCTAAAGTCAATACTGAGGAAACCTGAGGTATCGGGAAGATTAATGAAGTGGTCTGTGGAGCTAGGGGAATTCGATATATCATATGTACCTCGAAATTCCATCAAAGGGCAGGCCTTGGCTGATTTTGTTGCCGAGTTCACCCCGGCACTCCAAGACAAGGCACAACTCATCGAAACCTCGGGGACCTGGCTGCTTTACATCGATGGATCGTCAACCGATCAAGGTTCGGGAGTAGGCCTGGTACTACAGTCCCCTGATGGGCTCACGTCAGAAAAAGCAGTCAGCCTAGGATTCAAAGCTTCCAACAATGAAGCAGAATATGAAGCTCTAATCTTAGGCATGAAGCTTGCCTTGGAATGTGAGGCTCAGAACCTCAGAGTCTTCTCAGACTCCCAACTGGTGGTAAGCCAAGTCCTGGGAGAATTTGCCATTAAAGATGATAGGATGCTCCGGTACTCCGAACTGGTAAACCACTTGAAGCATTCCTTCCAAGCATTCACTATCCAGACAATTGAAAGAAGTCAGAATTGCAAAGCAGATGCTTTGGCTAACATGGCGTCTCGCCTAAAATCCGAAGCAAACTCCACAGTAAAAATCTCCTATCAGCCAGGGCCTAGAATAGAAGAAGCCCAAGTTGCTCAAATTGCTGAACAGCCCCAGAACTGGATGACTCCAATCCTCCAGTACCTACAATCCGGGCTCCTCCCAAAAGACAAAAACAAAGCCAGGAGAATCCGAATCAGAGCGGCTCGGTACCTGATCCTGAACAACAAGCTTTACAGAAGGTCGTATTCTCAACCTCTGTTAAAATGCTTAACTCCAGAGGAATCACAATATGTCTTGGCTGAAATACACGAGGGAATTTACGGAAATCATAATGGGGGCAGAACCATAGCTCACCGAGCTCTATCTTAGGGCTATTACTGGCCTAGCATGCTAAGGCAGGCTAAGGAGTATGTCCAGAAATGCGACAAATGCCAAAGGTTTGCCCCATATCAACACCTACCTCATCATGAGCTCATCCCGATTCCAAGTCCGTGGCCTTTTGCTCAGTGGGGGATGGACATCGTGGGTCCATTACCAAAGGCACCACCAAACAGGAAGTACCTCCTAGTAGCCATTGACTACTTCTCTAAGTGGGCCGAAGCTGAAGCTCTAACACATATCACAGAAAAGGAAGTTGAGAGCTTCACTTGGAAAAATATTGTTTGCAGGTTCGGCATACCACATGTGATTATCTCTGACAATGGGACACAGTTCATGGGTAAAGGCTTTAAGAAATTTTGTGAAAACCTCAACATTAGGCAACACTTTGCCTCCCCAGGCCATCCAGAAGCAAATGGGCAAGCAGAGGTCACCAATCGAACGATCCTCAACGGGTTAAAGAAAAGGTTGGAACAGGCCAAAGGGAAGTGGGCAGAAGAACTCCCTGGAGTTCTTTGGTCCTACAGAACAACCAGAAGAATGCCCACCTCCGAAACTCCCTTCTCACTGGCCTATGGTACAGAAACAGTAATTCCGGTTGAGATCAGTATGCCAACCTTGAGGACTAAAGCCTTTGAGCAAGAATCCAATGATCAGCAGCTGATGGAAAACTTGGATTTGCTTGAAGAAAGAAGGGATTGAGCCAGCATCAGGATGGAAGCCTATCAACGGAAAATGGTCGACAAATCCAAGGTAGGGCCCAAGACGGTCAGCTTTCAAGTCCGAGACCTTGTCTTAAGAAGAGTCTTTCAAAACACCAAGGATCCCACTATGGGAAAATTGTCACCAAACTGGGAAGGCCCCTACAAAGGAACAAAAGTTGTTCGGCCTACCACCTACTGGCTAGAAGACATGACTGGGAAGCCTGTTCCTAGGCCATGGAATGTGGAACACTTACGGAAGTATTATCAATAGAGATGTTTCTTTTACTCCAATGGAATGTTCATCTATAAATGCACAGGCCTCCAGAGCCTGGTCCATAATGTACAAGTCTTTGCACTTGGTCCATCTATAAATGCACAGGCCTCCAGAGCCTGGTCCATAATGTACAAGTCTTTGCACTTGGTCCATCTATAAATGCACAGGCCTCTAGAGCCTGGTCCATAATGTACAAGTCTTTGCACTTGGTCCATCTATAAATGCACAGGCCTCTAGAGCCTGGTCCATAATGTACAAGTCTTTGCACTTGGTCCATCTATAAATGCACAAGTCTCTAGAGCCTGGTCCATAATGCACAAGTCTCAGTACTTGGTCCATCAATAATGCACAGGCCTCTAGAGCCTGGTCCATAATGTACAAGTCTCAGTACTTGGTCCATCTTCTAATGCACAGGCCTCTAGAGCCTGGTCCATAATGCACAAGTCTCAGTACTTGGTCCATTAATAATGCACAGGCCTCTAGAGCCTGGTCTATAATGTACAAGTCTCAGTACTTGGTCCATCCTCTAATGCACAGGCCTCTAGAGCCTGGTCCATAATGTACAGGTCTTAAGTACTTGGTCCATCTTCTAGTGCACAGGCCTCCAGAGCCTGGTCCACCCTAATACACAGGCCTTCTGAGCCTAGTCCATCTTCAATAAGCAGACTCTGTGATCCAGTCCATCCAAAGGTAGAAGTTCTAAGCATCTTCGACCAAAATTCACACAAGTCTCCCAGATCTGAACTCCTCAAAGCTGGCACTTAGCTTATTTGGCTCATCCACCAACAAGCAACAAACAGTGCAAGTGCCGAACAGATTTAAAGAATATTGTTTCAAGACTTCAAGTTTTGTACAAAGTTTCTTTGATCTATTCTTGAGACATACAGAAGAGTTATTTATCAAAAGTGCACAAAAGGGTGATCTAACTCAGAAAAGCACATTCAAACAAAAACGAACATCAGAATTGAGGAAAAAGAGATCAATTTTATTGATGATTCATAAAAAGTTTACGTCAGTACAAAAAAGACTGGAAATAAAACAGAGGCTACAATAAAGACATCATTACATAGGCTACTACAGAAGCTACTACATCACTACGATCTGCAACTTCATGGCTTTCTGCCTCAGATGATAAAGGGGCACAGGATCCAAACTTCCATTACCGCCGCCGCCGGCTCCATTTGAAAGGAAGGAATCCTGAACCCCAATCTGCAGCAAGGAGCACCCAAGCCATTTCATCATCACTATCATTGATCTTACGACCAACGGATGATGAGGGCTCTGGGTCTCAGGGGGCCTCCATTCATCTCCCTCAAAGTAGTGGTCACACCCCAGCCGATTTGAGCAAGGGTCTCTGCCAAAACACGAAGAAGATGAGGGGTCCCACCTTCATCTGCACCACCAACGCTCCAGGCATCGGTTGAATCAAGGAGAGTCCCCCACCAGTCGGAAGAATTTCGACTGGATGCCAAGATGGATAAGAGGACTTGTGCCTCCTTTAATCCTTCCTTGGAGACTGAATCAAAGGGGAGGTTAACTCTCGGCCATAGTTTAATCATTCCTAACTCAAACAAAGAATCATCCATCATCTCCGGGCGAATGACAAATTTCTGGCAGCATCTAAAGTCTCTCTTACAAGGGAACAATTTGGGAACAAGAGGGTTGGGCGCAACCGTATGCCCTCGTTTCCATATATATAGACCCTTGAAGTCCAAAAGCCACCCAACTGAACCATCGCAACGGTTAAAAAGAGATTGGCCTCGAAATCCCAAACGACAATCGAACAAATAAACGGTGCATTAAATGTGCCTCTTCGATATACCAAGAGACAGGGTACAGAGCTTTTTGAACAAAAAACTACAGTCCGACACTGAAGCTCCTGAATTAGCAAAGAAGAGGGAGGCAAAGTCTAAATGTACAAGCCTCCTATCCGGTATACAGACCCTCTAGTCTTATCTATTTTATGATAGGCCATTCATACGACAAAGGCCAACAGCTCTGATATATCATGATCCTAAAGGCTTGGAAACAGCAATGTCGGTCATCGTAATGATGGGCACAAACTGCCTAGTTATTTTCACAAATCTTTGACTCAGAACAGTTTACTTCAGAACTCTACAGAATTTACTCCCTCTCTGTGTGATACAAAATCAGTATTGGGTTCTATTTATCTGATTATGTTTGCTTTCTTATCTTATTATGATAAGACAGTTGAAGTTAATCTACATTCACTATTCAATTACAAGTACTAAAGCTCAGAAGGTAGCTATCAACTAAACGGACAGTTGATCCGACATGCAATGGGCTCAGAACAGCTATACTCATAGAAAATTTCACAGAAGGGAACAACATAAAAGAATTTGAAGAAAAAGTCAATTTTACTGATCAAAAGGGCATTTCATTACATCAAAAGGACTGGCAAAAAATAAAAAAGCTGATAAAGCCTCAAGCCTTGTCCGAAGGACCTGGGTCCTCCTCCAAATGAAGGGCGGTAGCTCCAGCCGTCTTGTACGGATTAGGACCAGACGAGGCAGGTTCAGGAGGAACGATTGACGACACGTCAAAATCTGGGAACTTAGCCAGGAATCTAGTTCGGAAGCTTTCAAAACCAAACCGGATCAGGTCATCACCAATCTGTTCAACTTCCTCTCTCAATGCTGTCTCAGTCTCAGTCTTGGCATGATCAACTGCCTCTTGAACCTTCTGATCAAAGGTATTTCGGAGCTCGACCAACTCCGCCTAAAGTCCTGTAACTTGCCGAGCATAGATGTCCCTCTCAGACTCGGCCACGGCAAGATTGGTGCTAGCTTCCTTCAGACCCTCCTCGGTAGTCTAAACTTTGGATTGAGCTGTCCCAAGCTCCAACCTCATTTCGTCCATTTCAGCCTTCAGCTTATCAGCCTCCTCGAGGCTCATGGGAGTCACCATCAGAGCAGTTAAACTATGCATGCTCTGCACGACGCAAGACAGACAAGTTAGATTGAACGAACAAACAAACAGAAAGGACAAGAAAAGCTTCAGAGGTTACCTTCATCTGGAGATTCATCATCTCATTCATCAACTTTGAGGGGTTGTCCCCCCTGTACCAATAAGGGCCCTGGGCCCATATTTGGTCAAAAGCCTTCTTGGCAATTTGGTAGTCCGGCTCATCAGACGGCTCGGACGGTACAGCAGGCACCTTCCCTTTCCGAGCCCTTCTGCTTGGAACGGAAGGGGCAGGAGGAACAGCCGAAACAAGAACGACAGGTTCGGCCTCCTTCCCGGCCTCGGCAGGAGCTGGCTCGGGAGAGCCAGAAACCAACTTCCTCCTTTTTACTTCCAGAGGAGGATCAGACTCAACTCGGGAGGAAGTCTCCCTCACCGCTTGGGCTTCCGCCTCCGCCCATTTTGATGTCAGCCTTTTCCTGAGCTCAGCACTACAAGCAGCCATCAAATTCTCTGAAGTAATAATAGTAGTGTGAGCTCGGTTGGGAGTCGAAAGCAACACACGGTACTGATCTCGTAGCACGTCGATGAACTCAGATCTCCTCCAAGTTCTTTTGACTGCATATAAAAAAGAAATGGCGTATCAGATTATCAGTTCGGAAGGCACAACGAAGTTAAAACAAACCTAAGGGAATAAGCCTCACCCTTGTGACCCGTAGTACGAGGGAATAGCGAGACATCACCATCTTGGAAGTCTTCATGCTCCCATCCTCTTCCAACAAAAAAGTACCACTTCTTCCACGTTTTATTAGAAGTGGGAACGGAGGACAGGGGTCGAAACCCCTTCTCAAAGGACATGTAAAAAAGGCTTTCTGCCTTCTTGAGCTTCAGATCCACATTACTACGGATCAGATCCATGGACACATCTACCTCGTTTTTATGTCCCAACACTACAAACCCTAGAAGTTGCCGCCAGCTATTGAGATTCAGGTCGGCAGGGCAGAGCTTATACTAATAGAAGAATTGCCTGACTAAATCCGGCAATGGGAGTCTCAAACCCATTTCGAACCAGGCAAGATAAACACATATCTCCCCGGCTTCAACATTATGGGGACGATCCATTGGGCCTGGTACTCTACAGGTCATGTTTGGGGAAAAATTATATTTCACCCTCCACTCGTTCAGAAGGCTTTGAGTAACAGCACTCTCACCTTCTTCTCTATGGGAAGACCTACCGGAGGTCTCCCCAGCCCTATCTCGGGGCTCTAAGAAGGCATCAACTATCCTAACCTTAGGACTAGGGGGAGGTTCAACAGGCCTCTCCCTAGCGTCTTCAGGGGCAATGTCACCTACGTTCTCTACAGGAGGCGGCACAACCATCTCAGAGGGACTTCCTACCCCCTCACTTACATTTGAGGATTCGAGAAGAGCAGACATTACTCCCAACTTAAGAAGAAAGAAGCAAAAGAAGAGGAAAGATCGGTCGAGCCTGTTCTAAACTCAGGAAACCGGTGTTCTTGAAGGTCGCACAAATCAACAATGGCAGACGAGATTTTCTAGCACAGTGAAAATGACGGGGAAAAGGTCATTTCAAATCTCACCCCATATTTATAAGCACAGTATCAGAAGGGACCCACCAAGCCCGAACGCCATGACGGTTCGGAACAATGATGATTTCGAGAAACCCAACCATCAGCCCAGTACAATGATAACCTTGAAAAGACCTAATTTCTGGCTGCGCAATAAATGACGCCCCAACAGTCGCCTTGAAAGGCGAACAGGCATGAAACATGACTCTCCGAAAAAGGCTTAGCCCTAGTTGCTGGTTAGCATCAAACTAGGACTTGGAGGGGGGGGAGTAACTGATATACCGTAAAAGAGCAGGCCAATCAGCACGTGACACGTATGATTATGAATCCAACTCATGCTCGGCTAACTCAGCTCTCGCTCAGCTAATGGCTAAGCGCTCGAGCATCCAGATCAGTACAAAAGGTCAGAAGTGGCCAAGCATATGCCTCTAGAGCACATATATATCCGGATAAGGATCTCAGAGTTGATTACAGGATCCAGACCAACACTCCAGACCTCGTCACCGCCTTAGCGGATGCCGAGCAGGGAATAAGGAAGCAATACTCAACACGGAGACAATCCTCAACACGGAGACAGTCTTCAACAAGGAAACAGTCTTCAACAAGGAAACTACCATCTATGGTTATCTCTATGCAATACTTCACAAGGTAATTGCAATCTCCGATGATCAAATCCCTACATTCATGGCTCCGAATCCTAATCAACTTAGGAAGACCACGGTCTATAAATTAAACCCTAAATGTACGCTTTATTTTCATGCTCATTCTTTGGCTTTCAATACAGTCTTTCAATTCCTTTTACTTACTTGAGCATCGGAGCGGCTACCGTCGGAGCCAATCCGGTGGTCCTCTGATCATCTTCCTGAGTGTTCTACAGGTCACGGAGCTCATACTTTAGCGAATCAAAAAGTGCAACATCAATATATATATAAGTAATAGCAGACGAGCTTGCTGGTCTCCACACAAACAAATGCCAGGGCTCATTGCTTTAAGAAAATCCCATGAATGGCATGGCAGATACGTCATGCACCCTTCCTTCAATGTAATATTGGTAAAGAGTAATGACTCGTGACTATTATATCAGTGTTTATACAATGTTCATATTGACATGCAGTGAGATGATTAGTATGAGTCTTTATTTACTCTTAAGGTACTTTTTTTCAAAAAGGAGTCTAAATATATTTCACTTTATCCTCGTGCATTCAGATTTTTTATGTACAAAAAAGAGTGCACGAGTATAAAAGATCTTTGTTTGGAGTGCACTTATCCTCACCCATTCTTAATTATACATATATGTGTGTGGGCGCCTCAGAAAAAACCTTTTTAGCTGGCTTCATTTCTTTTGTGATAACAGACATAGTTAATGCTTTCCACTTTCCAGCACACATAAGAAAGGGGCATAGTAACAAGATTACAAGATGGTGACTACTTTCAACTTTCGAGCAATACATAATTAAGAGGGATTATCAAAAGTAATTGGACATCAATTTACCCATTCAAATCTCTGTCAATGCTGAGGCCACATCTGATTCTCATGTGATCGAGAGGATCCTTACTTGCAGTAGTTCAAATGAAATGGAGCCTAAATTTCAACGATGATCAGGTGCCAGATTTTGGGTTTGTCCTCCAGCTCATTAATTTCGATAAAAAAAAAAAAAAAATTAAAGATAAAATGTAGGAGCTATAGCTCCCAAGTTGAATACTGATAAGATCACGCATGTTTCCTCCCGTCGTATGGATAAAACACGAGACAAATCACAGGGGTTTTGGATCAATATTATATAATTGCAATCTAAATAAAAGAGCTAAGACGCAGCAAAAGCACGTGCAATCATAGCTGCGGCTAGGCTTTTGAAGAGACCAGAATTCAACTGGCCATGGCCTTTCAATTATTATATGGGTATCATAAAGAGTTGGTCTTTGCTAAAGTAGCAATCAAGAAAAGAGTGGGGAACCTTTGGCCTTTCCATTCAACAACATCCAATTCCAATGTCCCACAAAATGTGCAAGGGTTTGTAGTGCAGCATCCAATACTTTCAGTGTCGATTCCAATTTAATCTAGCATATGAAAATTCAAGTTTGCGGAGATATTGCAGATTATATCCGACACTCCCAAGCTCAAATTCGTGTACGGTTCAAAATAGTCTTAATGCGTCGTAGTGCCTGTCGGTCCAACTGTCCAACCCAACCCTAATCTACTTCCCTGTTCGCTGTTTGCGGAGATGCTTTTAACAATGTCAAATAAGATGTGGCAATCAATTAGATTGGCACAATAGTTTTTTTTTTTTTTTTTTAAGGAAGGAAGTTGTAGAATGATAATTGGTAGGAGAAGTTGTACAATTGTGTCAAAAAGAACATTTTTTAATTGTATTATTGGAGTTAAAATACAAAATATAATATTTTAATACTGTAATAATACAAAAATATAATTTTAATAGTAAGACAGATCTAGGACCTTTTTTTTTTGAAGATGGTCATAATATACAATAGAAATGAACTAACTCGTGGTCCTAGATTATAAATATATTTTTTTATTTATTGTTGAAGGAAGTGATATTAACTTTCTGAAAATAGGGCCGTTTAAGTTGATTGCAAAAGTAATCTATCTCATGGCATGCTCATCACAAAAGCATGGCAAGGCACTCCCAAAATATTAGCAATTCAAATTGAAACAAGAAATACATAAAAATATAAGGAATATCTTGTTATCAAGAAGTAGCACCTTTAGCAACTATTGTATCAACAAGTCAAAGGTCATCTTTGTGATCCATCCTGGTGAGGCCATGATCATCAAATTCTGGTAGGTGCTCCTAGGAGTGCACACAAGTCAAATTAGGTTAGGTTATACAAGAATCGGAATTGATCCAATCTTAAACAATTCTAAAAATTAGAATCAGAATCAAACCGTAACAATGATAGAATTAAGCTGATCCAATCCGAAAATATTCGAGTCGGGTCCAGTCCGATTCTACTCGGAATGCCAAATCTACTTTGTTTCTCTAAAATCTCAGTTCCGATTATATGTATGTGTTACATACATATTACATATATAACAAGTTATATGTTATGTATTTTAGTATGAAATATAAAGTATAAAATAACGGTAATTATTTTTTTGCCGACAACGAGATAAAGATCTTACTCGTGAGTCCACACTCAACAACTAGATCATGAAATATTATATATATCTTTATTAATTATATATATAATATATTAATGCCGTAAATGTATAATATATATATATATAAATATAGCACTTGTAAACCACACTATATATATACTTTTTTATAAATATTTTTTTATTAGTAGTTCAGTTCTTGAGTTGGGTTGGTTTACCCGAATTTTAAATCAAAACCAAACTGAATATTGCGATTCTAAAACCGATCCAATCCAAACTAACTTTAAAGTCGATTTAACCCAACTCATTCAATTCAGGTCTATTGTTCTTGATTTTTTGTGCAAGTGCTCCAACTGAATTATGGATAAATAAACTGAATTTTTCTATGTGCCTACACCCAATTGGATAAGCAAGATCCGTTCATTGAGGGGTCAAAGGTAGATCACCCTCTTTTCAAGTTTGTCCAGCCATCAAGTTCATGCATCTAGCCCATAAATAATAGTAATAATAACTTATATGTAAATTTTACTAGAGAAAAATAAAATTCCCTTTCAAATTTTGCAAAAAATAAATAAATAAATAAATCTAGTTCTTAAAAAGTTTTACATTAGAACAAAATTTCTCCTAAAAAAATTCTAACCCCACCCAAAAAAACATTTCTAGCTCCATCCTAGATTATGATGAAAAGAATGTGAAAAAAAAAGGGAAGATAAAGAGGAAAAAATAAAATTCTTTCTTAGCAGAGTTTCTTGTGTAGTTTAATTAATACAAACATTTATTCCACTTCCGATATTGGTTAAGAGAACAAAAAGAGTTCTTTTTTAGCTGAGCATTTGTTATTTTAAAACTAAATTTTAATAATGTTATGGTAGCAAAAAATTTATTTTTTTAACAGTTCTACTCCACTGCTAAAACCTGTTTCATGGTTTCCGAAAATCCATTCTTTTTACATTTCTTCTCCAAAAAATAGTTTTGGTTTGGATTGAAAAGATATGTATTATTCAAATTATGCCAGTTTATAATAATCCTCCCAAATTAGAAAGAAAGTTTGACAAACTCAAATTTTGAGAAAATCTTTGACAAGCCATTGGAGTATTTTTTTAATTTTTTAAGAACACCTACAATGAATGCTAACTTGATCGACCATGTGGATATGTTAGCTTGTGTTGGGTTTTTTTTTTTGACTAGTGGAGAACTCTTCAATGGACATGTTAATTCCATTTCTTATGCAGGTCCCACATTCCTTTTATTATAATATCATTTTCTCTCTCCTGCCTCTCTCTCTTTCTTCTCTTTCATTATTTTTCTACAAAATATTAAAAATAAAAATAAAAATTTTGCCATTGTGACTAGTTAAATGGCTGGACACAATTAGCAAGTGATGTGAGCTCCCATCGTTAACACATGGAGTATTTTTTTTAGTCATTAATTAACACTGACACTAATACATGAGGTAACATATACACTATGAATGTTCTAAGTCACTCATTAAATTTTGAAGATCGTTGCTCTAAATGACTCTCGGATTAGAGCAGCTCTAAGGGTTTATGCTCATCAGACAGCCAAGGGCCATTCCCACGTCCCAGCTATGAGTGTTATGTGGATTGCTATGACATCTTTTACATAAAGGAAAACAGAAAGTTCAATGCATGGTGGAGTTTCTTTGCATCTTTATCGCTTTCATTATACACATTAATTATTTTCACATATGGGTTGTACACACGCTTTCAGATAGACAGACATATACACATACATATATATATATATATATATAGAGAGAGAGAGAGAGAGAGAGAGAGAGAGTACACACGCACATAAATATATGTGAGAGAGAGTGTGTATGTTTAAGACCAACAAAAAGAGGAGAGCTCTTCTTTACTTTTTGTTTTTTTGAGGAATTAGACAGTGAAGACTTTCCTAATCAATCCCGATTAGTGATGCAAAGTGAATGGTCCACCAAACGAAGATGACACCAGAAATTTAAATCTAGATTGATTAATTCTAAAGATGGCTTACCGTGTTTTGTTAATTGGATTGGATTATTATAATGAAGTAGATAAATTTGCCACAACAATTTTAGAAAGAGAAAAGTAAATATGATGGCCTAATGAATAGTTTCCATCAATGGGTGAACCAGGTTTATTCTTGGGTTGTATGCAGAATGGAATGGAGCAGGTTTAAGGTAGTGTTTTGTGAAATTAACAAGTTATATAATAAGAGTTAGAGAAAAAAAAGAAAAAGTGATACCTACGTCCATAAAAACAGCTATGTTCTTTTGTGAGTATAGGGTTCAGATGAGAATATATGAGTGGAAACTACATGTCAGAAAAGATCTCATGACGGTAGAGTCAAATTAATAGATTGAACTAGTGGAACCAAACTTGTTGACTGAACTAGGGAAGCCAAACTAGCGAACCAATCACCTTAGCCACTAATCCATATGACCTAAAGTATCCCGTATCTTTGACCCAAGGTTGCCTTCCATTTCAATCCTGGGTCATCTTGGTAATTTGCTCTTTGGCTCTACCATGTCCAAGCTGGTATAAGAACTTATCTTTCAACAAATTTAATATGTAATTCGACTCTAATGTTTAGGCCGGAACCCATAAACTATTTTTCTCATATTGTTAAGTTTGGACCGTCATAGAGGATACTCATATTAAACCGAGATTAGGATCTTATATTGTCATTGACATCCCATCTCTTAAGAAACTCAACACTCACTCTCATTACTACTTCAGTGAGTTCGGACCGCATGACTGGAGTAGCTAGTTTTTCTTAAAATCAAAATATACTTGATTATATCATACACTCACATTCTTCACTAAATAAAAAATAAAATTATAACATATTTATACTACATCACAATTAAATCTGAACCTTAATCTAATACATTAAAATTCTACAATATACCCTTACATATCTATAACACTGAAAAGACTAAAAACAAAAACCATTGTCTAGATTGTAGTACTAATTGTGGACACTGATGGACCAAAACCAAACGAAATATGGCTTAGTGCCAATAAAACCAAAGGCAAGACTAGGATCTGTATTATGAGTTTGATAAAAGGTCCAAAAATATGTTTGGCCGTCCGCTATGTGCTGTCAACATTGGAGTGAATGGAAGATGGGAGCAGAATCATGGCATTTTCTGTGCATTTAGCCTTTTAGTTGGTGATTCTTCTTTTTCCTTTCAACTTTTTCTGAATGATGAAGTATAAGTTGGGATTTTGATGAGTGCCCTTGAAGATGCTTTCAACTTAGGGAACTTTATTTTGCCGTCTTTTTAGTTTAGTTGGTAAATGCCTCATGAATTGCTCCAAATGGCCAATAAAGCATGCATTAACTTTGGCACAAACCTTTCCCCTATAATCCCAATTCACTCTCCCAAATGATAAGAAAAACTAAAATAAATATGAAATTCCTTTGTGGATTCATAACACTCTAATGTTCTATTAATAATGTTAAATTGTCTTGGGCTCATGAGTCATGAAGAATTCAACTAAGCTAATGCTGAAATTATATACAAAAGGATAAATACTTTGTATGGCTAATACCCAGTCGGAAAAATCTCTATTTAATTCGTTCAGAGAACTTCTATTTCTCTCCTAATCAAAAGGAATCACATGTTAAAATTGTATTAGCTGTAAGAATTAATAGCATAATGAATGGAACAAAAATTTGGGACTTTGAATGCTGTTTATGACTTCATCAATGATGTGGCAGTCAAAATAGATTTATAGGTTTTTTGGTGAGTGGTGACCCTACAGTAGGGATGCCCTTTATTACCCCAATCTAACGCTTCGACTTGCAAATTAAGTTATTCAGGTTTGCTCGTGTGCTAAGTTTCTGGGTCGTGGGAGTCCGACAAACTTGAGTCATGCGTTCAAGCCTGTCATGAAGCGATGTGTGACCTAAGAATATTGAAACTATTTTGGATGGAATTTCAAACTCCTGTTATGGTTATACATTTTTTATTAAGTATAATTTGAATTAAATTGGTAAGTGTGTATTTTTATTTAGTTAGTTAAATTTATTATGAATATCTTATTTTATAATTGTTAAATAATTTTTAAAATAAAAAAATTACAATTGAATATCTTATTTTTTCTGATATTAGAAATCAATCAGTGTCATGCTTTAATTTAAATAAAATCTATTTTTATGAGTTAAATTAAGAGGGTATATAAAAATTAAGAAAAATCAATTTTATTTCTTTCAACATCAACTTTTTATTTTTTATATATTGTATGATAAAAATACCCTTTATTAAAAAATAAAATTAATATTCCTTCTCTATTTTACACAAACCATAATCTCTCGTTATCTCACACAAACTCAATGAGCCACAACGTCAATTTCTACCATTATCACACCGTGGTGGAGTTTTCATATGATCTCACCATTGAAGAGAACATCAACAATCATTCTTTAAGGATCAAGAATTTTGAGAATGTACTTTACCTTCAGACTTGATGATTTCTCTTCGTCTTTTACCAATTCATTTTGTGATTTTAAATCTATTAAGTATTGGATTGAAGAAAACCTAAATCCATACATGATTGAGCTAAAACTAGACAAGAACATTGCCGAATTGTTGGAGTTTGGATTTGTGATGTAGTTGATGTATGAATAGGCATTGATATTGGTTTTATATATATTGGTTGTTTATGGAAAAACGTAAATTTATATACGATTGAGCTAAACTAAACACAAAGATTGAATGTTTATGATATTTATGAAAAATAACATCAAATTGAATTAGTTCATAGTGTTATGTAAATTGCACCAACATTGTGTAAGTTGTACCTGACGTATTAAAGAGTTGTATCTTAACGTTGTGAAGGTTGCACTAGATTTAGAAGAATAACATCAAATTGAATTGGTGCACATCATTATGCGAGTTGCACCAAACAACATGTAAGTTGCACCTTATTTTTTAGAGTTACACCTTAATGTTGTAATGGTTGCACCCGAACTGCTCGAGAAAATTAGTAATGAACTTGGTGAGAGTCATGGTTGCCAATATTTTTCTATCTATACAAAAAGAGTATAATAAATAGTCCAAGAAAGAAAGAAGAAAGATAACATAGAGAAAGAGAGGAGTGAGAATCAATCATTTCCTCTATTGTGTACATTTCAAGCACCATTTTATATGACCATCTTTTATAGTGTTTTAAAGAGATGAGATTGTGATTTATAAAATTTCCTTTTATCTTTTACTTCTTTCTGATTCATATTTAGTTGCAGATTGATAACATCTAATTAAATATGCAATTAATATGTATACACACATATATAAATTATGCTTCCCTTTTCTGGTCTAAAGGCTTCTTCTCATGAACTTGAGGTCAGAGAATCATCGAGAAGGTTCCAATGGTAGCCTCTTCGATGATAAAGTTAGTAGAGAAATAAAGATAGTAATTCAAGAGAATAATTGAACATAAATTGAAAGTGTACCTTACTGCTTTATTTATAGGGTGTAGATCTCCCAAATTGAGTAGGATTAGGATTAGGGTTTTTGAGATGCTACACGCGTGCTAGTTATAAATGCGCCATTCCGCATTCTGAGGAGACAACTATTGATGTGATATTTATTACGTCAGCCATTGTTTGGGAAAACGAGGTCATCATTGTCCCAACTGTCATGGCAGTTCAGAAGTGGCACCTTAATGTCCATTGGGGCTCTATAAAAGGGGGGCGACACACCACTTTATCCCCTTTTACCATTTTTGAATTTGGCTTGAAACTTCAGACATCAAAAGCATTTTTCTAAGGCGATTTCTAGTGTGCCAGAGAACTTCTCCGACAAGAACTCAGTCAGGTTTGGTTCCGAGTGTATTCTCTATTGTTTCTTTTTTTTTTAATTTCATCTCTATTTTCTTCCTATTTTTTTTCAAGTGATGTTTGCCCTTAACGCCCAGTCGAGTACTGGTTATGAAAATTTAAAACCATTGGAGGCTGATAATCTAGCAGAAATAAATCTAGTAGTTAATAGTCCATCAAGGGATTTGGAGAATAGATCCGCTGGTAGTCCAACCTCTAGTTCTGAAGTGAAAATAGTTAAGGCCCATTTAGAGCCTAGGAACAGAGGTACAGAGACCTCTAGTAAAAATTGAAAAAGGAAGAGGGTGAAAATGTTATCACTCAGAGCATGATAGATACTCTGAAGGCTGCCTTCGACTTCCTTAATAACATGAGTTGTAGGATACCTGAGCCCATAGATCGCTCCTCTAATGTCCAACACGATGAGATCTGTGCTTACCTTGAATGGTTCAAGATTGGAGTACGGTTCCCTTCCATTGTATTATTAGGGAGTTCTTTCGTTGATTTAATATATACCTAGCCGATCTGAACATTAATAGCTAGAGGCAATTACTAGGTTTCATAGTTTTAGGTCACTTGAATAATGTTGAGGTAGATATCCCATTGATTAGAAGTAACATGGATTTAAAGTACCTGATGTCGGAAGGCATGTTTTACATGTCTTTTGACAAGGGGTTCAAACCCCTCACCTCTGTACCTACTTCTAATAAGACCTGAAAGAAGTGATACTTCTATATGAAATGAGGCTAGGACTTCGAGGACTTTGAGAATCAGTGCCATAATTTTCCTACGAAGAACTGGTATTAAGGGTGAGCCCCTTTTTTTTTTCTTGCACAACTTGCCTTTTATTTTTATGCGTTTGGGCCTAACTCATCTCTGCTCTGTATATTTGTGCAGACAAAAAGACTTGGAAGATGTCAATTTTCACTATCGATCTTTAAAATAAGTACAGACAGCTCCTCAAAACCAACAATCACTCCCACAAGGCCACATTGACTTTAAAGAATTTGATGGACGCAGGATTGGTGAAGGACAACATCCAAGGGCTTAAAAAGACACTTCTCTCTAGATGGGTACCAAGGAAGAAGAAGAAGGTCGGGAAACTTCATTCCTTGCCGAACCCCCACCTTTAGAAAAGATTAATTTCTAACTCTCCTAAGTGGACAGTCTCAGAAGAGTTGAGCCGTTCACTAGTCCAGAAAACCTTCCCCTTTCTAGCCCCTCTCATACTGAAACAAAGAGAGGAAAAGGAAATGTGGGTGCTGCCCTCCAGTGCTTGAGGACTCCAGCCCAAGTGCCGTGAAGAAGGCTTACAAGGACTCTTAGACGACAGGCCCCAGCAAGTTCACTAGGCTAAAGCATCAGAAGATAGCCAAAGATCTGATGGCTATCTACATCAGGGTGAGTTTTTATTTTCAGTGCTGACTTGGCTGTTTTGGTTTTAGGCTGTTCACGGCTTAGTAGCCATCATGGATTACCTTAAAGATACTAAGTAGATTGACACCCTTCAATTTGAGCTCGATGAAATTAGGCTGCAACTAGGGACAAATAAACCAAACCTGTAACACTTGTAATGAGTACAAGGTTTTTAGGAGTCTATACATTGGTAAAATATACCAGATTTGTAACGCTTGTAATGAGTACAAGATTTTTAAGGGTTTGTTCATAGGTGGTAAGCACTGAAATAAATAAAAAATAAAGAATTCTTTATTGATAATACTTGCGTAAGTGCTCAATGTTCCAAGGCCTGGGCACAAATGTCCTAGTTAAATCTTCTAACCAATAAGTTGTAGGTCTAACAATCTTGGTTACATTGTAGGCCCCTTTCCAGTCAGGCGAAAGTTTTTCCATACTAGGATCGTCAGTGTTTAGGAACACTTTCCTTAGAACAAGGTCTCCGAGCTGAAAGTTAATCGGTTTTAATCCTCTGTTGAAGTATTTGGCCATTCTTTGCTGGTAGGCTTTAGTCCTGATCCAAGCTTTCTCTCGTCGTTCTTCCAGAAGATCTAGATTTTTTGCGAGCTTTTGGCCATTAGTCTCTTGGTAAAAAAATGTCTGTTTTAAGGGTCAGCACACTAATTTCCACAGGAATGATTTCCTCGATGCCATAAGTGAGTGAAAATGGCATCTTCGTAGTAGGGGTTCTTCTAGTAGTTCGGTAGGCCTAGAGAACCCGAGGGAGCTCTTCCACTAATTTTCTTTTGGCTTCTTCTAACTTCCTCTTTATGGCCTCCAAAATAGTATGGTTAGTAACCTCAGCTTGTCTATTAGCCTGAGGATGTCCTGGAGAGGAGAAATAGTGACCAATATAGAGATCCTCACAAAACTTTTTGAACATTTTTCTTATGAATTGTGTTCCATTGTCTAAAATAATGACTTTGAGTATGCTGAACCTACATACAACATTCTTCTAAGGAAGTTCTTTACCTTTACTTCTACCTCTGTGATGTTAGTCAAGGGTTCTATTTCTGTCCACTTCAAGAAACAGTCAATGGTGTCTAGTAAAAATCTCCTATTCTGAGGGGCTTTTGGCAATGATCCTCTGATGTCCATTTTTCATTAGACAAAAGGCCAAGAACTTGGAATAGGGATGAGTTCATACTAAGGTTGATATTGGTAAGAAGCAAAACGCTAACATTGGTCACACTTTCAAACATATTCTTTAGTTTGTCTTAGCATACTAGGCCAGTAATAGCCCTCAATCGGTGTTCGGTGGGCTATGGTTCTTCCGCCGTTAAGGTTACCACATATTCCTTTGTGTATTTCAACCAGAACATAATGGGCCTCTTTTGGAGCCAAGCACAGTAGGAGGGGTTATGTGTAAGACCTTCGGTAAAGTTTTTCTTTAAAGATTAAATACTGAGCTACCCTAATTCGAACCCTTATGGCTTAGTTTTTATCCTCTGGAAGCAATCCTTCCCTTAGGAATTTAATAATGTGAGTCATTCAATTTGGATATTATTCTAAAATCTTTAAAGGTTACGACGCTTCAATGCTAGGCTTGGACTGGTAAGAGATTTTCACCATAGAATCTTTCTCTGGGTTAAGATGGGAGGCCATATTTACTAGTACATCTACCTTGGAAGATTTCTTTCAATCTTCTCAATAGTGAACTTGTGAAAATATTGCTTTAGTGATTCCACCAGCTCTGAATACCTGATCATTCTGTTATCTTTGGTAGAATATTCTCCCAGAACTTGACTGACTATAAGTTGAGAGTTTGAAAATACGTTAAGGTTCAGAGCTTCACATTCCAGGGCTAGCTTTAAACTGAGGATAAATGTTTCATACTCAACTTCGTTGTTAGAGACTCTGAATCCCAAGTTGGTGGCTATTTCAGTTATGATCTCATCAGAGGACTGAAGTATTATACCTACTCTAAAACCCTTATCTGCAGAAGAACCATCAGTGTGAAATAGCCATACCAAAATGTCTGTACTAGTTTGAGCTTTTGAATGCGGTATTCCAGTGAATTTAGTTATGAAATCTCCTCATGCCTTAGTTTTGATGGTAGTTCGTGAAATGTAAGATATGTCAAACTCTCCTAACTCTACTGATCATTTAATCAATCATTTAGAAACTTCGAGTTTGTGAAGGAGCAATTTCAGAGTATATGATGTGGAGATTACAATAGGATGAGCTTGAAAGTATGTTTAAGCTTCCGAGCAGATATTACCAAGGCTAACACCAATTTCTCAATTTTAGATTACCTTGTCTCGGTGTCCAAAAGTGCTTTACTAACATAAAAGACAGGCATCTGAACTCCTTTATTTTTCCTTATTAATGCAAGTTGATTGCATTTCTGACATTACTAAATAAAAGAGTAATTTTTCCCCTAGCATTGGTTTTGAAATAAGGTCAGGGAAGGCTAAGTACTGCTTGAGTTATTGGAAGTCTTCTTCACATTGAAAGTTCCACTCTAGGGCCTTACTCCCTCTCAAAGATTTAAAAAATGGAATGCATCGATCCGTTGATTTAGAGATGAACCTATTCAGTATTGTTATCCTTCCATTTAGCCCATGAATATCTTTTTTAGTTTTGGGCGATTTTAGGTTTATCAGAGCCTTGATCTGAGTAGGATCTTCTTGAATTCCTCTTTGGAAAACCAAGAAACCCAAGAATTTCCCTCTGTAATCCCAAAGATACACTTTGATAGGTTAAGTTTCATCTTGTGCTCCTTTAGAGTGTCAAATGTCTTGGATAAGTGCTGGATGTGGTTCGTCTTCTGAGCACTTTTAACCAGCATATCGTTGATGTAGACTTTTATTATATCTCCAATCTAGGGGCCAAACATTTTGTTCACCAATCTTTAATATGTGGCTCTAGCATTTTTTAGACCAAACGACATCACTCTATAACAATAGAAACCTCTTTCTGATATGAAGACTATTTTGTCCTGGTTTGAAGGATACATTTGGATTTGATCGTACCTAGAGTCTGCATCCATAAAGTTTATGAGTTCGTGTCCTACTGTAGCTTCAACGAGTTGATTAATTCTGGGAAGAGAAAAGCTATCTTTAGGATAAGCTTTATTGAGGTCGGTATAGTTGACGCAAACTCTCCATTTTTCGTTCTTCTTCTTTGAAGAACTATATTGGCAAGTCATTCGGGGTAGAACAACTCTCTTATCATTCCAGTATCAAGTAACCTCTGGACTTCTTCATTGATGATCTTGTGACGTTCTAAGGAAAATGTCTTCCTCTTTAATCTCACGGAAGAAGGTCCGGATTTGTCATCAACTTATGAGAAATGAAGTCAAGATCTATTCCCTCCATATCTCTAGTGTCCCAAGCAAATACCAAAAGGTTGGATTTTAAGAATTTAACAATCTCCTTTTGCTCGGAAGGGGATAGAGTCGAGCCAATTTACTATTACTTTCCATCTTCTTTAGTGTTGATGAGTACTTTGATGGGCTCCTCTATTGGTTTGACTACATTATCTCTTTCTCTTGGACTCAGTGGTTCATCGATTTTAGAAGGGCATTCCTCGACTTCGTGAAGTTTTGGAGAGGAAGAGTCTTCCTTCTTATAAGGGCATTGTAATTGCTATTTATAAAGTCTTTCCCTGAGCATAAAGGCATGGCATTCCCGAGCAGTGGGCTAACAAGCCTTAATGGTGAGAACTTTGTCTTTATGGGCATATATCAGGCATTGATAGAGGGTTGAGGTAACTGCCCCCATCTGATGGATCCAGGGTCTCCCAATAATAACATTATAAGGAGATTTGGAATCTAAGATCATGAATTCAGAAATCAGGGTCTTGTGGTCATCTCCTTCTCGTGTCGTGGTTGGTAGATCAATCCTACCCATTAAGAAGCAGAGGTTTCCATTGAACTCGGCTATGACTATAATGGTAGCTCTGATGTCCTTGGAATCGAGCTTCATGTGTTTAAAGGGTTCGTAGAATAATATGTTGGTAGAGTTCCCAATGTCTACGAAAACCCTTCTGATCTCAAAATTAGCAGTTTTGAGTGAGATAACAAAGGCATCATTGTGGGGACAGTATTACCCAATAAGGTCCAGTTTAGAGAACTGTATTTGAGGTTCTGACTTCATCTTCTTCTCAATTATTGAGATTTGGATGACATGGGGTTCCACCTTTGCTTCCTGAGCATATCTTTTTCTAGCCCGGTTAAACATTCCTACCATCGTATTGTCAACATTTAGTACAAAGATGACATGTTGATTATTTTGTTGCTGCCAATCATTCCAAGCTTCCCTTTGTTCGGGTATTTGTTCCACCCTCCTTTGAGGGGGTATTTCGTCACAGGGGTTCTGTTTCCCATCGTCGTGGATGAATTCTCTCAACCGTCTTATCCTGATAAGGTGCTCTATTTCCTACTTCAGAGCTCTATACTCCTCGGTCGTGTGACCCTGCTCTTTATGAAAGTCATAGTACTTGTTTCTATTTCTTGAGTCAAGGTTCATTTTCAGTGGTTTTGGCCACCTCAGGTTTTCACGAGTTTGGACTGTTGAAGTATATTGGTGAGAGAAGTATTTAATGGGGTATAATTTTCATACCTTCCAGAGCTAGAGTTGTTTTGGGGCTATTAATGTCGGTCTCTTGTCGAGACCCTTGGTCTTCTTTTTATTGTCCATGTTATCTCTCTTTTGAACATGCTCATCCTTTTGAGCTTGCTCTTTGGATTTCTGGAAGGAGGCTTTCGTATCTTTAAGATTAATATACTTATGTGCTCTATCTATAAGCGTTGTTATATCGGCAAAGGGATTATTGGTTAAAGAATCCTGGAAGTGTCCAAGCCCATGTCCTAAAGTGAAGGTAGCCACTAGAAAACTTGAATTGCAGTCATTTATTTTTGTGTGTTCGGTATTGAAATGAGCTATATACTCCCACATTGACTCTCTCTTTACTTGCTTCATAGTCAACAATAACTCTAGCCCTTTTCTTAACTTCCTACTTGTTAAGAAGCGGTTAAGGAATAGCTTGTTGGGCACATAAAAATTACTAATTGATTTCTGGATAAGGTTGCAAAACCATTTAAGGGCAGTACCCTTCAGGTTGGTCACAAACGTTCGACACATAAAGGCATCGGTAACCCCGTGCATAGCCATTGTATGCTGATAATGAGATATGTGGTCCTTAGGTTCTTCAGACTCATCATAGAGAGTGAATTTTGGGACAATAAATTTCTTGGGTCACTCATCTATCATTATGGCAAAGGTGAATAATGTAGAGAACCTACCGAGTAATTTATTTAGCTCGTTTTGTTTTGGAGGGACATGGAACCCCTTGGTTGGGATTGTTTGATCTTGAGAGTCCGTTATCTTTTCTACCCTCTAAGAAGCCTTAAGTAAGGTCTGTTATACGGTCGACACCTGTTGTTAGTCTTATCCCGTGCTTCCGGGTCCTGGATTCACAAAGGAAATTTTTCTAGCACCGACAGCGGGGTACTACTCTCCCAAGATTGGTGGACATAGGACCTCGGAAGGTTAAAGTTCTTGTTGCGTTGGATTGGCTCCAAAGACTGTTGGGATTGGTATTCTCGTCCTGCTCTAGTAATGGAAAGCATGGTGGAACGTCCGTATTCCTTTCCCGATAGCTGTTGACGATTGGGGATCAGTCCCTATATGGACGATACCATGGGGGTGTATCGGCTGCGCATTGAGCATTTCCTTATTGTGAGATCCTTCGCTCATGGTAGTGGCAAGAGATTGAGGTCCTCTATGAACAATGCTAGTATGGGGAGGAGGATTGTTTTGGTGGTTTTGAGCCAGCGAAGCTAGAGCCTGTGACATGGTTATGAGTTGTTCTTATATCTGATTGGACTGTCGTTGAATCCAATCAAGTTGCTATTGTAGACGAACGGGTGTTTGTCCCATTCCTCTACTAGCAAGAGGCTGATTTTGAGAGTTTTGAGAATTTTGAGGATTCCTTCTAGGACGATGGTTTGAAGCCATCAGTTCTTTTTAGAGAATAAACTAGGCTTCGATGAAAAGATAATGACAACGATCGTCGTTCTCATAAACGACACACAAATGATGTTGCCCTTTTCTGGTCTGAAGGCTTTTTCTCGTGAACTACCTGTCAAGAACTTGAGATCAAAAGGTCACCAGGAAGGCTCCGGTGGTAGCCGCTCCAATGATAAAGTTAGTAGAGAAATAAATATAGTAATTCAAGAGAATAATTGAACATAAATTGAAAGCGTACTTTACTACTTTATTTATAAGGTGTAGATCTCCCAAGTTGAGTAGGATTAAGAGCCATGAAAGTAGCAATTTAAAGATATCCATAGATAGTAGTTTTCACGTTGAACCTTGTTTCCTTATTCTGAGGTTGGTATCCTAAAGAAGGCGGTGATCAACTCGGAACCCCTTGCTTCTGAACCCTCTTGTCTAGTCGGTTAGATGAACTAACCATCTCATGATATGCACATTGAAAAGCTCCTCATAGACACGTGTTGTGCCCTGTGCTTGGTGATCAAATTATGGTATATCAATAAATATGTAATATATAAACATGCACACTATACACACACATATATACCACTCATACACACACACACACACATATATATATATATATATATAAATACTCTACCGTTTGAATAAGGAAGAGATGAGAATGATAGGTAAAATGATCTCTTTGCAAATCCATTAAAGAGTAATTATGGAAGAAAAAGTTTAAAGTAATCAAAGTTGATGTCCTTTATTTTTTTCTTTAAGATGACATTTTTTGTAATTCTTCCTCTGACATTGACTTACTCGTAATTTCAGCCAAAAAAAGTGAGTTATTTGTAATTGCCCCTTTTAAGAACTTACTCAAACCAAATATTTAACTACTTAATTCAAACAACACTTATACACTACTACTTAACTCAAATAACATTTTTATACCACTCAACCAAACAAGCATAGTATCTTTATGTAAAACTCGTAAGAAATTTCATTTTTAATCAAATTATTTTTTGACTCATTTTCTGCTAATTCAATTTTGGAAGCTCATGGCCTATATATTTAATCCCAAACAATGAGACGATCAAACTTATGTCTTACAACTGTAACATACGTTGCTTTTTGTATATTTTAACTATTTAGAATTTTTTAATTCTTCAATGACTTTAAGAAAGTTTTATGTAAAAAATTATAAATAAATTTCAATTTAGAGCAAAAATTCTCCTTTCCTTATCTAGTTTTCAATTTTAGGTATAAATTGTTAAAATTAATAAATAGTTTTACTTCATAGTATCTTAGTCAAACTAAAAATAGAAACTATTTTTCTAAAAAATAGAATTTGTATTTTACAAATAAGAATTATAGAAACCAGAGAATACAAAGTAAGAACAACTAGTATTTAAACCAAGTTCACATAACAGAAACAGGTTTTGTTCTAACTTATGCAAAATTATAAATTGCAAAACAAAAGTAGATTTGCTTACAATAATTTTGTAGTATCAATATAGATGATGATTGATGCAGACTAGCGTTTAATGCTATGTCCTTAAGACAATATTGGTCATCGCACCAAGATTACCGTTTAACGCTATGTCTTTAAAACAATATTGGTCATCGCACCAAGATTACCGTTTAACGCTATGTCTTTAAAACAATATTGGTCATTACACTGGTACTTCAAGTTGTAATAGTGATTGCATCCCAAGATACAACGGTCATGCACACTGATGCAATACTTTAATTTCTATGCACAACAAAACAACGTAGATTTTGTACTCTCTTTCTGACTCTATGAATCTAGACTAAATATATAAATGAATCTAGAATGATCAATCATCTATGCAACGAGGGCAGAGTAGTTTTATAGATTTCTTTGTGTCTATTCAATCAGACATGAAATTAAAGGGTGCATTTGTTCAAACGAGAAGATATAGTTTGAATTGATGCATCCTCTCGATGAAGACGAATGTTTAGTCAATTTGAAACGACGATGTTTTAGATTGTTGAAAATGATAACGTTTTATTGGAAGAAATTAAATAAAATATTAACTAAGTTTTCTCCAAAAGAAAAAAAAAAACATATATATATATATATATATATCACAGACCAAGGCCCAAGCACAACCCGACCCGATTTAGTGCGAGGTGCGCATGTGTGGTGAACCCACCATAGGTTATATCTTCTCCCTTCTACAAAAGAGGGATGCCTCTTAGGTCCCAAACCCTCCTTTAATGTAATTGTATATATACTTGCTTAAAGTTTTGTGCCTAACTAATGTAAGACACAAGCTTTTCACAAACTTATGTTACCATGTCAAGTGGTGATATTTGAAATCAATTTCTCATTCACTCTTCAATGAATTTGAGGAACCCAATATATATTCTCAATCTACTCATGTAAAAAAACATATTTTCATGTGAACCTACCTCAAATAATTTGTTGGGTCTACTTTTATTTTAGCTCAAAGTTAGCTAAAAGCACTTGCTCTAAATCCATTTTGCCAACAATACCCCACATGGATGAATTTAACTGAAAGCAATGCAAATGTTATGCAAACACATAAATAATACAATTAAAAATATCCTATATAAAGAAAGTTAGCTTGTAGTCTTGAACCTTCCCTTGTGAAATACTATCAGAGTTACTAGTTTATTAGTGAATATGATGTCTTGAATTATTCAACCGTTTGTATAAATTAAGATAATAATATTCACACAAAATCTTTCTGAACATAGTTGGTTCTCATGATTGTATTCATTTTGTCCTTGAACAATTCCTAGTTTTATGAATGCTCTTATAGAATTCAACCTTATCATTCTCATAGAACTAACCCAATTCACACTTATACAGGTGATTCTTATTAAAAGTACTCTGTTATACTCCACTTGTCTTGAAAAGATATAAGAATCATTAAAAGCTTAACTTTTCCTATTAAACGATGTAGGCATCACTATTTTTTATCATAGGAATAAGCAAGAGATTTTATCTCTATAGTGATCTCATTGAATCACACACAATTTGGTTGTACCTTTGAACCTAGATCTTGGGATCTCTAGTCGACTAGGTTGGGTTACCATTATGGCGACTCTTAATGCATAGGTTTTAAACTCATTTCCCTCGATGAATGATTTACTTGCTCTCTAGTTAAACATTTTGTTAACGGATCCACTATATTGGCTTTTGACCTTATATATTCAACGATCATAACGCCATTAGAGAGCAGTTATTTTATGGTATTATGTCTTTGAAATATATGTCGAGACATACCGTTATACATTCAATTTTGAGCCCTTCCAATTGCAGATTAACTATCGTAATGTATACAAGATATCAAATTTTGTGCCCTTTCAATTGAAAGCACAAGTTTTGACCACATTGATATATCTTTTAAAAGATGACGAAGCAACCCATCTGCTTTGCTCGCTTTATCTAGTACAATAAATTTATATTCTATTATGGATTTAGCAATGCACATTTGTTTAGAAGATTTCTAAGATATCACTCCAACACCAAGCGTAAAAAGGTAACCACTTGTAAACTTTGAGTCTTTGGTGTCGAATATCCTGTTTGCATCACAATAGCCTTCAAGCACAACTAAATACCTCGAGTAGTAGAATTCATAGCTTAGGATGTATTTCAAATATCTTAGAACCCTAACTATTGCCTACTACTGGTCTAACCTTGGGTTACTTGTGTATCTACAGAATTTGCTAATAGTGTATGCTATGACCGTACAAGTGCAATTAATTACGTACATTAGTCTTTGGTATCAGGTCCACTTTTAACTTAGCTCAAAATTGGCTAAACAATACTTGCTCTAAACTCATTTTGCCAACATATATCAATTTTAATTTTATTCAAATTTATCTATTTTTTCAAGTTTTTATAGGATTCCTTTTCTGTTTTAATTTTTTTTAATCAAGTTAAAAGTTTGTTTTCTCTATAAATATGATGCAAGAGACCAATAAATATCTATATATATATATATATATATATATATATTATTTAATTTTATCAATAATATTTCAAAATTTGAATTTTAAAGATTTGTTCTTTTATGTTTGTTATTGAACCATAGTTAGAGAATTTGGCGTGCTTAATTCTTATTTACGTTTGATGCAACATGATGTCCTTACCTCACCAAGCAGTAGGCTAATATATATAAATTAATCGAAATAAAATTTTAATATATAACAAGTTTTAATTTAATTTTTAACTCATAAAAGTATCTATCCACTTCTAAATAAAAAAAATCAATTAAAAATGAATAAACCTACTAGGAAGGTGCTTATAATTTACACTTTATTTAAACAAGCCTTTGTAAAGTCAAATATGTGTCAGAGTGCTGCAACTTCTATCTCCACCTAGGTGTCAACTAGCAGGTAAGAAAGGAGCTGTTATTAATTGAAATACATTAGTATATAATTCATATAATTTATAGGTGTGATAAATATTTATTGACATGAGTGCACTATACTGAAAACAATAAATAAATTTTCATTAGAAATATATTATATTCTCCTAATAATGATTCATAACAAATATATTCGTGGTTATAAGTCTAACTAACAGGACAACAAAACATTATTCATATTCTTAAGAAGCTAATCAATGAAATATGACGTGCAGTCAGGGTGTCCTACAAAGTCCAGCACATTTTTGGAATCATAAGAAATATTTTTATCAAAAATTTAGAATAATAAATAGAGTCCGGTCATCACTCCAAGTCAAGTAATAATTTTAAAAAAAAAATTATCAAGAAATATTTGCCACACTTAAACCCGGTGGATACTGCGACTGGGATGAATAAATAACAGCTAATAATTTAGAGAGACAGTTTGCTGAATAACTTCTCTTTAGCACAGTTGTATATTTATTATCTAAGGTATGAAAAAAAAAGCATATTGGTGAAAAAGTTTTGTTTTCGGTGAGCTGTGTCTCTCTGCACTTACTCACAGTTTTTACAAGCTTTCATCGGGTGGCACGTTCTCTCAGTTTAGTTTGATAAATCTCAGTTCTCTCTCGTCTTGGTGAAAGATATGTGGGATCTCACTGAGACATCATGAGTTCTGCAAGCCTTGATCTCCATTTCTGGGGGCGAATTCTTGTATTTGTTCTTCTTCTGGTTCAATCTTTTGGGGTCAACACTGATGGAATTGTCTTACTCTCTTTTAAATACTCTGTTATTTGGGATCCTCTGGGTGTGTTAGACAGCTGGAATTACAAGGACGACACACCATGTTCATGGAACGGTGTTACGTGTGGTATTCCCGGCATGTCCGATGCGTATTATCGCGTCAGTGGCTTGTCTGTCCCAAACTCTCAGCTTCTCGGATCAATCCCATCCAATCTGGGTATGCTTCAACACCTTCGGAACCTCAATCTCTCCAACAATTCAATCAATGGGTCTATTCCCTTATCCCTTTTTGACGCGTCTGAGCTTCGCACACTTGATTTGGCCAACAATTTGATCTCCGGCGAGCTGCCTGAGTTGATCGGAGGATTAACAAGTCTCGAGTTTCTCAACCTCTCCGACAACGCCTTGGCGGGAAATATCCCGGAAAATCTAACTACTCTCTATAATCTAACAGTTCTTTCTTTGAAAAACAATTACTTCTCTGGTTGTCTTCCCACTGGGTTTGATTTTGTTGAAGTTTTAGATCTGTCCTCCAATCTGATCACTGGTTCGCTGCCTCCAAATTTCGGAGGCAACAATCTTCAATACTTCAACGTATCCTACAACCGGCTTTTAGGTGTAATTCCACCAGAATTCGGCGACGATATCCCTGCAAATGCCACTCTTGATCTCTCATTCAACAACTTCGCAGGAGAAATTCCGGAATCAAGTGTTTTTCTTAACCAAGATACGAAATCATTTTCCGGCAATCCAGCATTGTGTGGTAAACCACTCAAGAATTTGTGTCCAATTCCTTCCAGCATCTCAACTCTGCCAAATGTTGCTGCACCGACCTCTCCTCCTGCAATTGCAGCTATTCCAAATACCATAGACACAAGTCCAGCCATCACTCGCTGCACAATAGCAAATGGGTCAAACCGTAACCGCGGGCTTAGACCTGCAACAATTGTCGGAATCGTGGTTGGTGATTTGGCGGCAATCGGAATTCTCGCATTGATTTTCTTATACGTTTGGCAGTTGAAGAAACAGAAGAGGGTTGCAGAGACGAAGAATACAGACAATAACGAAGTTGATGGAGGTAAAGAATTCGACTGGGCATCGTCGTTGTCGTCTGAAGCATCTAAATGGATTAGGGCATGGAGGTGTTTGCGAAAGCAAGGAAATGATGATGAAGAGACTTCTGATACAAGCACCGTGGATAGCGACGATGAGGGAGAAGGGAGAAAAGGTCATGAGAATGAGATGCAACAAGAAGAGAAAGGAGGGGCACTGGTGACGATTGATGGAGAGAAGGAGCTTGAGCTGGAGACTTTGCTCAGGTCTTCGGCGTATATACTAGGTGCGAGTGGATCGAGCATAATGTACAAGGCTGTGCTTGAAGATGGGATGTCGCTGGCGGTTCGGAGGATTGGCGAGAGTGGTGTGGAGAGGTTCAGGGACTTCGAGAACCAGGTTCGACTCATTGCCAAGTTGGTGCACCCCAACCTGGTTCGCATTCGTGGCTTTTACTGGGGTGCTGACGAAAAGCTTGTTATCTACGATTTCGTTCCCAATGGCAGCCTCGCCAATGCACGTTACAGTGAGTCCTCCCTCCCTCCCCAGTAGTTGTTATATTTGCGCATATTAGCAAAAATTGAGGTAGTGCTAAAATACGCTGGCACTGAGCATTGCAGTGGAGTAGTTGTAACCGAAACTTTGTACAGTAATTTAAGGTGTTCCAAGTCAAACTGTCTGTCTGTACACGGCGCCTGATAGCGATATCTGTATTATACCATTGCAGTTTTGCAGTCCCTTCCAAAGAAAATCACTTGTTTACATTTTGTAGTTTAATAAGTACACAAAATTACATATATTTATATATACACATTTCTTTGGCTAACTTGAGCACGAAAGATCTGAAATTTTGTTTGTAATTTTAGGAAAAGTGGGCACATCTCCGTGTCTCTTACCATGGGAAGTGCGGCTCAAGATAGCAAAAGGTGTAGCTCGAGGGCTAACGTATATCCACGAGAAGAAGCACGTGCACGGAAATTTGAAGCCCAGTAACATCCTCTTGGGCGCAGATATGGAGCCCAAAATCGGAGATTTTGGACTCAAGAGACTTGTACCAGGTGAGAACAGTCAGATAGCCTTCGGATCGACCCGAAACTTCGGAAGCAAGAGGTCCACGGCCTCCCGTGACAGCTTCCAAGAAATTGCAACCGGGGCCACCCCAAGTCCAAGCCCAAGCACATTGGGTTGTATATCGCCTCATCATGCACCTGAGTCACTTAGGAGCCTTAAGCCCAACCCAAAGTGGGACGTGTACTCATTTGGCGTAGTGTTGCTTGAATTGCTGACCGGGAAGGTCATTGTTTCAAATGAGTTGTTCGCAGAGCCCGCCAGCTTCGCGATCGAAGAGAAGAAGTGGGTTTTGAGAATGACAGATGTGGCAATCCGTGCTGACATGGAGGGGAAGGAGGATGCCTTGTTTGCACTCTTCAAATTAGGGTTCAGTTGTGTATCTTCGGTCCCACAAAAGAGACCACCAATGAAAGAGGTCCTACAAGTTATTGAGAAATTCCCATCTTCTTCTTCTTCTTCTTCTTAATCATTCTGTTATGGTCAATAATAATGACAAATGGACCCCATTGTAGAGAGATGTATGTATGACCAAATGATAGATTGTTTACTATTGTTATTATTATCCGAGATACTTTTGATTATTATGATAATGGGAGAGTTTGTTATGTAGTATCTAATATCATGATTAGATCATGTTATGTTGGTGCTAATTAAGATTAATACAGTCAGTAACATATGAGGAAAGGTCATTATTGATTTAAATACACAACTCACCAGTAAATTGTTATGATTTTTAATGAATATGAGAGAAGCACTGGAAAGATCACCAGTAACAGGAATGAAGTCGTGATGTTTTGCACTAGCGGCCAACACATGCATTATGCAGGATGTGCCAAAATAATGCAGGAGCATTTTTTTGTGAAATAATGCAAGTGATTTACACTAACTGAAAGCACATGAAATACTTCAAGTGCTTAACACTAACTGCCACATTGAATGTGAATGTGAACCAAGACTTACAAGAGGCATTTTTATATATAAGCGGCATTTTAACCCATTTGCTAGTGAGACAAATAGAGTGTGCTAGTTATGGAAATCCAAAAAACCCTTTTGAGAGTTTTCTTTCCTCTTTTTGCATTTTCTTATTTTCTTTTGTATTTTTGGACAATTCGATTGGAGATTTCGGCCCTTTGCTTTCTGAGAATATATATTACAGATGACATCTACTGTAAACTTATTGGATTGTATCTTGGAGTTGTTAGTGACCGATAACATCCGCACGTGGGGAGGAACTAAGGCTTTAAAACAACGCATAGAATCCTCTCATTTAACTCATAACTAAGTTTTCTAATCTTATTTTCTATCTAAATCTTCTATTGTTTATATTAAATTTTACATTTTGAGTAGTGATTTTATTTTGTAAATATTGCGATAGATCTATTATTATTTTAGAAATTTGATTATTTATGAAATTATATGAAAATTCTTCAACAAACGCGACATAAAAATTCATCTTCTCATTCTTAATTCTAAATTTAATTTATTTTTATTGAATTGACATTTCATTATACCGAATAAACCTAAACTAAAAACGAAGCATAAGAGAACCTGTGGATTGTAATCTATCTTCACTCATGCATGCACTTAAGCTTCCTACCAAAAAGAGGGAGATGAGGCACCCCACGTTGAAGTTCTAAAGAGTTGTACTTATCTTTTCATTTAATTATGATTATGGAACAAAGTATTTGTTGATAGCTCAATATCAACAATATTTGCCAGTATTAATAACATATTCTTTATTCTCACATTGATTTCTAGAGGCAATTTAGAAATTTTTTATATTGACAAAAATCCACAAGGGGACATATCATGTGACTCATCAATTTATAAAAATGTGGGCATAGACACTACCACCAATTAGAACGTGTAATGTTACTTAAAATGTTCATTCAATGGCGAGGTACCCCATGAAGGTTTTCTAAAATAATTATTAGAGAAATATTTTTTAGTGAATTAGGTTTATTAATTAGAATCCGGGTCGTGGCTGGCAAATTGGTTCGAAAAATGTATCGTAAATCCTAATATTTTGAATTGAATTCGTCATATTTAGGGGTAAGGATTAAATTAATTTAATAAAGTTGAATACTACTTCCTTTAATAAAAAAAAAAAAAAAATCATTAGTTCTATCATTTTATTTTCAAGAAATGTTTTTTTGCCTCCCGAAAGAAATAAGTAGTGCACGTGATAGTGTGATTTGGCTAATCCAATAAACTTGATTCACCTAAAATCTTTCTTATCACGATTAATTCTTTTATAATCATGAGTTGACTTTTGTATGCCATTATAGTGAATTATTTTTAATAGATGTCATACCCACTCTACCATATTTCCAAAGCAATATGCCAGACCTATGGAGTTAATTTTTTTTTATAAAACCCGGTCCAAAACTAGGCAGAAATTAAATATATTTCACATGAATGAGATTTGGATGAGCTATTTTAATCATTTTTATGTACAATAACTTTGTTCCTATGGAATAAAAGTTGTTTGATAAATTATTAAGAATATGTATAATATTTTTTTTATTTAAAAAAATTCTCAAATTTCTTTGTCCGAAGATAAATAATTTTTTACAACAATTTTCTGTTGGAAAAATGTGAGTTTTTTGATAGAGTTTTGAATTTTGAATTTAACTTTTTTGCTTTATCAATGTTAGAGTGTTACAATTTTCTTAAGGAATAAAAATTGTTTGATGCATTGTTAAAAACATGTGTAATATTTTTTTGTTGAATGAATTTCTCAAATTTCTCTGTCCGAGACAAAGACATTTTTCTATTCCGAGACAGAATATTCGTTATCTTGGTTTTGTAAATAGAAATTTTTTTACGAAAATTTTCTGTCGAAAAAATACTAATTTTTTTGATAGAATTTCCGATACAATACGGATTTTATTTGATTAAATTTTAATTTTTAAAATCTAAATATATACTTTTTATGAAAAATAGATTTATATATTGTAAGTTATTTAATTTTGAAGGTCTACAAACAAAAAGGTGATGACGTGATATAGCTGAAGCAAGTTGAGATATAAAGAAGTTGTTTTTTCCGTGTTTTTGCAAGAAATGGTATTTTTGTCAACAAATTTTTAAAAAAATTTGTGAATTAATATATTTTGGATTGAACTTTGTATTAATTAAGTATTTTATGAAGAACTTATGATTAAATCTCCCTTCAATAAACCATCATTTAGTTGGATAATAAAAGGTGACAACCAGATTTATACAACGCCAATAAATTACGAACTATTTATCTTGTTAAAAACCCAAGTCATTAATTTATTTTATTTTATTTTTATTAAAATTCTAACATCGTTATCGAGGACTTCTGTTCAAAAGAAGAAAAAAAATCATTGCCTAGGACTTTAATGAAATTAATTAATTGAGAGAAAAGTATATTGACCGGTGATTATGAGACCCCACTTTTTGATTGAATGAGACACCAAAGGTCTCTCCTTACCAACCCTCGTTAAACCTAAAAAAACTAGCAGTGGCATTTTAGTAATTTTACCATGTAAGTAAAAGAATAAATGAATAAAATAATCCTTTTGACTATTCATGTGTTTAATATAATTAAAATATAATTTTATCTATCTTAAAAAAGCTAGACAATTATTTTCTAAAAAGGTATACTTTTTAAACAATAATTATTAGCTCAGTATTAAGTTGTTGGTTTACTTCTAGTCATGAGAGGAGACTCAAAACACCTTATAATTATGTCAATATTTAAAAAAGTGTATAAATCCAAGATATGTGTTTATCAATGTTTTTGATATACCATAAACAGACACACCAATCACCTTGAGACACGTGTACACACAGAGTTAATAGTCTCGGTCATGTTAGATATACCATTTTACGGTGCTTGACCCCAAAAGAGGCCCATTATGTTTTAGCCAAAATACACGAAAGGATATATGGCAACCATAACGGCGGAAGGACCATAGCTCATCGAGTATTGACTCAAAACTACTACTAGCCCAATATGCTAAAACAAGCTAAAGAGTATGTTTGAAAATGTGACAAATGTCAGCTTTTTGCTTCTTACCAACATCAGCCTCAACATGAACTCATCCCTATTGCAAGTCCATGGCCTTTTTTCCAATGGGGAATGGATATCATAGGGCCATTGCCAAAGCCCTTCAAAATAAAAGATTTATGCTAGTCACCATTGACCATTTCTCTGAAGGGGCAGAAGTTGAACCACTGACCCCACATCACTGAGATAGAGGTAAAAAAAATTCACTTAAAAGAACGTTGTGTGCAGGGTTGACGTACCCAGAGTCATTATTTCAAACAATGGGACACAGTTATAGGAAAGGTATTCGAAAAGTTCTGTAAAGACCTTCACAGTATTCACCACTTCTCCTCTCCAGGGCATCCTCAAGCTAATGGACAAGCCGATGTCACCAACCGTACTATTCTCGAAGCCATAAAGAGAAAGTTGAAAGAAACCAAGGGAAGATGGGTCGAAGAGTTCCCTAGGGTGCTCTTGGCCTACTAAACTACTAAAAGGACCTCGATTACGGAAACACCATTCTCACTTGCCTATGGCACTGAGGTAATCATTCCCGTTAAAATTGGTATGTCAACCCTTAAAATAGACCTCTTTGACCAAGTGACCAATGGCCAACAGCTCGTAGAAAATCTAAACCTTATAGAAGAAAGGCGCGAGCAAGCTTGAATCAAGACTGAATCCTACTAGCAGAGAATGGCCAAATATTTTAACAAGGGTTAAAACCCATTAATTTTTAGCTTGGAGATCTTGTCCTGAGAAAATTGTTCCCAAACACAAAAGATCCTACCATGGGAAAGCTTTCTTCTAACTAGGAAGGGCTTTCCAAAGTAACTAAGATTGTCAGACCTACAACTTATTGGTTGGAAGATTTAACTGGGAAGTCCATACCCAAGCCTTGGAACATCGAACACTTACGCAAGTGTTATCAATAATGAATTTTTCAAATTATTTTATGCTCACTTTAAGTGCTCACCAATGTACAGACCCCTAAAAATCTTGTATCCATTACAAGTGTTACAGATCAAGTCCATTTTATCAATGTATAGACCCCTAAAAATCGTGTACTCACTACAAGTGTTACAGGTCTGGTCCATTTAGCTAGCATACAGACCTCATAAAAGGTTGAATTCATTACACAGTGCTTAGGGTCTGTAGACCCGTCACTGTAGTATTCCCACTAAGCCTCTTCTTGAAAACACAGTACCCGTGTTCAATGAGTTTGTTTCCCAACTCCTAAACCTCATTCTTCAGATCTATCTCTGTTTCAGCCTATATAGCTACGACGCTGTCCTAAAGTTTCTTGGCAGCAACGACTTCAAAATTGACAAATTTTTGCTCAAGACCCTCTAGTTCAGCAACAAGGGCATCTCTTCCAAACTCTAGGATGGAGTAAGAGTTGGCAACCTCCTTCAACTTCTCTTCAACAGTAGCCACTACAGACTGTGCAATACCAAGCTGGAGCCTGGTCTGGTTGAGCTCTACTTATAGAGTGTCAACCTGTTCGGTGTCCTCAAGACAGTCCATGATGGCTGCCAAGCCATTAATAGCTTAAAAACAAAAAGGTTATATCAGTACTAAAGATATGTAGAAAATACAAAGATAACACAAAAATAAGAAGAATAGAGAACTCACCCTCATATGGATAACCATCAAATCTTTGGCTATTTTTTGGGGGTTCAACCTAGAGAATTTGCTCGAGCCTCTTGCCCAAGAATCTTTGTAGGCCTTCCTCACAGCACTTGGGCTGGAGTCATCAGGCACTGTTGGGGTTGCACTTGCTTTTCCCTTTCCCCTCTTCTGCTTCGGTACAAGAGGGGCTGGAAGGGGGAGAGTATTCTGAGTCAGTAAATGACCTAGGTCTTCAAAAACCATCCATTCAAGGGAATTAGAAATAAGTCTCTTCCTTTTCTCTAGAGGAGGGGGCTCGGCATGGGGTGAGGTCTCCCCGATCTTCTTCTTCTTCCTCAGTACCCATCCCAAGAAAAGTGTCTTTTTTAGCCCCTGACTCTTATCTTTCACCAGCCCTGTATCCATTAAGTTCTTTAAGGTCAATATGGCCTCGTGGGAACAATCGCTGGTCTAGAGGAGCTGTCTATACTTCTTTTGGAGATCAATAACGAAGATCTATCTTCCAAGCTTTCTTGTTTGCACAAAAATACAGAGCAAAGATCAGTTAGTCTCAAATATAGAAAATTGAGGAAAAAAATGGCAAGTTATGGAAAATAAAAAAAGGCTCACCCTTAATGCCAGTCCTTTGTGGGAAGGTTAAAGCCTAGTTCAAAAAGTCCTCGAACTCCCAGCCTCCTTTTATGAAGAAAAATCACTTCTTCGAGGTCTTATTGGAAGTGGGTACAGAGGAGAGAGGTCTTAACCCTTTGTCGAAAGACATGTAGAACATGCCTTCCGACCTCAGGTATTTCACATCCATATTACTCCTAAGTAGGGATATCTACCTCAACATTGTTCAGATGGCCTAAAACTATGAAGCCAAGTAACTACCTCTAGCTGTTTATGTTCATATCAGTTGGAAAAATCTTAAAGTAGCTAAAAAATTCTCTAATAATATGATGAAAAGGGAACTGAACTCCTATCTCAAACCATTCAAGGTAAGCACAAATCTCACTTTGCTAAACATCTGAAAGACGATCTATAAGCTTGGATATTTTACATGATACGTTTATAGGGAAATCAAAAGCAGCCCTTAGAGCATCTATTGTCACATCCCGAACCCCACCCTACGCGGATGTCGAGGACGTGACTGCCAGTCGGTCGCGACGCGACCAACCAAAGGCAAATTCTGAACTTTTCGACGAATTGCACTCCAACTGTAGGGTCAGATGCAGCGGAATTTAAAACTTTTTCTTTGTGTCACGGGAATGCAACTCACTTATCCATCATAAGAATATGTATCACAGAGCAAGACTAAATCCAGTCAGTCAACAATTCTAATCTCAGAGCATATCTAAAATCAAGCATATAACAACAGAGCAGATCTAATATCTCTAGAGTACCATTAGTTCCATGAGCCATGTCTATCTAGTATATATCAGTCAAGTCAGTCATAACATACCACTCACCGGAATAACCAGGTTCAATCCACAATAAACCAGTCTCTACAATTCAGTGCCGTCAGATCCTTACTTGCGATGCCACTTGGCCTATTCACGTCATGTCATAGTACCTTCTAATCCAATGGAGGTAATTCCTGAAAAATGTCAGAATAATGGGGTGAGCTTAAATAAGCCCAGTGAGTAACACAGGTTCCCTATCATGGGTTTCAAAACCAGTTTTGTGCTTCCAAGGCACATGGATAATTTAGTCATTTCAAAAATAACTATTTTTATAAATCCATTTCATAAGCAGTCTAGTACAATAAAACAGAATCGAACAAACAATACAGACGGATCGGAACATGACATAACCAATCGGTCAAAACAATAACTATTGCTAATATATCGGTCAAGACACAGACTCTTCATTAACGGAACGAATCACAATCGGGACTGAGTGGGAACAATAAGTCAGTCAAGACAGGGGCATATTATCAATGGCTAGAACATAACGGAGTTGAACAAGATCAATCAAGACAAGGCATACCAATAACAGAACGGAAACATAACGGAACTAAACCATCTATCAATCAGGCCAGACATATCATCAACGGACAGAATATAACGGAATCAAACGGAAACAATACATCAGTCAAACAAAGGCATATCGCGAACGGATAAAATTATAACGGAACTAAACGGAAACAATACACTAATCAAGACACAGGCAAATCATGAACAGGACACAACATAACGGAACTGGGTAGAAACAATATAACAATCAGTCAGGGACACATCACTGTCGGAACTAATCATAACTGGACTGAACAATGTTTCAATCAAGACAGACGTATCATCAACGGACAGTACACAACGGAACTGGACCATATATCAATCAAGACGGACTTAACATCATTAACGGACGGAACATGTCAGAACCGGACGGAATATATCAATCGAGGCAGACATATCATTAACGGACAGCACATAACCGAATTGAACGGAATTCCTAATTCGAAGGACACAAGCACATCACGTGGAATGTGGTACAAAGGGCGTACATTAAGTACATACATTTAAACAATATAGCATTCAGACAGTATACTATACAAAGCGGTACGATACAACAAAATGTTGTTCTTTGCCTATATCACATGGTTTATTTAATCGTTTCGGAAATAATGGTTTAATATATCCATTTTATCTCAACAGTTCAAAACGGGCAAAACAGTACGGGATGCTAGCACAGGGATCAGGAATATAGTCAATTATTTAAAAAGACTAAAACCATGTCATAAGTGATATAGTACGAAAAGCATGCATTTAAATAATTGCACTTAAATAATTGCATTCAAAACAGATCAGTAAATCAAGGGACAGTATCAAAACAGTGTCAGAAGTTACTCACAAACTTTATGCTTATTTCCTTGCATAAATAATCCGATAACCTCCAGGTACGTCAGGCATCTCCATGTATATCCTGAATAATAATCATCAATCACAGACAGATCAGAACTCATCCATTCAGGTCTCATTCGTCATCTTAGGTATCTATCGAATTACCTAAGATAGCCTAGTAGCCTATCGCCCTTCCATTGGGTCTCACCCGAGGCTATTTCATTCTTTAATTAGGCTTAGCAGTTATTAGGATTATATCCTAAGTCATTTAGACTTCAATTGTTATCAGTCAGGCACTCATTCAACCTTAGGGGCAAAATGGTAATTTTACCATTCTTGTCCCGGACCCTGTCGTGGTCTTCGGAATAGTCTTTATATCTTAAGTACAAAGTTCTACGTCCTTTGGACTCCAATCGGTATCAGTTAGGTTCTCATTTTAACCATAGGGGCAAAATGGTAATTTGGCCATTCTTATCCCGGACCCTGTTATGGTCCTCAGAATATCCCATATATTGTATATATGAAGTTTTAAGTCTTTTAGACTTTAATCGGTATCAGTTGGGTACTTATTTAGTCTTAGGGGCAAAATGGTAATTTTGTCATTTTTGCCCCGGACCCTATCATGGTCCTCAGAACGTCCCATATATCTCATGTATAAATTTGTAAGTCCCTTGGACTTCATTTGGTATCTGTTTTAGATCGTCGGGACACATCGGTTATTTCTCGTTTTACGCGTTGACTGTCTCGGAGTCTTATTTAGCCCTTCAGTGTTCATAATTATCCCTATGATAATTTATCAGATCAGTTTGACCTTTATTCGACCTCTACTTTGCACTTACAGTGCTCAGGGGTATTTTGGTCATTTTACATTTTGTGTAATTCTGACCCCGATTCGTCATCTAATCAAGTATACAGTCTCACCAGTGTCTGGGCTCCTACCGGTATCAGTTTCGTCCCAATCGGACTTTGTTTAGGTCTCGTACGGTATCAGGGGTAATTTGGTAATTTCATGTGTCGTATTTTTCGGCACGTCAGTTCATAAAATGGACCTCACCATTGGGTCCAGAGCGTCCAACATAGTGAAATTGGACAGTCTGTTATGTTTAATCGGCCCTGGGTATCATTAAAGGCAATTCGGTCATTTACACCTACGTGTCTGTATTTTTCGGGACCTCGGTTCATTAAACGGACCTCACCGTTGAGTTCAGAATGCCCGAGATAGTCAAAATAGGCTATCTGATATTTTTATTTGGGTCTGGGTACCATCAGGGGCAGTTCGGTCATTTAATCACTTACAGGTCTGTATTTTTTGGGATTGTATTTCCAAAATCGGACTGTACCATTGAGTCCAGAATGCTTGAAATAGTGAAAATACACTATTTATTTAATTTATTTGGACTCTGTTTGACATATTTAATGTCCAGGGGTAAAATTGTAATTTTACCTATTTAATAAAATAATTAAATAATTATTTTATTATTTAATTAATTACCAGGGGCTTAAATGTATAATTTGTCCAAAATCTGGGCCACTGTATAATATCCCAAAACTGTTGGGGGTCAATATGTAATTTTAGAAAGCTGTGGGGCCAAAACAGAATTTAATAAAATATAGTTTCAGAACCGTTTGGTTCTAGGGTTCACCAAGTGAACCGGTCCAAATTTCCCTAAACCATCCGGTCTAGTTACCTTGAGAGAACCGGGATATGATATCCCTGGTAACCCCAATTTCTTTCTTATTCTTGGTTTGGATAGGCCCAGTTCAGATTTCAATTTATTATTTGGATTGCCAAACAAGTCGAATTCAGGTTTTAAATTTAAAACCTTTAACCTCATACGGCGCCGTTCCACTAAAGCAGTGGCACGCCCTAGACCGACACGTGTCTGGGTCGACACGCGAGTCGACCGAGTCGACTCTGTCTTCCCCATGGTGCAGGGCATTGTTGCCCTAGTTGCACTCATCAAGTTTTTTCCAATTTCGTGGGTTTTCGAAGGCTGTTTTCAACTGATTTTGGTTCCAAACTATTCCTAAAGTCTAGACCAACAACTTGGCATCGATTTTGAGCTTCGAATCCATGCATGGAGCTCTGTATAACCGATTATCATGCAGGTTTTCAGTTCGGTCGTGGGGCCTTATTTCTCAACCAAATCTCACAAGGTTTGGTTCTTTGTGACCGTATGTCCATGGGGATCAACATCCCATTTAGCCATTTCAGTTTAAGAGCCTATTCCAGATTTTGGGTTCCATGGCCGAGACCTATAGGTTCGGTTTTGAGGGTCTAGACCTAGGTTTCTAGGTCGCGGATCCGTGGTTTTGACACCTTAGGAAGGTCTAGTTCATGTTTAGACCATCAAGATTCAGTTTTATGGAGGTCAAATCAGACCTGCTACAGGGAAGCTCTATCCATGGCGGTTGGGTCTCGGTTTTATGTTTTCTATGCCTATTCGACCCTCTCAGTGTTTCTATAACCATCCCAAGCCTCACAGTAACTCATCTACACAGTTTGTATGGTCTAAGACTATCAAAACAGTGTCAATATTTAAACAGAAAATTTTTCAGTTTTAAAGGGTTACCTTTCATACAGTGATAGTTCTCCTCTTGGCTCGATTCAGGCCTGTTCATGGCTTGGTCCAGGTTGCCCCAGTGCAGTCGTGTGCTGCTGAGTCCTCAATCCCCTTTGGTGCGTCTCTAATGAAACACACCATGCACACACACAAGCTTGTATATACATGCAAGCCTCACATGTTTCTCTCTCTAGACTCCCCTACCCGAGCACACACACAATAGCCATTCTCAGCATGCCTAATTTGCATCTATGTGAGAACTCATGTCCACATGCAAAACCCTCTTGCTTTTCAAGGAGCATATATCTATATATATACATATATACATCTATGTATATATCTATGTGTGCAAGTTCGGGCGACTAATTGGGGTTGACATGAGGGGATGGAAACTAATCATATGGGGTTTGCATGGATTGCTATTGGTCCATTTGGGTGGCAAGTTGGGGCAATTCAGTGTTATATACCATTAAGTTGGGTATATGGGCACAAAGGTGCTGGTGGCCACTTGGTTTAATCTTTGGATGGAATTCATTCTCTCCATAGGTCAAGGGTTCAATTCCCCTTGACCACCAATTTGGCCATTTTTCACCATTTTGGGCTAAGGTCACGTTTGGCTGCGCAGTAATTCAGTTTTTGATGTTTGTCTCATAACTTTCATTCCGTAACTCCTTTTTCGATGCGGTTTATTCCGAGAGTTTCATATTTCAGTTATCTACAGTGTCAGAGGTTCCGTGTCATTTATTAGTCATTCGGGATTTTCGTGCTTAACTAATTCAGGTTCCGTTAGCGTTAAACCGGCGTTATTTCACCTAATTAAATGATAATTAGGTTCGGGTATTGTACCCTATTCTCGAACATGTTTTAATTGTTTTATCGGTCTATCTTGACCGTCGGGAGATTAGGGTTAATTCCCTTGATTATTCTCTAAGCCGGTACTAATTAATAATTAAATTATTAATTATTAATTAAGTAAGATCGGGGTGTTACATCTATCATGCTCTAAGTGATGGCGCTTTCACCTTTTTCCATTTTTTGGGATTTTTCAGAAGTTTCCCCGCCTATATTCTTAGGCTCTATGAAAGCCTCTACTATTTTGACCTCTGAACTCGGGGCTGGACTATCAACAGACTTGTTTTTTATGGTTTTTTTAAGGGCTACTAGCTACTAATGTCATGACCTAGAACCCACCCTATGCAGATCTCAAATCGCGACACCGGCCCGACCCTTTTATCGAACCGGCATCTGAACTTGCTAAACAATCAATGCTACTAACATGCAACAACTATCATATCATATCATAAACAACAGAAGAATTTAAATAAAAGTTGCATGTCTATATATCTGGTTCTCAAAATATAGACTTTAAAAAGTCTAATACATTACATCCCCAAAATGTGGATGATATGGGAGGCTACAAGATTGTACTGAATATTATACATTACAATTATACCTAAAAATGTCCACTAGCTAGGTAGGCTGCTACTGTCCTCCTACAGCTTCTTTTCCTGAAATAGTCAGATTAAATTTGTACTGAGCTAACTTAGCTCAGTAAGTAATTCTCCTTTGCTTTGTCATGTGTACGAGTTAGTATAGAAAAGCATAATCCAAATGAATAAGGATAAGGAACATGATAGCCAGTCAAAATCATAAAGTCATAACTCATCAATGAATATCAAATGGTAAGAAGCTCAAGAGATAATCAATGAAAATCTGGTATGATAACAATAATCATACTGATATAGTCATGAGCTGTCTCAGGCATAATCGTAAGTACTCAATAAAGCTTTGCAATCATATGATCATTCACAGGAAAAATATGATCAACCTATGAATTCCATGAAAAGATAATGATATCAACAAAAGTGGATGTTGCTTAACTTGTGGCCCAGCATACCCCCTAAGCGCTTGTAGCACAGAGCTCTTTATTGTTCCAAATTCCCTGATTTGTCAGCCTTGAACTGAACCAGTCGGTTTAGTACTCGATCTCGTAGATCCCACTTTAAATGCCACTTTAAGTTTCATTTTTCTGACCCGTAGGTCTAGTATAGCATCAGATAGATTTTGTGACTCAACACAAATCCGACATTTATAATATACCGAGATCATGCTAAATCTCATGAAGAGTAAAATGCAATATCACTTTTCTTAGTAGCGAAAATGAAACTGTTGCCTTTCTATGCCAATATGAACTAGGCTGCTGAGATCATAACATTTTGCCCTTTGAGGCCTATGTACAAAGTGTACAGAAATCATGATCAAGATGTATAACAGTCAATAAACACTTTCCACAAGATAGAACAAGTATCACATTGTGGATCCAATAAACATCAGGTACGTATTAGAGTACAATTTGGCAGTATATGAAAAATTGGTGACATGGCTAGAAGTATCACATGCAAAGATCAGATATTACTTACCTCTTCGACTGTTTCCTTTCTTTCTTAAATCAAGTCCCCTTTCTCTTCTCTTTTGAAGTCCCTATTTAATCATGAAATACATCTCAGTCTATTGTTCACATAGTCTATGCTATTCATCAAATTTTATGTCCCATTGTTATAAGTATCTTATTTGCTAAAATAAACTCTACTATTGAGTCTGGAACATTAAAGAAAATCAGTTTAGGCTTTCACGGACTTCAAATTGGACATTTGTACTAAAAAGGGCATAATGGTCATTTTTGCACTTTTACGTGTCTTTACTTTTTGGGACCTATTTTCACAAATCAAGCTTTACCGTTAGTCTGAAATTCTTGAAATAATAAAAATTTACTATTCATTCACTTTGATCGGAGTCCGTTTGACTCACATTTGACTTAGGAGCATTTTAGTAATTTTTCCTAATTAATTTAATTAAATAAATATTTAATTAATTATCCTTGGGTCCTTTCATAAGTAATCCTAAGTTTAGGGTCTAATTGTAATTCACAAAACTTTTGGGTCAATCTATAATTTCAGGAATTACTATTCCTATTTGGAATAGCCAAATAGTGGATAATCATTAAACTAGAATAGGCTATCCCTTTTCCTAATTAAGCCCAATTTCAATTTCTTATCCTCATGACCAAACACTCCAAATCTAATTTAAAAACATAATCAAAACGGTGCAGTATTGAGGGTTCAGACTTGCGGATGGGTCGGGTCTGACCCGAAACCCGAACCAAACCCTAACCCTAAACCCAACAGTGTTCTTCTTCTTTGGTGAACATTCCGGCACCAGCCACTTTTTTTTATCACCTTTCAACTCAAACTCAATGTGATTTTCTTCCTCTTCCCATGAGGATCACAACCTTACCCTCGATTTTCCAAATTACCTCACCCAACTTCACGAATCATCGGAAACCAGTGGGTCTCCAGCAAGACCTGAATCTCCAGTGAAAGTAAGTTTCTCCTATTTTGTGCTATCTCACGTACTGATTTTGCCCATCTCTTCCTTAAATCCCTGTCTGCACCCAGGGGGATCATTTCCCTATGGTTAAAAACCTCAAAACTCCCAAAATCCCTCACCCTCTAAAACCTGTAAATCCATATTTCATATTGTTTTCTTCATCATTTTGATTCATTCTTTTTGCATTAAATTCCTTTTTGAATATGCTATCAGGCCCTATTGTTTTTAGCATTCTTTTTATACAAAAAATCAAAAACAAAAAATGATAAACTCTAAAATTACTCACCTGTTTCTGTTGCTGTATCTCTCATTCTTACTTCTGATTTCCACTTCTAAACTTTTTGAATCTTCAAACTCCAATATCCAATTCTCAGCTTCTCTTTTCTCTTCTAATTTTCTTCACACCCCTCACTTATATGTATACACAAAATCCCACCGCCACCTTTTCTCTCTTTTCTTCCCTTCTAGCCATTTTTCTTGACTTTTCTTTCTTTTTGTTCAGCTTCTTTTTCTTTCTTGTTTGCCAACATTTATTGTGTAAGATATTTTACAATATATATTAATATAACATACATATATGCACATACTACACACTCATTTCACACAATGGGCTACCTACAACCCACTTGCCTTATCTCCCCTTTTCCCTTTTCATTTCCTGCTTATATATAAATATATATATATATATATACAAACATTACATAATATACATATACAATATATATACATACACTAATACACACACACCTACATATATATATTGATATATATATATATATCCTTCTATATATATATATATATCTTATTATATACATACATATATACATACGTATCCCATATATATATATATATACATATACATATACACATGTATTTAGTCACTCTCACGCATGTACGTGTCTGTGTACACGTTTTTTCGTGTAACCCATTTTCTCGTACAGTTAGTCCCAGGGTACTTGGGATTGCCTATAAATCACTATTTAATATTCAAATACCATATTTTACTCAATTCGTGAACCGTACTATTTATCTTGAATTACGCGCCTATTATTGTACATAGCTTACTATGATAGCTTGGGTCTATTTTGGTATTACATTTATTGGCTCAGTCTGTCTCAATATTATTATTTGACTCATTTTGGGCATTTTTGAAATTAATCCATTTTATTTAGGTCAGGGTGTTACAACTAAATTTACTTATACTTGGTCATCTACTCCTTGAAGGTTTATGATTTTATGACCAGTGCTTGACTGGGCATCAAAGACAGACATAGTCTAAACAGAAAATGGAGAAGAGTAGAAGAGAATGGGGGAAAAGATGAAGAGAATTCAGGAAATGTTCTTGGAACCGAACTTGACCGCAGCTTTGATCGGAGTTGATCTTCCTAGCACACTGGAGTTTGCCTCACTCGAAGATCTTTCTCTTGCAGATTGAAGTATTCAAAATGCCAAAATCTCTTTTGCAATTTGAAAGCTCTTAGAATGCTAAAGTGTTGAAAAAGGGAACAGTGATATGCTGGCCCCCCTTTTTATATTAATCTCATGGGCATCCACGTGGGGGGCCATCACCTCTGAGTCACCATGGTAGTTGAGACAATGATGGCCTCGTAATCCCAACCGGCGGCTGCCACTATAAATGTTATGTCAACGGTTGTCTCATCAGAATGTGGAACGACGCATTTATGACTGGCACGTATGTAATGTCTCAAAAACCCTAACCTCAACTTTGAATAAGTGTGTAGAGACCTGAAAATTGAGGATAAATTTTTCATTTTTGCCGGTAGGGCACTATTCATGCACCATTTGTTAGTAGGGCACTTCATATGCATCATTTAGCTATAAGTCATGTTTAGAAGCATATTTTCAGTATGTCATAGAAGAGAAATATGCTTATAATGTTAAAATACACCTCTTGAAAAAATTTGAGCCTATTTGGAGATAGTTTCAAAAATGAGACCAAAAGGGCATCCCGGGTGGAACCGACCAAACCCGGCCGCAGGCGAAAATAATTTTTTTTGAAAGGCTTCATTTAAAATAATTTTAAGAACTTTGGTTAAAACAAAATTTTGAATTGAGGCGTTTCAGGATGGGTTCTAGTGTAACGGGACCCCGGATTCATTAAGGGTAAAAAGGTCATTTTGCCCCTTTAGTATAAATACAGCCCTTAGAGTTAAAATTTTATTATTTTGGTCTGAGATACAGAGCAGAACTTGTGCATGGGAGAAAAGTGAAGAAAAGCCCTAGGTTCTCCAAGCTTCAAGCCACCAAAACACACTCCTAGGCCAAGATTCTTGCAAGACTTCCTTCTAGGAAGTTGTTCCTCTCATCAAGGGCTATATTCTCACCAATCGGTTTAGCTGTGAAGTAAACACAACTCCCAAGGGTTGAGAAAAACCCTTTTAGGTATGATATCTTGCTAAGTTAGGAATAGATTTAAGTTTCTTTGCCTTTCTATATGTGGTTGAGTGATTTAGGTGTTTACTTGATGTTAGAAAACCACTTAGGTGATAGTTGCTTTGAAAACTTAGAGTTGGTAGTTTAGGTACTTTTGTGTTCTTTGAGTTTCTTGACAATTTGTTACCATAATGAAGGTGTATCTTGCATATGTGTTGGATTATTATATTTTAGCTTATGTTCATGTAGAGAAACTCTTGTGGTTTGAGAGTTATGATTTAATCCATGTGTTGGTACTTTATGTATTTTGTGATCCTTGAGAAATTGTTAAGGTTATAAATATGAAATGTGTTTATATGTGAAATTGATTGAATTGCATGTTAGGCTCATGTAGATAAAGCTTTATGATTCAAAGGTTATGTTGTTTTAAGTTTAATGAATTATCAAAGGCATGTTCCATGCGTTGATGAAAGGTTTCATTGAATTGCATAAGAACAAAGTCAAGGCATGTTGGCATAGTGTAAATCCTTGGAAGCATAGCGTGAATTGCGCACTTTGGTACTATGCATTATGAGGGTGTAGATTCTGTGGTGAAAAATCTAAAATTGGCCATTGGTACTCATGCCAACGGGGACGGATCGTGAAGTGAGACATACGATTGGTACTCATTCCAACTAGGAAGGGCCGTGAAGCGAGACATAGGTGTGATATAGAGTTTGCATATGTATGTCATGCATGTCACCTTTGCATTGCATTGATGAATAGAGGGGGGTATGTATAGCTTAAAAATGTACACTCGCACATGCTTCCCTTAAATTTGTTACTAGCATTAGCATCATGTCATACTAGCAGTTGAGCTGACCCCTCGTGGAATATCATATTACAGATGAGGCTTCGGGTACATGAGACTTGACCAAGTCTTGACGAGTGGAAGGGAAAATGGACTTTGAAGCATATTTAGCCCTTGGAGCATATTTTTGTATGTATGGGCATAAGCCCAAATAACTTGTATTTAAATTTAGAAAATAGTGAACTATAGGCCTTGGGCCATTTTAAAGTATAAGGGTTTAAACCCAAATGATATGTAGGATATCTTTATTTAATGAACATCATATGTATATATTAAGACAAATAGATGTGTATGTTGAAAACAAGGGATGTATGTTTAATTTACATGAATTGTGGTCACCGAGTGAGGGTGGGTTGTGACATACTTATACATAAAAAGTATTATGAATATAGGGTAGGAAAAAGGCTTGGAAAACAAAGGAGGTTATGTTGAAATTCTATGAAAAATTAAAAGACTTTTAAGTGTGTAAAACACCTTTTAAATAGGTGGGAAGGATATCAAAAATGGGGGTTTAGAAACCTTGGGGAAATAGGCTAAAAATGGAAGGAAAGTGACTTGAAAAACTTGGCAAAAAAAATTTGGAGCCGCTAGACAGAGAAATTCAGCCGCAGCCATGAACAATAATTCTGTAGAAAAACAAAAATCTTGCTCTCTGTTGCTACAGTGAAACGAGACAGGACAGCCCCTAGCCGCAGCCCAGTGCGCCCCCCTACGCGCCCCTGCTGCTAGCCATGTCATGCACGTGTTGTCCTGATTGCTACCCTATGCGCCCCCAGCCCCTGACACCTGTCTCTTTGGCCATCTTTTAGACCATGTTTAGGTACCCTTTTTGGGCCATGTTTGGCCACCTTTTTAGGCTATGTTTGGCCAACCTTTGGGCCATGTCTGGCCACTCTTTTAGGCCATTTTCGGTCACCTTTTTGGGTCATGTTTGGCCACCTTTTTGGGCTATTTTTTGGTTACTTCCTTGGACAATTTTTGGTGGACTTCTTGAACCATTCTTGGCCTATGTCTTAGGGCCTTTGGGGCCCATTTGGGCCATTGCTCCAAGACTTATTTAGGGACATTTTGGGGTGATCTTGGAGGTCATACTTGAACAAGCCTTAGATTATTTTTGACCATTGGTTAGGAAAGATATTTGACTACCATTTGGAACTTATCTTGGGTGAGTCTAATTAACAATTTTTTATTTTTCATTTTGGAAAAATATGGGGAAATGAATGAATGATCAATTGAATCTATTAAATTATCTTTTATTTTATTTTCTTAATTCATTTCACTCACTCCCTGGGTTTGTGGAAATTCAGGGCATGACAAAGTGCCATAGAACTGAGGCTTAGGAGGGAGTAACTGATACACTATAATTTGACAACCATGTTCTGGGTATGACACATGTTTATAATGAGCTCTTTAGGGTATAGGTAATCAGAGGGTTATTCCATCCAAGTCTGCCAAGCATAGAGGGTCTAGAGGTAATGGGTTCAGAACTTATCACTGCTTTCCATAGACTACCGACCTCAAAATAAAGAAACATAGTCCAACATGACAACTACTATCTTCAAATCCCTACTTTTATGATTCCTAATCTTTCTCAACTTAGGATATCTACTGTAAAGATCTGAAAAATAAAGATAAATTCGTTGTTTTTGCCGGTAGGGCACTATTCATGCACTATTTACCTGTATGGCACTATACATGCATCATTTACACATAAGTCATGTTTAGAATCATAATTTGAGTATTCCATAGAAGGGAAATATGCTTATAATATTAAAATACAACTCCTATGATAATTTGAGCCTAATCGGAGATAGTTTTAAAAATGGACCGAAAAGGGCATCTCGGATGGCCCGAGTGGACCCGACCGCAACCACCAACAAGAGAAAATAAATTTTTTAAGAAAATATCATTTAAAATAATTTTAAGAACTTTGGTTAAAGCAGAATATCGAATTGAGGCGTTTCGGGACAGGTTGTAGTGTAACAGGGCCTGCGACTCATTAAGGGCAAGATGGTCTTTTTACCCTTTAGCCCCTTTAGTATAAATACAGCTCTTGAGAGTTAGAATTATCAAAAAATGCTGGAGAATATACAACAGGTCCTGCTTGGAGAGAAAAGGTGAGAAAAATCTAGGTTTTCCAACTTTTCACCTTCCAAAACTCATCTCTAGCCTTAAAATTTCACAAGGCTTCCTTCTAGGAAGTTGTTCCCACCTCAAGGGCTACATTATTATCAATTGGTTTGGCTACACAGTGAGCACAACTCCCAAGGGTTGAGAAAAATCCTTTTAGGTATGATATTTTGCTAAGTAAAGAATAGGGTTAAGTTTAGGAGTGTTTTTATATGTTGATTGTATGACTTACATACTTACTTGTTGTTAGAAAATCACCTAGCATATAGTTACTTTGAAAACCTAGGGTTGGTACCTTGTGTACTTATATATTCTTTGAAAATTTGGTGAAGTGATGAACATGTAACTTGAATATATGTATAATTTATTACATTCTAGCTTATGTTCGTGTAGACAAAATCTTGTAGTTTGAAAGTTATGGTTTGCTTAATGTATTGGTGCTTTGTGTACTTGTGTAATGTTTGAGAATTTGGTAAGGTTGTGAATATGTAATATGATTATATGTATAATTGATTGGATTAGATGCTAAGTTCATGTAGATAAAATTTTGTGGTTTAAAAGTTATAGTTTGTTTTATGTATGATGCATTATTTAAGGCACACTCCATATGTTTGATAAAAATGTCCCACTAAAATTGTATAAAAAAATCAAGGCATCTTGGCATACTAGAATCTTTGGAAACATGGCGTGTGTTGAGCACTTTGGTGCTATGCATTATGAGGGTGAAGATCATGTGGTGAAAAACTCAAAATTTGGCCAAGGACTGGTACTCGCTAATCCAATGAGAGCAGACCGTGAAATGAGACATGGGTTGGGCATAGAGTTGTATAGGTGTGTCATGCAAATTGCCATTGCATTGCATTGATGAATTGAATGACATATAGCTTATAAATGTTCACTTTGCACATGCCACGCCTTACCTTTATTCTTTATATTAGCATTATGTCGTACAAGTCGTCGTGCTTACCCTATACGGGATTACATATTACAGATGAGGCTCCCGGCACTTGAGACTTGATGAAGTCATTAGAGCAAGGAGGGGGAAATGGATTTTGAAGTTTATTTGGCCCAAGAGCTACATTTTGTATGTATGGGCATAAGCCCAAATAACTTGTGTTTAAGTTGGATAACGGTGGACTATAGGCCTTGGGCTATTTTGTAATGTAAGGGCTTAAACCCAAATGACAAATAGGGTATTTTTGTTTAATGTGCATCACATGTATATGTTGGGAACAATGTAAGAAAAAAGACCATGATAAGGATTATATGTAAGTATGAATGTTAGTATATGAAGAATTAAGAAAGTAGGCATTGAGCCTTGAACTTACTTGATAATGTAGGTGTATGTTAAATTTTCATAAACTTGTGGCCATCGAGTGAGGATAGATTGTGCATGTACTTATATATATGTATAAATTATTGTAAAATATTAGGTGAAAAATGATTAGAAAATAAAGGAAACCCTGTCAACATTTTGTGAATTAAAAAGAGTTGTTAGGTGTGTAAAAGTGGGGGTTAAAAATCTTGAGGAAGTAGGTTAAAAATTGAAAAAATCAACTTGCAGCACTTTGGAAAAAAATTCAGAAAAGGGGGAAAACAACTTGCAGCAAATACATTGTTGCTACAGTAGCATAGCAGCAACAGCCCAGCCCAGCCCACGCACGAGCGCCACGCGCCCCGTGCGCACCCACGCCTGTCGCCTGCCCGCACGCTTGCTCCCCATGCGCGCGCCTAGCCCCTTGCACCTTGCCACCAGCCTTTGGCCATGTTGACCAACCACCTTGGGCCATGTTTGGCTAATCCTTAGGCCATGTTTGGCCACTCTTTTGGGCCATGTTTGGCCACCTTTTGGGACTATGTTTAGTCACTACTTAGGAAAATATTTGACCTTTACTTAGGCCATATTGGGCCACCAACCTTGACTATACTTTGTCATTATTTTAGGCTATGCTAAGCAACCACTTGGACCATGCTTGGTCACTACATTGAGGTTGGGTTATGAAAGCACCTAGGTTATGTTTAGCTTACACTTTAAGCCATTATAAGATATGATCTTGGAGATTAAAAAGTAAAAGCCAATTAAAAATAAATATATTAATTTAATCCTTTTATTTTATTATTCTTATTCATACATTGGGTTTATGAAAATTCGGGGCGTGACATCTACAACCTATAAATAAGGCCCTAAGGTACGTTTTCAATTTATGTTCAATTCGTCTTTTGAATTACTATTTCAATTTCTTTACTAACTTCATCATTTAAGTGGCTACCACCAGAATCTTTCTGGCGATCCTTTGATTCCAAATTCTTAATAAATAATTTGGGATAGAAAGTCTTTCGATCAAAAAAGAACAATATCATTTGAGATTTGAAAATGCAATTATGCTTCTCTACAAATTCAGCCCTTTGATTGACTGGTATGTCAACCTGCCAATCATATGATTGAGAAAAGAAAGTGATTTGAAAAAATTTAAAGATGATAAGGGTTGGTTAATGTCTAATAAAGGCATGCCCACATGGTAGGTTGAAATCAGATTTTGGGCTGCTAACAGATTTGAGCCCGTTTCCACACTAGACGGCAGAGCTTCGGTTTAATTGTAGCGCATTAGGGAAGCCCAGATCCAGCACTTTATACCTATCCGCAACGGAAAAGTGGAACTGTACGCCATCCATTTTGAATTACAAAAACGAAATCCCGCTCAGCTCTGATTTCAAAGTTCAAACACAATTTCTGTCTCTAACTAAAACAGACTCTCTCACTCGTCACTTTCTCTCTCTAGAAAGCAGAGAGAGAGAGACCTTGTACTTGTAGTCTTGTACATCTCTAGAGAGTCATCAGAGAGAGAACTCAGAAATGGCGACCAACATCGGGATGATGGATTCTGCTTACTTCGTTGGCAGATCAGAGATCCTGGCATGGATCAACTCAACTCTCCAACTCAGTTTCTCCAAAGTCGAAGAGGTTACCTTCAATTTAAAACCTTAATCTTTACTGTTCATCAATCATTTTCTTTTATAGACGAATTCATATGAGCGTTTCGATCTGTTGATTACAGGCATGTTCGGGTGCGGTTCAGTGCCAGCTGATGGATGTCGTTCATCCTGGAATCGTGCCGATGCACAAGGTCAATTTCGAAGCGAAGAATGAATACGAGATGATACAAAACTACAAGGTTCTTCAAGAAGTCTTCAACAAACTCAAGATCACCAAGGTTGATCTATTCCCCAATTTTTTCTCCTGCGCTATGCATTATTGCACTCCGGGTTTCACGAGGGCCCTTTTTTATAAACATGATTGTGTAATATACCGATTGAGATAAGTGGAGCCGTTAGGACATTTTATTTTCTGGAAGAATTTTCTCAGAATGATTATTCACTCATAACAAATGGAATTTTGTCCTATGTTATATGTATGCATTTAATTTTTTCGTTATTGTGTGGTACAGCACATTGAGGTGAACAAGCTGGTGAAAGGAAGACCTTTGGATAATCTGGAGTTCATGCAATGGATGAAGCGCTACTGCGATTCAGTCAATGGAGGTGCTCTACACAGGTATGTTCTAATCCTGAATCTATGAACTCGATTCTGTTAATTTATTGAGAATTCTATAATTTCTCGTTGTTCTGCTAAATTTGTGGATAAATAGGGAATTCTTACTATCTGTTGTGCTGTGTTTGGTTTTTTTTTTTTTAAAAAGGGCGTTCATCACACTGACCTCCCTTGATGTCTGTTGATACTAAACACGGTTCCCACTGTTGTTTTGGAAATTACACTAACATAGGGAATAGATTTTAACAACACACCAAACAGCAGGTTCACAAATTGGTAAGCCTCGGTTTATTACACACAGCATAACAATGATCATTTTTTTGGGGGCGGGGGGTGTGGGTGGGTTGGGGGGGAAAACATTACTTTTTGGAGTTGTTTTGTTTTTTCCAGGGAACATGTTTAGCGTTAGACAACCAAAAGTGCTTATTCCAGAAGTATGATTTGGATAAAGTGATAAAGAAGCTGTTGGAAATATAATTTTGAACTTTTCTATAATACACAAGTGTCTAGATGCATATAATTAGATACATGAATTTCTCTAGAAATTTTAAAGGTTGTCTAAGAATTCTAAAGGTTGTGTTCAAATACCCTAAGAAGCACGGACACGGACACGGGACACGGACACGACACGACACGGACACGCCGACATGCAATTTTCCAAAAAAGTAGGACACAGACACGTCGGGGACACGTTGAATAAAATATATTTTATTTTTATTTATATAATAATATAATCAATTTTTATTTTCATATCAATCAAATTATGCATAAAAAAACAAAATTTCATGCAACATTTACAATTTATATTTTGAACATTACACACAGCAAATCAGCAAATTAACAAATCAGCAAACAATACACACAAATCACCAAATTTTCAGACATCAGTGAATCAAAAAATTTACAATTTATATATATATATATATATATATATATATATATTTGCAGAAAATCAGCAAAGTATGAAGGAATGGCACTCACATGAATTCAGGGAATCAATAAGCTTTGAGTTCCAGTTGGCCAAGAATGCGAAGAATTTCAGTCAGTGAATTGCCAGACTTGCAGTGAATCAACAAGCTTCAAAATAGATGGAAGAAAGAAGAAGATAAACTCACTGAATGACTGAAACATCGAGAAAAAATATATAATAAAGCAAAAGAGAAAAAAATTGAAAAATGAAACAGAAAAAATTATACAGAAATTGACAACGATGGACTGCCAAGGGGGAAAAAATTATACAGAATTTGTCAAAAATTATATATATATATAGAGAGAGAGAGAGAGAGGAGAAGAAGAATTTATACAGAAAAAATTATACAGAATTTGTCAAAAATTATATATATACAGAGAGAGAGAGAGAGAGAGGAGAAGAAGAATTTATACAGAAAAAAGAAGAAGATAAACTCACTGAAACATAGAGAAAAAATATACAGTAAAGCAAAAGAGAAAAAAATTGAAAAATGAAACAGAAAAAATTATACAGAAATCGTCCAAGGGGGAAAAATTATACAGAAATTGACAAAAATTATATATATATATATATATATATATATAGAGAGAGAGAGAGAGAGAGAGAGAGAGAGAGAGAGAGAGAAGAGAAGAAATTATACAGAAAAAGGGGCGGAGAATAGAGTTTTACGTACCTGGGTTGGTGACTTCGACAACGATGGACTGTCACTCCTGTATAATCTGACCGGAGACTTCGACGGACTGCCGATGGACTACAATGACAACGACGGACTGCCGATGGACTACAATCACAAAGATGGACTGCCGATCGTAAGAAGAGGAGAAGAAATTAGACCGGAGACATCGATCGTAAGAAGAGGCAGAAGTTAGAGAATAGAGATGTACGTACCGGAGACTTCGACGACGGCGGAATGCGACGGCGACGAACTGCGACGGCGACAGCGACGGACTATGATGGCGACGGAGGCGAGCGACGGAGGCCAGGGCTTTTCTCTCTTCTCTTCTCTTCTCTTCTCTTCGATCATAAGAAATGCCCGACCTTAGCATAAAGGATATAAAAATAAGTTTGTTAAATTACAAACTGACCCCGGTAGGTTTTAAAAATATTAAAAGAGACCCCGTTTTTTTTATTCCAAATTACAAACCGACCCTCGCGTGTCTGAACTTTCCCGCGCGTGTCCCGCCCGTGTCCTGGGACGTGTCCGGCCGTGTCCTGGGCGTGTCCTACATAAAAAAAAAAAAAGAAACTGTTCAGATGATTCGGACACGTGTCCGACACGTGTCCGGCGCGTGTCCGAGCGTGTCCGTGTCCCAGACGTGTCGGACACCGATACGCTGCCCAGATTGAAGTGTTCGTGCTTCCTAGCAAATACCAATGTATTTCGAGCCTTATATAAAGGACTATATGGGCTGCATATGTAATAAAATTAAAAAGAGAGAATTCAGAAGAAAAAATAATACAAATAAAGTTGTGAAAGAAGACAAGCTCCCACTCAATTGGTAGAGGAGAAACACATGTTAAGAGCCCCCAAGGTCAATTGTAAAATCCCGTAGAGGCAATTGTAAAAGTCCCATAAAATACAATGATATCAATGCATCAAGAAATTGAACATTTGGCATTAGAGTATCAAAAAATCCAACATGGTATCAAAGTTGGTTTCAAGTTAAAATGGGCGAGATTAACAAAGCATGTGATAAAATAGCAACAACTGGTAAGTTAGTGAAAGGCTAGGTTGATCCTAGAGGCTCTAAACAAATCAGAGTTAGGTTAAGAATATATTAGAGTTCCAGGTCATGATCAAAGCTGGGCATGTGACAAAAATCATAACTGGTGTTGGTTGGTGAAGAATATTGGTCACCAAAAATAAGAAGAAGAACAAGAGAAATACAAGAAGACTTGTCTCTTATCTTGGTTATCAATTCTATTCTAAGGTTGAAACTACAACCCATTTAAGCCTAGACAAAGGCTTGGTTTTCAATAAGAAGAACAAGAAAAAAGAAGTGGAGAAGAAGGAAAAAAAGAATTTTTTCAATGCAATTGCTAGTGTTAGAAAACAAATCTATGGAAAAAGAAAACCGAAAAGCAAGCAAGTGCTTTACTGGTTACAAGAAAAGGGCAAAGACCATGAGTCCACCAAGGGAGAAAAAAAGTGAATAACAAAAAGGAGAAAAAAGAGGGAATATTCCTAAAAATGAAAGGGGGTAGCAGCCATTTGAGACTTTTTTTTTTGTTTATTATCATTTTGTTTTGTCGGCTATATTGAGAATCAAGCAACTAAAAGTTGGAAGCAAGGTCACAAGTGCAATGAGTTTTCAAGAAAAAATAGAGAGTTGATGCCAATAATAGAGAAGAATCAATTGCTGCCAATAATGAATGAAGATTGCAGATTGAAAAATGAAGAATGATTGATTGAAGAATGGAGATGGAATGAAATGAAAAAAACTCAAAATTAAGGGAGAGTGTTGGAAATATAATTTTGAACTTTTCTATAATACACAAGTGTCTAGATGCATACAATTAGATATATGAATTTGTCTAGGAATTTTAAAGGTTGTTTAGGAATTCTAAAGGTTGTCTTCAAACCAATGTATTTCTAGCCCTATATAAAGGACTATATGGGTTACATATGTAATAGAATTAAAAAGAAAAATGATACAAATATAGTTGTGAAAGAAGACAAGCACCCACTCAATTGGTAGAGGAGAAAACATGTTAAGAGCCCCCAAGGTCAAGTGTAAAAGCCCTTAGAGGCAGTTATAAAAGTCCCAAAAAATACAGTGATATCAAAGCACCAAGAAATCCAATATTTGGCATTAGAGTATCAAAAAATCCAACAAAAGCAACCAAAACTATATACAATGTCTGCCCAAAGTGAGAAGCTAGAAGCATCTAAGTTTCTATTTTGTGTCTTATTGAGATCAACAATTATGTTCTCAGTCAATTCAACATGATAAATGAGAAAAGAAAATCTATCTCCTGGAAGGTTTGATTGTAAGTTTAAGCATCTACAAATTATGGCTTCTTGGTTGTTAGAATTAATCAAACATATCAAATGTTTATGTCAAGATCATTTTTTTATGTAGGACAAATGTGGTACCTACTAAAATATGTATACATCTTTCAGAGTTATGTAGGATTCTTTAGTTTACAAATTTGAGCTTATTTCAAATTGGTGATTTTCGATAAAATATCTATTATCTCTATTATTTTCTATTCAAAATAGGATTCTTTATTATATTAGGATAATGATAGGATTTATAGTTTCCTAGTCAAAATAGTAGTATTATAACTCTATAAATATGATGTAATAGGTCTTTATTATTCAGTTTTTTTTTATCAATAATAATATAATTTTGAATTATAGAGAATTTATTATCCTTTTGGGTTGATTGTTCCTTATTGTGGATAGTGATGTCTTTCACGTTTTCGTTTTGTGTTAGTTGGTATTAGAGCGATGATTTGTTCGATTATATGACAATTGACGGAGATTAAATTAGATATCCTTACGACGACGTTTGTAGGAGACAATTTGTTATTCGTTTAGAGTGTCAGATATAAGAGAATCATGGAGACAATAGGTATTGCACTGACGATGGAGCTCGCAATCAACCTGTTCATGGACATGTTTTTTAACACCTTAACCCAATTTTATAGGGTAGTTGTGTTCAACCGTTAATGTCTAGATATTATCGATGAATGAAATTAGAAAAATGATAATTCATAGCGCAATATTGAAAATTTTGCCAAAAGAGAGTTTTATTTAATATATAAAGTTGTACTAAATCATTATTAATTAATAGTCAAATAATTGGTTTTAGCCTGTATGATCACAAGATTTAATAAAAGACTAATCATTACGATTGATGATATCATGTGACATAAAGTGACAACCAAAGGGCTGCAACCCGTGAATCAATAGAGAGAAAATATGAAAGAAAGAGTGATGTAAAGTAAAGTGTGAAAAATAATGGAGAAGTTGGAGAATTGAGTTGGCTACCAACCTGTGAATCAATAATATATATATATATATGTATGTATATATAAAACACCCTGACCTAACTATATTGGGTGGTTATGTATAATGATGAAAATTATTGGAGACAATTATAGAAATATATGAAATGAGCCAAGTTAATTGGTGACGATAATTTTTTAATATGGGATTGTAATAAAGACCATTACTAGATGGAAAACCATGATTAGTGTTAATAAAAACATAGCTAAATTTTGTAGTAATAGTAGATAGGTAAACTTAATTAAAGATTGATGTCCCTATTTCATGTATCTGATGATGTTATGACATCATTCAAATAGACATCTATGATGATGTGATGGCATGATGGAATGTGGTGTACGTACACCACACTAATATATGAGCATTAATCTTGGTATCTATCGCTTTAGGTTGGTAGTTGCATGGCTGGTATACTAATCATCTTCTAGCTAGAATCTCTATTCATCATGGCTTATTAGCATCTGGATTTGTAAACTTCTTGGTCATTCCTGAAAATATATACAGGATAAAACCCTGTGAGCTTAATGAAAAGCTCGTGAGTAACTCGAGTTTCGGGTTTTCTGAAACCCTTTTTTGATAACTTTCATGGATAGTAGTTAAAAAGAGCTGTACTGAAAGCTATTGACATTTTTAAAAACAGATATATATATATATATATATATATTTGAGAGTTGCAAGTTATATACTGAAAACATTGCAAGAATCTATGCTAGTTAGTTTTGTAGGATTATCATAATCATAGAATCTGTTGCAGTAAAAGTAACTTAGTAAAGTAATACATGCCAAACATCTCATAAGCTTAGTCCCTTAAGGACTGTAAATTGCCACTTTGGTGACAACATGTAATTTAGAGCTTAGGGCATACAGAGGCCTTATGACTTGTAGTTATTGCTTAACCCTTGGCCAAATCTTACATAGGTTGCTTGACCCCTGGCCAAGTCTTACACATGCTGCTTGTAAGACATTCTTTTAAAACATTCTTTAAGCTATCCATGTCATATAAGACACTTTAGGAAATATTGACGAAGATTTACAGTTGAAACATTTAACACAGCAGTCCAAAAATGTTATAATTATGTGAATAACTGCATTTATCAAAACATTTGAATGTAAATATGGCAATAATTCAGGATATAAGGTTACTCACATTTAAAATATTTAAAGAGATGCTAGTAAAGAACTGCAATTAAAGAAACTATATTTCATGGAAATTGCTTCTTTATTCCCAGATTCAGAATTGCTCACCTTTGTTTAATGCTTCGCTAATTAGTCCTTCTTGGATGCTCCTTAGTCTTTTCAGGCCCTATAAAGGCAATTAACATTCATTAAACACTATTTTAATGTTATATTTCTTAAGGACCTATGCTTTATGAGCTTTATTTGGTTAAACAGGTTTCATCACCGAGTTCATTATACTCAATAGAATCTCAATGTATAATATACATATCCAAGGCCACCAAAAATATGTTCAAGTCCTGTTTAATGTCCCTAATTATGTATGGTTATGATGCAAATTAAACCGTCAAGAAGGTGGAAGGAAAAATGAAGCAATCTCGGGTGAACAGTAGCCGTGAAAGTCCAAATTTTTCAGAATTCCATGGGCAATATCCCCATGTTCAAATTTGATTTTCTCTTAATTCTAGTTTTCAAATTCAATGAGAATTTTCAGAAACATTACATATTGAGTCTAGTTTCATTGAGCTTTTGAATGATCCGAAAATTCCACTCGTAGCTCAAGATATAAGCCAAACAATCCACTAAGGTTAGAATCTGGACAGTTTTGGTAAAATCACTATATCCAATTCATCTTACGGCCAAATGATGCTTATAATATATCAAATCAAAGCTAAGAGATAGATGTACACTCCCACAGAATTTCAGAATTTAATTCAAATAATTGGGAGAGATATAACAGTTTGAAATGGACTGTTTTGCATTAATCCAATTTTCTTTTTTTGCCCACCTGATTTGAAAATTCATAACTTAGAGTCGGCTTGGAGTTTAGGGGTGAAACTGATTTTAAAAGAAACTAGACATCTCGAGATCCAATTTAGACTCAAATGTACTCGATTTGGATTTGAATTGATTAAGTTATGACCATCCTAATTCGAACGTGTGCTGCAAGCAGCTCCTAGATGAGCTACATGATTCATTTTAATCCCTCCAATTCCAACTCAAATCACTTTGATATATCACCATGTTATGGTTTCCTACATGGATTCAATTATAAAACTATATAGAAAATAAGAGAAAAAAAGAAAGATGTTCTAACCTTGTTTCAGGGCTATTCTCTCTCTCTCTCTCTCTCTCTCTCTCTCTCTCTCTTCCCCTCTCTTTTCCATTGTTGCATGCACGAAGTAGGCTCCCATTAGAGTCTCCATGGCTTTTGAATCTCCCAGTCAATTTTAGTTTGGCACTACACACATGCACACAAGCTTTTTTTCTCTCCCTCTCTCTACCCTTCTCTCTCTCTCTCTCTCTCTCTCTCTCTTATCACTTCAGCTAGACAAAATGTGTGGCAACTTATAGGTGGTAGGATAGACTTATATAAGTCTTTTTCTCATCTCTTCCTATATCTTTTCTTCGTGTCTCATGGCTGACAGAGGTTAGTATTAGGTTTTATAAGTTTTTATTTTTATTCAATCATTCACTCCACTTTACATACATTTGTTCACACACTATGCATTCACATGCACACACTATTCACTCACTAATGTTTGTCTCCCACTTAGTCACCTTAGGGGTCCACTCATGTGAGGCCTTAGATTTATATATATATATATATATATATATATAATGCTCATGTATAAGTGTGGTGTAAGTACACCACATTTCATTATGCCATCACATCATCATGGATGTCTATTTGAATGATATCATAACATCATTATATACATTCTTTAATTAAGTTTACTTGTATACTACTACTACCAAAATTAACTATGTTTTAATTAACACTAATCATGGTTTTCTATCTAGTAATGGTCTTTCTTACAATCCCATATCAAAGAATTATTCTCACCAATTAACTTGGCCCATTTCATATACTTCTATAATTGTCTCCAATAATTATCATCATTATACATAATATACATAATATATATAATTTATTATTAATTCACGGGTTGGCAACTCAATTCTCGAACTTTTCAATTATTTTTCACACTTTACTTCACATCACTCCCTCTTTCATATTTCCTCTCTATTGATTCATGGGTGGCAGCCCTTTGGCTATCTCCTTATGTCACATGATATCATCAATCATAACGATTGGTCTTTTATTAAATCTTGTGAACATACAGTTTAAAGCCGATTATTTGACTATTAATTAATAATGGTGTACAACTGTATATATTAAATAAAATTATCTTTCGGCCAAATTTTCGATATTTCACTATCAATTAGCATTTGTTTTGATTTCATACATCGATAATATTTATACATTAATGTTTGAACACAACTACCTTATAAAATTGGGTTGGGGGTGTTACATTCTTCCCTTTGAAAAAGAGTTTGGTCCCTCAAACTCAGAACAACTTGTATTTCAAACATTTTGGTGTGCTCTTATTGTTTATCTTGTTTTTGAATAGTCTTTTTTGTTTCAGAGTCCATTCAAGTCGATCTCTCAAATATACTTCTTCGAGCACACTGTGACTATCACCCAAAATGGTAATGTCACTGATGGTTATTAGTGATGAAGCTTATATCAATGAACACTAGCTATTGTTGGTGACTGTTTCTTGGTTCTTTTATAGGGAAGCCAAAAGTTGCGGCACCATGTGTGACGACTAATATTACTTCTCGGACCATCTGGCTTCATTCCCAGACAAGCTCTCATTGTTGGGAGCTTACGACTTCTCGAGTGCCAATTTTTCTAGTGGCACTATTATCCTTATGGTATCGGTAGAGGTTCTCCCTCTTCTTCAATTTACATATAAGGCACAAATCCTAGGGCCCTGTTCTTTTCATGGGGTGGGTGGAGGTGTAAACACATACATATTTCTCTTCACTACTGCTTCACATTCAAGTGTGAGTTGTTGTCTTGGTGACCTCTATTTTTTATAAGCATAATTACCTCCCACGTTAGGGATAAGTTGGGTCACACTATGCTTTCACGTTCGCCAACAATTTGGTTGATTGTGATAATATCTCCGACATTACTACTTTTGAGATAGTCATCCGTGCGACGTGAAAATTATTTTTTTACTTTTGTCCTTAAAGTCAACAAAGTGAGGATTGGACAATCGTTTTTTGGTAAATGACGTCATTTATTGAAACTTATCAAGTTGGAAGTGTTTGGGTATACGTGTCATCATTTGGGTGGTAAGACATTGGTGCGTGAAATCCGGTGATAATCCGGCAAAAGCTTTTGTTGGAAACTTTTCACTCTCAACGCGTATAATATCTTCCAACAATAGTATTGGTGGTGTATAGAGCAGTACTTTGGCTACCTTTAGCATTCTTGTTAGGGCATTTTCATCAATTTTATTGACTTATTAGTAATAGTCAATACCTGTCATGTCAACTTGAAGTTATAACCATTTCTTTAATACAAGAGTTGATTTGGTTTGACGATTTTATTGCCGACCTTCACTCCAAGTGGTAAGGGTTTTACTATCTCATCTATTGGAAATGTCATCATTTCTAGTCAAGAATAAGATCCTTTTTTTTTCTTCCCTTGATACGTCGTCATATCAAGAAAGATAAGATTTTTCTTGATTTTTTCTCATTTCTTTGCTTTTCCGCATCTTTATATTTTCCTCCTCCCATGATTTCTCTGTTAACAACGATTTTCTATTTTACATCTTGCAGAGTTGGCTTACTGACGGTTGTTGCAGCTATTTCTCTGCCTTTGGTTGCCTCATCGTTGATTGTCGATTTCTACTTTTTTCACCCCAAGTATTAATCGTTTCCACCCTTGAGACCAAGAATTGGCATCTGAGCAATAGGTTATTCAGATGCCCTTAGGAGATTTAGGGACTAAAAGCTTAGTGATACCGGTAGAGTTAATATCAAAGTTAGTATTAGAGTACAGGTTACCTAAACATAGGTGACCGTCCGTATATAGTTTATTAAGGGTTTAAGTAACTGTCGAATAGATTGTAGAAGGATAGCGGAGTATGCTAGTGTGTTATTAGGACCTTAGTTACGAGTAAGACTGATCACCTTGCTATGTAACTTTGGGACTGAGAAACATATGTGGCATGTCTTATTCCACTATTGAGTTAGGATTTATAGCGAATAAACTCAGTAAAGAGTAATTGAAAATGATAGTCTATAGTAGAAGTCACAGATTAAAGTTAATATCGAGATAAAAGCAAAAGTTCAAAGTTAACTAAATCTCAACCCAAATGGCTTAAAGACCCCAATTATGAGTAAACTAAGAAGAAAGAGGATAGATTACTACTACCCTAAGAATCTCTAATAAGACTGGAACTAAAGTAAAACACTTGCACTCATCCAAAAGAAGGGAAATGTTGGAAAAAAAAAATTAAAAGATTTAACTTTATTAATTAATGTGTTAGTGGACTACAAAAAGAATCATCATACAACAAATGAGCTAAGCAACAAATAAGCTAAGCATTAGGAACTATAGGATTCCTTCGAACCTCAACAAAGAGTTGCTTTTATTGTTCTTGAAGTTGTTGATTGTTTCTTTCTAACATTGCAAGCTTGGATTCCATAGTGCTCGAGTAAGACTCCACAAGACCTTTCAGTCTCTTATTTTCCTTTTTTGGGCTTATAACTTTTTGTTGAGATAAAGTTGGCATTTTAGGTATTTTATTTCAGAATTCTTGGCATGTAAACGCCGAGCCATATTTGAAAGGGAGCTAGTAGCTCGAACACTGAGAACCAAAGAGTCATAGACGGCATTAGCATCAAATTTAGTTGCAAGTAACTCCTCATCATGAGGAGGGACAAGACCTAGAGAAACCGCCAAGGCAACTGAGCCATTTTTCACCCTGGAGTCATTAATTGTGACAGGACCAGTTAAAGGACCAGTTAAAGATAAGAATGTTGGTTGCCATATAGTTGGTTGTAAATTAAGCATCTCATTCAGATCAGGAAGATTCTGAGAGGGAGCCAATAAACGAATGAAAGAGGAGATTTAGAAAAGTAGAGATTGACAGTGATTAAGATATAACCAACATAAGGCCAAAGTGTGAAGTTAAAGACTCAATTGCATTGGCCCGCGTATTGTTGGAAATCAAATCAGCCTCGTGGTAGTTGATAGATCCCTACATACGTACAACATTAATTACCATGAATAAATACCGCAATAGTGACTGTGGTTAAATTAGTATGGCTAGTGTAAATTTGAACTTTTGAGATGGAAATCTCTGAAGGATCAGTAATAGGTGGAGGAGTTAGGTCAGTCACAAACACCATCAGGATAGAACTAAACCTGAACTGATTGTGATTGTGGGAGAAAGTAAGAGAAATCGAGGAAGCTTCTGATAAATTGTATCAGAATAACGACTAGTTGGATGGATATGGGTTGAAGTGGAATCATTTTCTGTATTACAAGTGATGATGGCTACATTATCTAGTAATTAAGAAACTGTGACCATGACAATACTTTCAATTCAAAGATGGAAAAATACTTCATGAATAAATCATGTTAAATTATTACAGAACAAATCATACGAAATCCTGAAAATTAAAGAGACAAGATTACAATTCAAACATCCTCTAAAGAGGATGAAGTGATAGTAAGTATGTTGAAAGGACTAAAATAATAACAATTAACAATGATAGAAGCACCAATTTAAGCTTCTATCCCATCTGGGAAAAATAGGAACAAGCAAGAATCCTTTAAACACACCAAAAGCCAAAATCTCAATTCTATTCAAATATTCAAAACGTCTCCAAATGAGGACGCAGTACAAGGAAATATACTGTAAAAGTTAGAAGTGAAGTAGCTAACAACATAAAAATAAATAGTAGAAGAACATCTTTCAAAGCTCGGAGGATATCCAAAGGCATGAAAATACTTAGTAGAGACTGAGAAGAAAGATACTTGAAATACAAAGAGAAAATGTATGAATTCATCAATCAACCCCGTTAGCTAAGATCTAGAAATCTTCATTCAAGAAAAGGAAATTTGTGTACTTGTGACAGGGGAATCGAAACCAATGTAATTAAAGGCGAAAGGCGCCTTCAAGGCGCTAAGGTCTTATATTGCTTGAAAAGCGAGGCGACAAAAAAATGCTAGTCTGAATGAAGCAAGACGCTAACTTATAAAAATAATAAAAAATATATATTATACATTAAAGGTTCATTTATTCTAAGTTAAACAATATTTTATGTAATAATTCTCTTTTAATACTAAGAAAATTAATATAAAAGATGATATAACATAATTAAGTTTTAAGCAAAGAGACTATTCTAAACTTTTTCTTCCCTTTTTACTACTTTTATAATGGTTAAATATTGTTCAAACAAAAATAGCTTCAATCCTAAAACAACAAGACAAGAAACATGAACACATTCAAGTAAAATAAGTTTCAGTTAATGAGGCTCTCGCCTCAGCACCTTTTGCCTTAGTCAAGGCGAGCGCCTAGGCGCCTTATTAAAATCGCCTTGCTTGAATTATGTTGAGGCATTACGCCTCAACCTCACCTCGCCTTATCGCCTAGGCAAGCACTCGGTTGCCTTTGACAACACTGATCGAAACCAATGGCTGTTGGCAAATGGACAGAATGGAAGAGATCGTTGCAACCGTCAACGACAAACCAGATCTAGAGAAAACTAAGAGGAAATGTTATTAGTAAAGGTTGAGATTGTCAGTGACAAGGAAGAGGAATAGTAAAAAATCAGAACCTTGACCATAAAAACGAGTAGATATAACAACACGATTAGAAGTAAGATTTTGGACTCCTCATTCACCAAGGTGAAGTCAACGAGAGAAGAGTACCTGAAAAATCAAAAACACGATCCCAAAAGTCAGATTTACGGATCTTGGTCTCAACGGTGGAAACGATTGATCCTTGGGGTGAAAGAAGATGAAATCGATGATCAACGATGAGGTAGCCAACCTAGGATCTGCACCTTGTATGTAAATTGAAGAAGAGGGAGAACCCCCACCGATAATGAAAAGACAACAGAGCCATCAAAAGATTGGCTTTGTGGAAAACCATAGGTTCCTAACAATGAGAGCTCATTTGGGAATGAAGCCAGATGGTTCAAGAAGCGGTATTAGTTGTGAGACATGGTGCTCCAATGTTTGACTTCCCTAGAAGATAACCAAGAAACAGTCATACCACCAACAACTAGTTTTCATTGACATAAGCTTTATCACTCCTAGCCATCAGTGACATTACCGTTTTGGGTGATGGTCACAAGTGTGCTCAAAAAAGTATATTTGGGAGATTGGCTCGAATGGACTCTGAAATAAAGGGGACTATTCAAAAACAAGATGAGCAGTAAGAGCACACCGAAATGTTTGAAATACAAGTTGTTTTGAGTTTGAGGGACCAAAATCTTTTTAAGGAGGAGAAGATGTAACACCCCAACCTAATTTTATAGGGTAGTTGTGTTCAAACATTAGTGTCTAGATATTATTTATGTATGAAATAAGAAAAATTCTAATTGATAGTGCAATATTGGAAATTTTGCCGAAAGCAAATCATTCCATTTGAATTTTGTTTCATTGCATATAGAATTAATACAATACGATCATCACTATCATTCAATCGAGATTTTCGAAATTCACAACAACCCTCTTCGTCGGTCTGTCATAGTTCAATTCATCGTTTACCATCTTCTTCATTTAGTCATTCAGGTTTCCACTATTTTGTTCATAGAAGGTATTTTGTTTTTAGATTTTTTTTTTGTTTTATCATTCGTTGAATTAGTTTTTTGATTTTTTTTTTTAATTTCTGTTTTTCGTTTTCTTTTTTTATTCTTGTTTTTTTGTTTTGTTTTTAGCATTTTCCTTCTCGATTTTTTTTTTTAATGAACTCCATTTGAGATATTATCTTACATATTATGTTTTAAATTTGAATTTTATCGTAATTATGTTTTACATTTTAGTTATGGTTCTTATAGTTATGTAATTTTTTTGAAGTAGGTAAATTTTTACCTTACGTTCATATCCTATTGTTAATGTTTCCTATTGAGTTAGGATAAAACTTTTGTACCTAACTCAAACTCTTGATCACTTAAGAAAAGAAACATTTTCTATTTGTTCTCAAGTGACAATTTATATTTTTTTAGAATAAGTATTTTTTGAGTGATACAAGCTTTGATTTTGTTTTTTTATCTTATAAAATAGGAAGCTCCTTAATTTTTGCCATTTTTTTCTTTTGTTTTTGAAATCAAATTGTGGTGCATCTTTTAAGGGAATGTTCCCATATTTATGAGGCAACATTTTGGTCTAAAGAATAAAATGTGGACTTGGTTTTATAGCACTAAAATACTTGGACTAGGGAATAATTTTGCACTTTTATTTGTCCTTATGGCCGAACGATCCTAAAATCTAATAATTGGAATTAATAATCGGGTTCAGGCCGAGCTCGGGTTGGGTTGTTCGGGTTCAACGTTGGGTTCAGTCGGGCTCGGGTTAACTGTTTTAGAACTTGGATTGGGCTTGGACATGACTCAACCGGAGCCTGACCCACCCGAGTTGCATCCCTAGTTCAAACGAACAAACATTCATCATTCAAATGACTTGATTGTTTGAATGAAAGTTCAGAATTGTTTGTACTGGAAAAGTTACTAGTTTAAAAACACACCACCATTCAAACGGATGGCCTACGCATTCCAATGGTTGAAACACTATTTTTCCAATACGAGTATTAAACCATCAAAATAAGTTTAGAAAATTATTTTGTCAATTCCCCTATAGTCACAACTAAATTGTACCTGAGGTCATTATAATCATTCTAAGGCCAAATTTAAACTTAATACAATCCTAAAGTCAAGAAATACATATTTTTGATAAGAATTGCCAATATAAAATTACATAAATTTCCTAACACTCTGTATCAAGGTTTTAAATAACGGTCGTTACGTATTAGTTTTCTGACTCCCTGATACCATTCTAGGCCGATATATCGGTGTGATAAAAATTCACAGCTGTATCGACCGATACTGTATTGGCCATTATAGAATTGTTGTGGTTGTTTTGAGTTTTTTTTTTTGTAAAATTTTTATGATTTTTATTTTTATAAGATTTGTATATGAGAGAGATACTTAATTTATTGAGATTGAGTCTGATTTCATTCTATAATTACCGATTTTAGATGTTGAAGATTGTTGTACTTAAAAGGGAAAGGGAATAGATTCGAGACTTATTAAAAAAATTAGTGATTCTAGGGGTTCTGATTAGGTTATTTAGGTCTTTTCATTTCCATTGACTTTCTTACACTAATGTGACAGTTTTTGTAATTAAATAATGATACAAAGATGAAGGGTATAAAGAAATTTTATTAGTTTCGTCATGTCCCTATTCCAACAAACTCTGAGTGTATTCAGTATAATTTTTGAAACTTTGAGATTTGTGTGTAATATCAACAATTTCAAAGAAAATTTGTGTAATTTACGAAAAAAAATCTAGCAATTGAGTTTTATTTATGTTTTGGGTTTGATGTAATGGATACCCTACTAGAACTTATGTTGACTTTGCAGATTTATTATATAATTAGTACCCACTTTCTATGTCCTTCGGAATATTTGTTTTCCAATTTAACTAGATGGGTTTAGGGATGTCAACAGGTGGGTACTGGATCCCAAACTCGCCTGTTTTAAAAAATTCTTCCCAAACTTGCCTTTTCCCACCTCAACTATGTTCCCAGACCTGTCCAGCCTGATTGTACAAAATTTATTTTCCTTATTTTTTAGAATAATAAATAAAGCAAAGTTTTATTTTTAGTATTTTCATTCAAATATTATGCATATTCATGGGTAGATTATGTATTTTTAAATATATATAAAGGGTGTTTAAGTAAATTTATATTATAATCAAGACGTGATGGGTTTAAATCTCCATTTCCCAAACCTATCCTAACCCGTTTATATACTTTCCATACCCATCCTATTCGGAGCGGGTGGGTTACCCAAAAAACCTTGGCCCATACATCCCTAGGTTGGATAAAATAGTGATTTAATTTAGCCTTCTTCTATGCTTTTGGTAACTGAAGGTTGTTTGATTACAATTGTTCTAGTCTATTACTGACACATTGTCAAATTTACTGTTTGTTAACCACCTTATAAAATTTCTGATTTTGTTTCCTTCTTCCATGCAAGATAAATCATAAGAATATGGGGTTTCCTATTAGTAATACAGTATCAGGGAATGCTCCATGTATAAATGAATATATTTTGAATGCTACTGCTACTTTAGTTTGAAGCACTGGATTCTTTAATTTTGTTCAAAAGTATCTAATATTTGTTCAGTTCATAATCATTCTTTTTGAAGTTAGATTAACTTGAATGTGTGACTATATATGCAAGGACCTTTCATTCTCTGTTAGTAGTAAAAAAATTATAGTTTTGGGAAAGCATTGATGTTTATTTTGATGATTTGCTTCTTTAATGTCAATGCTAGTTACAATCCTTTGGAAAGGAGAGAAGCCTCTAAAGGAGGAAAGGACGTGAGCAAGAAATCTGCACCCTTACAATCTTCAACCAAGTCTTCAACGGCTTCCACCAAAACTCAGTCCACCCACAATGCTCGAAGGAATGACGTATCTTCTGTAAGCACTATAAATCAATCTGTTAAGGCCTCTAGACCGCCTTCTAGTGGAGGACCTGCATATGAACAACAGGTACTTTTAAATCGGTGCAGTAATAAGAAGTTTTATTTTAAGAATGTTGAGTCCAAATCTCCCCTTGATGCAGATCACAGAGTTGAAGCTGTCAGTGGATAGTTTAGAGAAAGAGAGGGACTTCTACTTTGCGAAGTTGAGGGATATTGAGATCCTGTGCCAGAGTCCTGAGATTGAGAATTTACCTGTACTTTTTCCTATTTCATATGACTTGAGGAAATCACAAGTTAGAAACTACATAACAAATATATAAATAACCATCAATGATGAAGTGTTAATTAGTGTCTTTTGTTGCTTTTATAGGCTGTTGAAGCAATAAAGAGGATTCTGTATTCTACTGATGATGATGCATCAGTGGTGGCGGAAGCCCAAGCTATGATATCCCAGCACCAGAACTATGCAGAATCATTGAGTTCCATTGCAGAGGTGACAGAAGACAGGCCAAAAGCTGATACGCAGAAGAGGAAAAATATTATCAATGTCGACGTTGATGCTGTTGCCAGCACTACATTGTCTCCAAGGCAAAGGATTTCTGATGCTTCTGATGTCCATTGCAGCGGATCACCCCTTATGTCTTACTGATCATCTGGTTTACAAACAATTCCTTGGTTGATGCGTCAAAAGTAGTTATATATCATCAAGTTCTAGGGCCATGGGATTTAATAGTTCACAAGCCACAATGTTTTAGAGCCGATCCTGCTTTTCTATGGTCTCTTTACAAGGTATGATGATACATATTATCTCCTCTTTGCTTCAGGGCTGCTTGTCACAGTCTGTCTGTTGAGAGAACTTTGAGGGAGTATCCAATTGCTCTATCAGGGTACCTGCTACTATACAATTTTAAAGCTGTGTTGTATAAATTTGATACGCAACAGTCTGGCTTGGTAAGAACTGGCATTTGTGAAGTTAGTTACAGTTTAAAGGTCACTGGCGTGAAAGCCAAAATGATTGAAGATTAATTATGCTAGCTGATTCATGATAGTACCATTTCATTAGTGGTGTTTTCCAAGCCTTGGTTTATCGTTTTGACCCTGAAATGTGACCTGAATTGGAAATTTTTTTTTTTTTTTTATTTTCATTTTGATTAGTACCACATGAAGAAGAAAAATAAAAAAGGAAGCTAAAAACGAACCATGTTTCCTGTTCTGTGTTGTTTTTGCATTTCATCATACAAATTTGTTCCTGCTCAAGTGGTAATTGCATCAACTGCCAGGTTTCTTTTACTGAATCTAATTGGTCCCCACCTGACAGAAGTTCAAGACCATTCCTTTATTTTTCATCAGTTTTTTCTTCTCATTGATCTTTCATACTAAACTATTTTGTTTTTCTTTTGTGATAGTCCGTATGGGAAAGCCAGGAGAGAAAAAAAGAAAAAGAAATGGAAATTATCAGTATTAATAACAAGCAATTTCTAGTGGCAACTTCTTGTATTGGATTCCTGTAGATTGGTATTTGGAAATTTAAATTCGGCTTCTGTTGGAGGGAAGTGGTAGTATGTGCAAATATCACACAATACCATAGCTTGGTTTACAAGGTCTATTATCTGAAAAATTTGAGTACCGAAACTGTCCTTGGTGAATGAAAATGACTACCTTGTCCCCAAATGATTGCATTAAATAACATTTATGCTCAAATAAAAATATTGAAATGGGACAAATTTGTCTTTTCACACTTTATAAAACAATCTCTCCCTTTCGATATGACTCACTTTATAAAACAAATTTGACTAACGTGTCCCTTTTAATCCAGGTAAAAGTTAATCTAAAACTGAATTTATATTATGTTTTTTATTTTATTTTTATAATTTGTTTTAAACTGTTATTCTTCTAATTACCAGTCTTCACCCTTACACACACACACACACACACACAAGGAAATCACAAAACCCTTCCCCACAAAATCAAACAATCTGTATTGGACATTCAAAAACTAAAAATTTATTCATCAAGCAAAATAATAATAATAAAACTACCTTCATAATAATAACCCAACCGAGGCAGTGGTGGTGGTATCGATTCGACAGAGTCGATCGATTTGGTGACGGTGCTGGATGTTAGCGGAAAAGCATGACGCGCGAGAAATTGGAGATGATGAATGCGAGATGAGATTGGTTGTATCGTCTCTCTCCTCCGCTGATCGACTCTCCATTGTGGCGTTTTCTGAATGCTCGAAGAGGTTGTTGCCATTGAGAAGGATGACAGGTTATCGGACGGCTCGAACAAGTTTCAATATCATAGTTTATTACCAAGTCTAACTACAGCTAATGATGACGATAATTCCAGTTCTACTGAAGTTATTGGTGGGTTTAGAAACACCTCTGTTCTCCCCTGTTCCAACTCCTCCGTTTTGGAAATTACACAAAGGGGCCATAATGCGTGCTGATTGCTCGGAGAACTAGCAGTTTTGGTAGAGTAGGCCCCTTCAGTTAAGAAACCCAATTCACTGAAAGAAGCATAACACACAAATGGACCAATCATGAAAATCAATTAAGAAAACCACACACTCAAATGGACCAATCAAGAAACTAAACAAGGAAAAAGTAATTTTATTGTTAAAAAGTACAAATTAGCAAATCTGAATCACAAAAAATAAAATAAAATCGTGAGTTACTTATGTTTTTGCAACTGTAAGAGCATATTTATAACATGACAATGTATCATTCTATATGTTTTAATACCAGATATGATTCATCTCATCCAGTGAAACATAATATACCTGATGATACGCCAAAAATATGCAAACTAACCTGACTTTGACACGTGTCTAGATTTGTTGTATGCAGGTCATGAAGTAGCCAGCTATACCGAAGTGATGTCGGTATAGTTGAATCAGAAGAACTACCGACCTCGGAGATACCAACCTCATCGTCGTCATCATCTTGGCCTACCGATCTCGGAATGATGAGACAGGCGGCGATGTGGAACAGTGAAGCAGGTAGCCTTGAGAAACAATAAGGCAGGTGGTGATAGTAAGGCAGGTGGTCATAATGAGACTGCCACCTCCGGACAACAGTGAACCCCTGATTTCACGGCACCAAACCCTACCCACTTTGGCAGACAACCATTCTATAATTATCATCTTCAAGGTACGCATCAGGAGAGGATTTTCCTTACAATCAATTATATCTCTTGATCAGTTTTTACTTATTCTCTAACTTAAGCATCGGAGTGGCTACCGCCGAAGCTATCCCCGGCAGCACTCTAACTCCCTTCTCAAATTTCGTATCGACGAAGAACAGAGCCTCGACAAGTCAGAAAAGTGCAGCATCAGCTTGGCGCCGTCTGTGGGAAGCGACAGTCGTTCTCGTTACTTCTATTGTCTCAGAAGCATTTTCTTTGTCATGGCTCCTAATCTTCGTTCATGACCAGGTTCCCAGAACCAGCCTCTGATCGAGAATGAGGGAAAGGAGACCCCCGATCATGTGCAGCAGCAACTTGATCAAATTCGGCGATAGTCTGATCTGATGCAGGAACAACTTCTTGCCATATCTCAGGTTTTGGCTTCTCTGACCCAGAACCTTCAAAGCCGTCCTACCCATTTTCCATCAAGCGTACACGAAGGAGGAACTCAACTCCCTTCTATCCCTGGCGGAAGACATCGCGATGAGGGAGATCCCATTGCACACTCGTCGTATCCTCGGGGCACCGTACATGCCGAAGATGATCCTCACCCGTCAAACATCCTTGGAGGGGGGATGCCGAACCCCCATCCTACTATCCATTATCACAGCAGAACAAGGATCCTGTACCCTGCAAATTTGGGGGTCAACCCAATTTGATCAGATCTCTAGCCGCCGCAAGCATCAATTCCTCCACTCCGAAGGCAACCGGATCACACTCTTCCTGGTTAGGAGCATCCCTTGTACACGGGACCTGAGGCTGTCATGCCAAGGGACATTAGTCAGCCCCATCCAGAGTGCCTCTGAGGGCGGAAGAGGTGACGGATTCAGTTGAACAAGTGGCCCTAGACATGGGGGGTAACCTCCCTCCCAAGCAGGACGAGATAGCGAAACTGCTCGGAAGATTCACCACTCCATTCACCTCAGCCATAATGGTGGAGGAACGCCCTCGGAAATTCATTGTCCCGAAGTTCACCCCATATGACCGGTTAGAAGACCCAAGGGACCATCTCTACCATTACCAACACACGATGGCCCTGCACGGGGCCACCAATGCCTTCCCGTGTCTTATGTTCATGACAAGTCTTAAAGGCGTTGCTCTAAGATGGTTCCACAGTCTCCCACAAGAGTCAGCCCTGAATTTTTACGAGCTCAGCAGACGGTTCCTTAATCGATTTTTAACTAGCAGGAGACTCAGAAAGGGCCCAGAACTTTTCCTATCGATAAAATAAAAAAAAGTGGAGTCACTTCGGGAGTATATCGCTCGATTCAACTCCGAGCTCATTGAGATTACAGACTACAGTTCGAGCTTCTTAGTGGCAGGCCTCCACGCCGAGTTGGGGGCCGGGCGATTCCATGATTCCTAAACAAAGAATCCTCCTACGAACATGGCGTTACTCATGGAGTGGGCGTGGAAGAATATAAATCTGGAGGATACGAGGACATCCTTCCGAAAAGTCAATGAGCAAGCTCAGAAGGACGACAACACCCAGAAACGAAACCCCAACAACACCCAGAAAAGGGGAAGAAGCCTGGACAAAAGAGCGGCACCCAGAACTTAAAGTGGTCCCAATCCTGGAAAGTTCAAAACATTCACACCTCTAAATACATCCCTCACGCACATCCTTCAGCAGGTCCAGACGCGGGAAGATCTGAGGTGGCCAGAGCCTCTAAAAGGTAACCTGGACACCAAAGATCAAAGCAAGTACTGCGACTTCCACAGGGATCACGGGCACACCATTGATAAGTGCAGGGTCCTAAAACAGGAGATCGAACAGCTGATCCGGCGGGGACGTCTGAGGGAATACGTCCAAAGAGATGGGAGGTAGAGTCCTCGGAATGACAGGCCATAGCAGAAGAGGCCAGACCAGAGGCCCGAGCAAGGTGAGGCTCGGAACGAGCAACCACGCCAGAATAACCAAGTTATTTTCGTCCTCCATGCCGACAACTCATTGGCTGCGACGTCCAATTGAGCAAGGAAACGCTACGTCCAGGAGGCATGGGCAGAACCAAGTGTCCTCCAAATCTCCACGGTTGAGAAAAGGTTAAAGCCCCTGCCACATATCCAGTTCTCATAGCTGGACCTCATCGGCATACATTGTCCCTACAGTGATGCCTTCGTCGTTTCAGTCAAAGTGGTAAATTTCAAAATTAGGATGGGGTTAGTGGACACCGGGAGTTCTGCCAACGTGCTGTTCTATGAGCCTTTTCGGCACATGAAGCTCAGCACCAATGACCTGAAGGCCACCACTGCCATGATGGCAGGGTTTGACGGAAGTCTGAGCTCGCCAATAGGGAAGGTAGATCTACCGACCATGGTGGGAGAAAGGGACGATCAGAAGATGCTAATCTCAGAGTATATGGTCGTGGACTCCTGATCTCCATAGAATATCATCATCGGAAGACCGTGGCTCCACTAGATGGGGGCGGTCACTTCCACCCTCCATTAGTGCCTGAAATACATTCATAATGAGAAGGGCTGCACAATCAGAGGCTCCCAATCAACAGCTCGGGAATGTCACGTCGTGGCATTAAAAGGGCCGGCTCAGAAATAGCAATTATAGACATCTCGGGAGGATCGAAGCTTTGAGTCTTTTGAGCCTCGCGAAAGCACGAAATGCCCTACCAAGATTGATGAGCCACTGAGCCCCAGAGGAAGAGAGAGCATGGCGACACCAATCCAGGAGCCCATTAAAGCACTGGTGAGTTTCAAAGGAGGGGGCGCCATCTACAACTCGGCGCAGACCTGTCCTAGTCTGAGCAGGAGGAGATGATCGAGTTCTTAAAGGATAATCTATCAGTCTTCGCTTGGGAAACCAAGGACATGGAGAGAATAGACCTAGCTCTCATCTCTCATAAATTGATGACTAATCCAAGCCATCCCCCAGTCAGACAGAAGCGAAGAACTTTCGCCCCTGAGAGTCACAAAATCATCAACGATGAAGTCCAAAGACTGTTGGACGCCAAGATGATTAGAGAAGTGTTCTACCCAGAATGGCTCGCCAATACTGTAAAGACTTGAAAAATGGGAATACTTTTTTTTTTTTTTTTTATGATGGAACACTATTTAAAATACCTCGATTCAAATACCCGAACGATGTGACCTATGTTATGAGATTTGAACTTCTTTAATTTTTATTCACTCTTAATCAATTTAGACTATGAAATTATGCGTTTACATATATATATATATATATATTTATGAAAATATATATGAATGTTCAATTGTATATATATGTACATAAATATTCATGCAAATACATATTTGTAATTAAATGTATGTGTATATATATATATATATAAATACATGTGATGATATGTATATGTACAAATATGTGTAAGAGTATAATTAAGTGTATATATATATATGTGTGTGTGTGTGTGTGTACACATGTGTGGGTTGCAACCCACGTGCATATGAGTGTGTGTGTGTGTGTGTTGTTGAGTGTTTGGTGTGTGTGTGTAATAAAATATATACATACATATATATATATATATATATCTATACACACACACACAGTTGCATCATGACCTGCTCAAACAGCAGGGATGCAAGCACTTATTTGAACTGCTGCAACAAGCAATGAGGTTGCTTGGTGGTTGGGGCAAATTAGAAAGTGTAATGATCATTCAAGTACTTATATACATACACGATTATATACGCACACCCACACAAAAACTATCTATCATACAGAAAGAGAGAGAGTGAAGGAAATGAAAGAAAATCAAAGGAAGAGAATAGAAGTTGAGAAGGGTTCAAAGAGTTCAGAAGTGAAGAAGCAGAAGAAGAAGGAAGGAGAAATAGAAAGAAAAATGTGAGAATTTACCGTATATTTCAAGCTCGAATTTGCTGGCTTTTTTGTAGAATTGCTTAAAGCTTAGAAAGAATTATATGATTTAAAAGAGCATGAAAAATGGTAAATTTAGGAAGAAACCACAGCTCATTTGGTGAAGAAACGAGTGAGAAAAACCAATTTAAAGTTTGAAGAAAAATTTCGGGTCATTGAGTTTTTGATCGTTTTAACTCATTTTATGAATTGGGAATTGTTGCCCATAAGTGCAGAAACTTGTAGGTAAAATTTGGGCTCAAAACAATGGCTAAAAAGCCATGAAAAAGTAAAAATTTAGTTCGCCGAAAAATTGGGACAGCTTACCGGAGTTGGCTGTAACTCTATTTTTTGAGGCCTTTCGGTGATGCAAACTGAATTCCGAGAGTAGATATGGAAATCCCATGAGGAGTAGAAGAGGACCCAAGTGGTCGGACGTCGAAACATCGTCGAAAAACAGCCGCCGTCGCCGGAGAAGATGACCAGCGCATGGCTGGCCGAAAAAACGCAACAGTGTGCATGTTGGGTTTTTTTGTGATTTTGGGCCATGGGTCGGGTCGGGTTGACCCGCACAGCCACCCTTGGGTTAGATCCAACTATTTTATGATTTTTAGAAGTTTAAAAATATGGATTTGGGGCTGTTTGGATATAAGAATAGTAGATAGAACTTGGATTGAAATTGAGAATAAGGATAGCTTATCCAAGTTTAGATTTAATCCATTATTTGGCTATTCCAAATTGGAATAACACTTTTTGAAATTATAAATTTTACCCAGAAGCTATAATAATTATATTTTGACCCCAACTGAATAAAATATTATTTAATTAAATAATTATTTAAAGGAGAAATAATCAAAATGCCCCTAAGTGAAAAAGTAGTCAAACGAACTCCGATTAAAATAAAAGAATAGTGAATTTTTATTATTTCGAGCATTCCGGACTCAACCGTAGAGTCCGATTTGAAAAAAAAGGTCTCGAGAAGTAAGAACCAGTAAAAGTACAAAATGACCGTTTTGCTTTTTTTAGTACAGATGTCCAAATTGAATTCTACGAAAGCCTAAATCGACTTTGTTCGACGTTCCGGATTCAATGGTAGGGTCTATTCAAGTAAAAGAGATACCAATAGTAAAGAGACATAAATTTGATGAATAGCATAAATTTATGTAACGATACACTGAGATATAATTTGTGAATCTTAGGAACACCGAAAGAAAAGGAGAAGGCGGTTTGACCATTCCAGACAGATACAGTAAGGGGACTGCATTCTCACTAGTTAGATCGGTTACACAATGAGTACAACTTCCTAGGGTTGAGATAAACCCATCCAGGTATGATATTTTGCTAAGTAAGGAGTAGGATTAAGTTTAGGAATGATTCCCATATTGATTTAATGATTCATGTGTTTATTCGATTGTTTATGTGCTTATGTGTTCCTTGTTATTTCCTTGAAAGTTTGGTTAAGTGACAAATGTGAACCATGACTATATGTGTATTCCATGTGTTGGTGCAGTGTGTGATTTATGTTCTTAGAAAATTGTTAAGATTGTGAATACGTAACTTGAGCATGTGTTTAAATGGAATATGTATAGCATGTACATATGAGGAAGGAATCTTGGTTATTTAAATGTTATTGTTGCTTTAAGTGAAATGCATTGTTTAAAGCATGCTTCATGTGTGGATAAAATGTTTCATTGAGGTTGCATTATTGAATGGTGGAATCAAGGCATATTGGCATGGTGTGATTCCTTGATAGCATAGTGTGGGTTGAGCACTTGGTGCTATGCATTATGAGGGTGTAGATCCTGTGGTGAAAAACCCAAAATTTGGCCAGTGTATCAGTGCCTGCTTGATCCGACGGGAGTGGTCCGTGAAACAGGTGTGGTACTCGATTGACCATCGAGAGCGATCCGTGAAACCGAGACATGGGTGTGGCATAGAGTTGCATAGGTGTGTTACGCATATTTCTATTCCATAGTATTGATGAGTTGGAAGGCATGTAGATATAAATGTACACTTGCACATGCCACGCCTTACTTTTGTTCCTTGTATTAGCATTATGTTATACCAGCAGTTGAACTGACCCATTCGTGGGATATCACATTATAGATGACGCCCTTGCTATATGAGATTTGATGAGATTTTGACAAAAAAGAAAGAAAAAGGATTTAGAAGTGTATTTGGCCGTTGGGGCACGTTTTGAGATGTAAGGGCTTAAGCCCAACTGATGTGAACAATATGCCTATCGAATGTATTTTACGTGTTTATATGTTAAAGAATTGAATGCCTGTTTAATTGAAACCCTTTAAATTGTCATTTATTTACTTTTCTTGTTTTATCTTGCTCACCCCCGGATTCGTGGAAATTCGGGGCGTGACAAATACCGTCCTTGTCAAGAAAAAGAACGAAAAATGGCGAGTCTGCGTCGCTTATACCGATCTCAACAAGGCATGCCCTAAGAACAGCTTCCCTCTCTCGAGAATCGTCTAGTTGGTTGACGCTATTGTAGGTCATGAGTTAATGAGTTTCATGGATGCATACTCCGAATACAAACAGATCCAGATGTATCCCCCAGACCAGGAGAAGACATCCTTCATCTCTGAACGAGGTCTCTACTGTTATAGGGTGATGCCGCTTGGACTGAAGAATGCCGGGGCCACGTACCAGCGATTAGTGAACAAAATGTTCAAACCCCTGATCGGCAGCACGATGAAGGTTTATATAGACGATATGTTGGTCAAGAGCCAGAAGAAGAACGAACATATCTAGCATTTGAGGCAGACCTTCGACATATTGAAGCGGCACAAGATGAAGTTGAATCCTTCAAAATGCACATTTGGGGTCAGTAAGGGGAAATTTCTTGGTTTCCTAATTTCGTAAAGGGGGATAGAGGCAAACCCCTCGCAGATCAAAGCATTGACAGAGCTGGAGCCACTGAGGTCTACGAAGGACGTCCAAGCATTAAACGGCAGTACCGCAACACTGAACAGATTCATTTCCAGGTCCACCGATCGTTGCCTCACGTTCTTAAAGCTCTGAGGGGGAATAAAGCCCTTGAATGGACCTCTGATTGTGACAGGGCCTTCCAAGAACTTAAGCAATATATGGCGTCCCTAGAGCTCCTATCTAAACCAGTACAGGGGGAGAAGCTCTTTCTATACCTCATAGTGTCAGAGAACGTGGTGAGCTCTGCGCTTGTCTGAGAAGAAAGGGGGATTCCGAAGCCCGTATTCTATGTCAGCAAGGCGTTCTTAGGCTCCGAGAAGAGGTATCCCGAGGCAAAAAGTTGGCATTTTCCTTGGTAATGTCTGTTCGGAAGCTCCGGCCTTATTTTCAAGCTCACCCAATTATGATCCCAACATCCTACCCCTTGAAGGCAATCTTGCATAAGTCTGATACCTCAGGATGGCTAGTAAAGTGGTCTGTGGAGCTGGGGGAATTTGATATATCATACGTACCCCGGACCTTTATTAAAGCTCAAGCTTTGGTGAATTTCGTCATAGAATTCACTCCAGCTCTACAAGGCAACCCCGAGGTAAACGTAGGCGCAGCGGTTTGACAGTTCTACGCCGATGGCTCCTCTACCGACAAAGGCTCCAGAGTCGGTACTGTACTCCGATCTCCATACGGGATCGCAATTGAGAAGGCGATTTCCTTGAGGTTTAGAGCTTCGAACAACGAAGTTGAGTATGAAGCACTGATCCTTGGTATAAGGCTGGCTCTAAAATGTGAAGCGCGGAGCCTCGAAACATTCTTTGATTCCCAACTAGTGGTGGGCTAGGTCCTAGGAGAGTTCAGAGCCAAAGACGATAGAATGATCAAATATGCAGAATTGGTGAACTCACTGAAGAAATCATTCTTGGATTTCATTATCCACAAATCGAGAAAGGGTAGAACGCTCGAGCCGATGCCTTAGAAAACATGGCATTTTACCTCAAACCTGAGGGCAATTCAGAAGTCGGTATTTCTTGCCAAGATGGGCCAAGTACCGAGGAGGTTCAATCCACACACTCCTCAGAGAAAAATTAAGACTAAAGGACTCCTATCTTCCAGTACTTAAAAGAGGGACAACTTCCAAAAGACAAGAATCAAGCTCGGAGTACATGGATCAGAGCAGCACGGTATCTTATCCTAAACGATAAGCTTTACCGCAGGTCCTACACCCAGCCCCTCTTTAGATGCTTGTCCCTAGAGGAGTCCGAATATGTCCTAGCCGAAATCCACGAAGGGATATGTGGGAATCACAACGGAGGCAAGACCATCGGCCACTGAGCTTTAACTCAGGGGTACTATTGGCCTGGAATGCTCAGAAACACCAAGGAGTATCTGAAGAAATGCGATAAATGTCAACATTTTACCCTGTACCAGCATCAGCCACACCACGAGCTCACCCCCATTGCTAGCCCACAACCTTTTGCCCAATGGGGAATGGACATTGTAGGGCCGCTGCCAAAGGCCCTCTAGAACAAAAGATATCTGCTCGTCGCCATCGATTACTTTTCCAAATGGGCAGAAGTGGAGCCCTTAACTCACATTACCGAAACAGAGGTGAAAAATTTCATGTGGAAAAACATCGCTTGTAGGTTTGGTGTACCCTGTATTATCATCTCTGACAACGGCACCCAATTCACCGGGAAGGTATTCGAAAAATTCTGTAGCGACCTGCATATTAGCCACCACTTCTCCTTACCCGGGCACCCCTAGGCTAATGGGCAGGTTGAAGTCACCAACCAGACGATCCTCGACGCCATCAAAAAGAGGTTGGAATAGGCCAAGGGAAAATGGATTGAAGAGCTCCCAAGAGTGCTCTGGGCATACCGAACCACAAGAAGGACGTCAACAACCGAAATGCCGTTCTTGCTTGCATACGGAACTGAGGCGGTCATTCCTATCAAGATTGGCATGCCCACACTAAGGTTGGAAGCCTTCAATCAAGAAACCAATGATCACCAACTGGTAGAAAATCTTGACCTGCTAGAAGAAAGAAGGGAGTAGGTTGGAATCAGGGCTGAGGAGCATCGACGTAGAATAGCCAAGAGCTTTAATCTGAGGGTGATCCCCACGATTTTCTAGCTCGACGACCTTGTCCTAAGGAGGGTTTTTCCCAACACTAAGGACCCAACCATGGGGAAGCTCTCCTCGAATTAGGAAGGGCCCTACAAAGTCGTCAAGATCGTCAGACCCATGACCTACTGGCTGAAGGATATGTCTGGTAAAACCATTCCTAGGCCCTGGAATATAGAGCACCTGAGAAAATATTATCAATAAAACTCTGACCTTTCTTGAAGAGCGCTTCTCAATTTAAATGCACAGATCTCCAGATCTGGTCCATCCCAAAAGACTCCTACCGGCACAAGTGTTGTAGCCATGGTCTTAATTTAATGCACAGATCTCCAGATCTGGTCCATCCCAAAAAGACTCTTACCGACACAAGTGCTGTAGGCATGGTCTCAATTTAATGCACAGATCTCCAGATCTGGTCCATCTCAAAAAGACTCCTACCGGCACAAGTGTTGTAGGCATGGTCTCAATTTAATGCACAGATCTCCAAATCTAGTCCATCTCAAAAAGACTCCTACCGGCACAAGTGCTGTAGGCATGGTCTCAATTTAATGCACAGATCTTCAGATCTGGTCCATCTCAAAAAGACTCCTACCGGTATAAGTGTTGTAGGCATGGTCTCAATTTAATGCATAGATCTCCAGATCTAGTCCATCTTGAAAAGACTCCTACCGACACAAGTGCTGTAGGCATGTTCTCAATTTAATGCACAGATCTCTAGATCTGGTCCATCCTAAAAAGACTCCTATCGGCACAAGTGTTGAAGGCATGGTCTCAATTTAATGCAAATATCTCCAGATCTGGTCCATCTCAAAAAGACTCCTACAGGCACAAGTGCTGTAGGCATGGTCTTAATTTAATGCATAGATCTCTAGATCTGGTCCATCTAAAAAAGACTCTTACCGGCACAAGTGCTTTAGGCATGGTCTCAGGTTGATCCGTGAATCTCCAAACCAGGTCCACTTTCAGGCCGGAGGCTGATCAGGTCTGAAATCTTATTAATTACCTTATTTTTATTGCAAGTGCTTTATTTCTGAATCCCCAACTAAGGGAGAGTGCTCTCAGGTCTGAGGTTTTAATTACTATCAGATTTGAAGTTTTATTAATTACCTTATTTTATTGCAAGTGCTTTACTTCAGAATCCCCGACTGAGGGAGAGTGCTCTCAAGTCTGAGGTTTTACCTATTATTAGATCTGAGGTTTTATTAATTGCCTTGTTTTATTGCAAGTGCTTTACTTTAGAATCCCCGACTGAGGGAAAATGCTCTCAGGTCTGAGGTTTTACCAGTTATCAAATATGAAGTTTTATTAAGTACCTTGTTTTATTGCAAGTGTTTCACTTCTGGATCCTCGACTGAAGGATAATGCGTTCAGGTCTGAAGTATGATTAATTAACTTGTTAAATTACAAGTATTTCAGGTCTACGCGATACCAGAATCATTTATGGAAGAACAAGCGATAAAGAAAAATTGCCTTTCATTAATGGAAGCCCAAAAGGGCTAAAGGTTACAAAAAAAAAAAACCTATTCTAAGTCGACAGGGGCCACTACTGAGATAGGCATGGCATCCTTGACGACAACACCATCAGCTGGCTGGACCGTGGCAAGCTCGGGAGAAGATGGCTCCAAATCTTCCACCTCTACATCATCCACCCTAGAGATGTCCAGGTTAGGGTAGAGCTTCTGGATCCTCTTCCTGAAGAGAAGATACCTAGTGTCCACAAACTCATGCCCCATCTTGTTCACCTCATCCATCAACTCTTTCTCCGTCTTTGCCTTGGCCGCTGCCATGCTAGACTCCAGCTTCAGGGCTGCTGCCGCCTCCGCCTCCGCCTTCTCAAACTCTTTCTTCAATGTGTCTAGGCGTTGGGCATACTTGTTCCTCTAGGAATGCATGAGGTCCATGCCCTTCACTCTTCCTTGCATGTCCCATCAAGGGACTCGTATTTTGCTTCCAAGGAACGAACGACAGCTCGGGAAGTGTCGAGCTCAGAGCGGACAGCCTCCAGTTCGGCCTGAAGATGATTAACCCTTTCAGAGTCTTTAGGGTGGTCCAGAATGGCGGCCATCGCCTGAGTAGCCTGCAGGCGATAATAGAAGAGTTAGTAAAAATAATAACAAGTAAGCAACGACAAAAAAAAAAAAAAAAATCTTTCTGTAATAGCACTTACCCTTGCATGACCCACCATAAGGTCAATGGCAATCTACCACGGGCTCAGACCTTAGAAGGACGAAGAAAAGACGCTTCAAAGGCTATCTTCATGGCCTCTGCCCCTGAAAACGCACTGGAAATGCCTAGGGGACGATGCTCGGCCTCCCCATGCTTCGGAGTGTCGAGTCTATCTCTGAAGACGGAGGCGGTATGGTTTCCTGATAAGAGGTCGGTGGAGGAGCGGGATTCACCTCGGCAGGGGCAACTGGAGTAGATTGGGACGTCCCGGCTTTCGTCCTCCTCTTTTTCTGGGTTGGAGGACCGGCAGTGGAAGAAGACGAGCCCCCGGCCTTCTTCTTGGTGCTCAAAATGTAGCTGGACAACACCAACTTCTTCAGTGTGGCAGCCTTGTTCTTCACTAGATTCGCCTCCTTGAGGTTCTCTGGAAAGAGAATCTGGTCGTGAGACCAGTGGAGGGGCTGTAGCAAACGCCGGTACTTCTCTTGGAGCTCTAGGGTAAAGGTCGGCCTCTTCCATGCTTTCTTATCTACAAAACGACAAAGGGAAATGATAAGTTATTCAGAAAAAGAAGGAATAAGGAAAAATCCATCAATACAGATCTGAAGTCTCACCCTTAATACTAGTGTGCCGCCGAAAGAGACTCAATTGGTCTTCAAAATCTTCGTATTCCCATCCTCCTCCAATAACAAAGTACCATTTCTTCCATGTTTTATTGAAAGTTAGTACCGAAGTCAAGGGTCGGAATCATTTGTCAAAGGACATGTAATAAAGCCCCTCAGATCTGAGGTACTTCATGTCCATGTTACTCTGGATGAGGTCCAGATCTACCTCGACCTCATTCTTATGGCCTAATACTAGGAAGGCCATAAGCTGCCTCCAGTTGTTAATGTTCAGCTCGGCAGGGCAAATCTGGAACCAGTAGAAGAATTTATTTAGGAGGAGGTGCAAGGGAAACAGTACGACGATCTCGAACCACTCGAGATAGGCGTAGATCTCCCCCTTTTGATGTCGGAAGGACGGTCGGATTTCTTGGGAACCCTACAAGTCACATTTTTTGGGAACATGTATTGTTCCCTAAGGGTTTTCAACACTCCTGAGGTGACAACACTTTCCTCCTCCCCTCTTTGAGATCGGCTTGATGTGCCGGCCTCCCTGTTCCTAGACTCGAGGTGGGCTTTCATAAACACCACATCAGATTTCCTATTAGACTCTCAACTGGACCCAGAAGAAGAAGAAACCCTATCACTACCGATTTCCATATCTTCCCTAACCTCCCTACTGCAGGAGAAAGTGTTGGAGTTTGACATAACAAGAAATAGAGGATGGATGAGAGGGGTAGAAGAAGAAGAGGGAACAATTAAAGCAGGAGGGATGAGAAATTACCAACTTACCAGAGGGAAGAAAATCAGGCGACGGTGGCCAGAGATCGCAAGAGAAACTAGAAATCGCACTGGGATGCTGGAAATTGCCCAAGAAATGCTTCGAGGATATATGAAAACTCTAAACAAAAACCAAATGGCCACCTTCGCTATTTAAAAGAAATGGTAGGGATATCATTTAATGTCTCAAAAATCGAATGACGACTGAATAATAATAGCCTCGATTGCCGAAACGACAATGCGCGTGGTAATTAAGCCATTGCGACTCCTGTCCCTTCGGAACACGGAATGACACATTAATTATTGTACGCATGACCCTCTAGAAACCCTAGCCTTAGTTCTGTATGTGTGCTTAGAACTGAGGCTCGGGGGGGTAGCTGATACGCCAAAAATATGCGAACTAACCCAAACTTGACACGTGTCCAGCTTTGTTGTGTGCAGGTCATGAAGTAGCCAGCAATACCGAAGTGATGTCGGTATAGTTGAATCGGAAGAACTACCGACCTCGGAGATACCAACCTCGTCGTCATCATCATCTTGGCCTACCGACCTTGGAACGATGAGGCATGTGGCGATGTGGAACAATGAAGCAGGTAGCCCTGAGAAACAGTAAGGTAGGTGGTGACAGTAAGGCAGGTGGTCATAATGAGACTGCCACCTCCGGATAACAGTGAATCCCTGATTTCACAGCACCAAACCCTACCCACTTTGGCAGACAGCCATCCTATAATTATCATCTTCAAGGTATGCATCAGGAGAGGATTTTCCTTACAATCAATTATATCTCTTGATCAATTTTTACTCACTCTCTAACTTAAGCATCGGAGTGGCTACCGCCGGAGCCATCCCCGACGGCACTCTAACTCCCTTTCTTCTCAGATTCCGTACCGACAAAGAACAAAGCCTCAACAAGTCAGAAAAGTGCAGCATCACCTAATATAATATAATTAAAAAGAACATATCTTGGAGTTTGGTTGAGCTGTCAACAACTTTCATAGTATTGATGATAGATGAATCGACTTTGCCCTTTGAAGATGAATCATCTTGACTACTCGGCATCACTGCAATAAATTTGGTCTCTGCAATCATGTCTTGGTAATGCGAAATGAAATGTAGAAAAAAGAATTAAATACGTGGAATTGTTTATAAAACAAATAATATGAGAATTTCTTATCCAATAAGAGAAAATAATTTTTTAAATTTTATAATTAAATATTATTGATAAAAAAATTTAATCAAAAAGACAAATTACATCATATTTATAGTGCTAGAATATTCCTATTTTGACTATAAAACCATAACTCCTATTTTTATATTAATTGTAATACAATGAAGACTACTAATTCGAATAGAAAATTACTAATTTATATATATATATATATATATTATAATAATTTTAATAAAACTAGGAAACTAAATAAATTAGAAATAGGTTAAAATTTGAAACTAAACAATCCTAATACAATTCTAAAATAGATATCATTATTTTTAGGGTACCATATTTATCTTATATCAGTTTCTCCCACTTAAAAAGAACTCGTCTTTAAGTTAAATTGATATATACGTAACCACAAATTTGTTCATAACCCTGTTGAATCTTTTAAAAAACAATTGAAGACTCAGAAGTTTTTCCTTTAGCATTTTCTATGAAATCTATAATTTTAGGTACTTTATATACTAATAATAATGCTCTTATAATAAAACAATTTTTTTCTTGTTCCACTACAAGTTTAATCTCTTTGGAAGCATCATAATTATCCTTCATAAATTCAGGTTCATCTTCATCTTTAACATTGAGCACTGTCATGAAAATTTCTTCTCTCTTCCCCAAAAGTGTTTGTTGAATCTATTAAATCTAAATTTCTTTCTCCACGATAGGAATTTTAATCAATTCCTCATCTTTTTCCATTGCACCAACTATTTCAGCAACAGCAATAGAGATATATTTCGTTCTATTGTTTAACTCATTGTGATCATCTTCGAGGAAAGGGAGAATTTGATCTTGGCTTTCTCAATAAGGATGGGCATGTCTTCTAATGGTGTAATATCTATAACCTTCTCACTCAAAGTAGCCTCAACAATTTTAGATTTTACTTGTACCTTTTTATTTGTGCTTTTACATGTTGGCCTGTATTTATCTTCTAAAATCTGCAAATAATGGCAAAAATTTATCCATTAGTAGTTTTTTCATTCTTTGCCATCAATGAATGCACTTTTTATCTTATAGTTGACTATGTCTTTGTAAATCAAGCCACCTCCTTTACGTGAATCCAATGAGTTTATCTTCTACCCAAAAATATTCTTTTTCTTTTGAAAGTCTCAAATCATAAAGATAATTATCCAGATCATAAACCCAATCATGAAAGTCTTCAAAGTAAAAAATTATCATCAAAATCAGGAAGTCTTTTGTAATTACTAGTAACTCTGCCTTCAGGTTGTCCTTGGGCAAATCCCCCAGCATGGTTCCTGTCGACTTGGGGCTCTCTATTGGCATTGAGAGTAAGCCCCATAAGTATCTCGCAGATTTGGCCGAATTGATCGCTGACTTGCTGCATATGTTCTTCTATCATCATGCATAAAGCCTCCGTTTCATGACGGATGTCAATGAGATTTTTTATTCCGTCTTCACCAACTTCGATCAAGTTAGGCGAATCCTCACTCTAATACCAAATAATACAGAACAAAAAAGTAGAAAGGATAATCGAACACGTCAAATTTTTATAAAACAAGTAGCATGGAGACTCCTCACCCAACAAGAGAAAATAATTCTCTAAAATTCATAATTCAATATTATTGATAAAAAAACCTTAACGAAAAAGACCTATTACATCATACTTACTCCTATTTTGACTAGGAAATCATAACTACTATTTTATACTAATCCTAATACAATAAAGAGTAAATGGTTTAATTGGAGGGGTGCTTTAGAGATGATCCACTATGGCTTCATTGGATGCGCGACTGAACTTTAGATCATTAGGGAAGGCCTTAAACTTGAAAGTTGTGGAATTGGACTGTGAAGTGGTGGTTAACCTCATCAGAAATCAAAACTCAGCTGATAATGAATACATTGCTCTAGTGGAAGACAGTAGGAGCTATGCCTATGCCTTGCAGATATAAACTTGTGTTTTCAGTTTCACTCATATTCTACGTGAAGGCAACCGCTTGCCAATTTGGGAGCTAACCAAAGAGAAAAGCTAAGGGTTTTGGACAAACCTCTAACTGAGATACAACACCTGATGTTGGCCTACTTATGTTAAGCAAACAGATAATAATAAGAGAGCTAAATTGAGAGATCTGATAGATTTAGTGATTTACATGTATGTAACAATTTTACCACTTTGGAATTTGACCATTGCAAGTGTTATTTTCAGTAATGGCTCTAGTTAAAGAAGTAATCTTTCTAATATCCATGTTTTATACAAACAGGTCCTCAACTTCTCATTGGCCTGGGCTCAGTGAATAACATATACTACTGTAGTGGAAGATAATAGGAGCCATACCTTACGCATTTAAACTTGTGTTTTTTACTCATACTCCACGTTAAGGCAACTGTTGTCCTGACTATGTTGCCAATTTGGGAGGTAACCAAAGAGAGAAGGTAAAGGGTCTTGGGAAAAGCTCCACCAAAGATGCAGCACCTGCTACTCGCCTACTTAGCATCATGTGCTTTAATTTGTTCATGCCTCTTGGGAGGCTGTTCTATGTCCATTCTACCAAAAATAAAAAGTAAAAAAAAAAAAATCACATCCATGTATGTTTGTTTATGGCTTAATTTTGGATGGATGATTTATTGGCCATACTTCAGGTTGGTTGTTGCAGTTCATTGGACACTGTTATGACACGTGAGACCAAACATGCTAACCTTTGTGTTGGTCTTGAGGTGTTTTAGGGTTATAATTAATTAATTAAGGAATTAATTTAATCAACTAACTACTCTATAACAGTTACACAGATAATCCTAAATTATTTTTCTAATTTAATTAACTGAATTAATTAGTTAAGAATTATAAACTTAAGTGATAAAACCAAGTATTTAAATAGTTATTTAAATTAAGACTCCTTTTAGTACTTCGACCAAATACTTAAATCAATCAGAATAACAAACACAATAATAAAGAACACGTGAAATGTGATCATATGGAGGAAATCTTTTGGGGAATAAAATCCACCGTTGCAAGAGAACATATCACTAAGAAAATTAATCAATACAAGTATCAACAAACCATTGATTAGTAACTTCGCTATGCTGCCTAGTAGACTTACACCATTAGTTAATCCTTTACATAATCAGTTGCGTAATGTCCTTATCTGATAATTGCATTTTTTAATCGTACACTTTATAGCAACCACTTTAACCACGATTTGACAATTTTCAAATCCACATAATTCATGGGGTGGTACTGGAAGTGTCCTCAAATGTTATCTTAGAAAAAAAAGGCCCTTTACAATCACCTTTGTAAAGTAGGGACTATATCAAATTCAAACTCTAATATAGTTGATTTAATCACAAGGATTCAAGAAGTACCAAAGTGCTTTATATGGATGTCAGGGATGCCGTCTAGAATGCAAATCTCACAATTCACATACAAAGAAAATCACACATTATGTTTATATAGGCTAAACTAGCCCTAGTTAAATTCGGATTTGGGCAGTCAATAGAAATCTCCAAAAATTGGCATGTGTTCGTATGGGAGGGGGTTTTTTCGTTCGAGCGTAGCTTCGTTTGAACGAACTTGAACCACATTTGAAAGGTCTAGGTATGAGTTTTGCTATTTTTTTCAATTTCAAATTTTAACGTGAGTTCAAAACCACTAAGTGTCAGAAGGACATTTTTAGACATTTTAACCATCTTTTAAGCCTATCATCAAAACTTAAAAAGTGCCTAACCTATGTATCATTAAATAAAAGTCTATGTAGAATTCAAAACACTGAAAGACTAAATGCACACACATCTTACAGATGTACCTAATATGAATGCATGATGTGTATATGTGTTTATACTTTTCTTGCAGTAGATATGAAGCAATAAGATGTTTTCAATATTTTTCATGTATCTTCAGAAATACTTAACTGTAATTCAGTTTGGTTTAATCAAGTCTTCAAGCAAGAGATTGACTAATGTTGTAAAGGCAATGAGACTTGATCTGTCCTAACAATCACAAACTCAATAAAGATTTTTGTAATAAATTTCCAGCACATACACTTGCATAGTAAATTTCACAATTGTGTAACATAAACTTACAATCTCCCAATTTGGTAATTTTATGAAAAAATGTAAAAGTAATTTTTTAATTACAATAACTGACCAATTACATTTTTCCAATACCAAAAATCAACTAAGATCACTAATGGAAAAGTGACCAATAACAATCATAATCTGCCATGACCCAAAAACTGTAAGTGAAGATATTTGTTATTTGCACAACACAACTAAACAAACATAACATAAGTAGCATCTATCTTATGATAATAAACAAATACTAAAATACTTAAGAGAAGTAAATAAAGATAAAAAGATAATCTCTTTATTAAAATAATACTCCCCCTCAATTAAAGTAGATTTAATAAAAAAATTATAGTATCTCTTCCTTTTTGTGATAAAATAACAAGGGTAAGAATATAAAGAGAGACAATTAGATGGACTAAGACTAGATAGTTAATACTAAATATAGAAAACATGTATCATCTGTCACTATCTGGGCCCAAAGACCTAAGTAGTGTTGTAAAATCACCATAAAATATTTATAATTAAGTTTACATGGTTAATCAAGTCAACAGAAATCAACTGGACTTCCGAACACTAAGTTTGACCAAGGCGCTGTCGCGTTAAGCCATAGAAAATTTGAAATCTTTGAATTTGGCCTTACAAAGTCCCGGTAATTGTTTCTTAGGTATCCAATAGTCTAAAAATGATTTTTAATAAATTTTAACTATAGGGGTAACTCACCCAACTAGCTATGGTCCAATGTGCTATTTTTTAAAATAGAAATTATCTTTCTGAAAGGGAAAGTTGACTTTTATTCTTAAGGAATTAGGTCTTGGGACTATTTTTATTGGTTCCAAATAGGGGGTTCTTCCTTATTTACATTATAATGTCTTAAGTAAATAAAATTATTTAATTAAATGACATTTAATGTAAATAAGGTGTCCACTAACAATGTTGTTTGTGTAGTAGAGTGTAGAGAAAATTTTACTTTCTGTCCATTTCAGTCGATCATTTAGTCGACTGAGTCTAGTTTTCAATCAACTGATTCTCCCATTCTGTAGAGACCTGAAAATTGAAGATAAATTTTTTGTTTTTCCAGTAGGGTTGTGATACCCTGACCCGAGTTAGGTAGTGCCGAACCAAGTTAAACTGTAACCGAACCGGGTTAAGTGAGGCCATGACATGTAACTTAGAATCAAACACTAATTTATTATCTAAATAAAGTTTGATGTACAGTTTAATAATAGACAATTTCGAGTATTCGAGGCCTGTCGTACTAAAAGCCCGGGAATTATGAGAAAAGTGCATGTGAATGATCATATTATAAATTTAGGAAAATAATTAAATAATAAAAGAAATGAAATTATAAAAGTGGAGAGCATGTGATAATAAAAATAATGTGATAGTAATAATAATAAAATAATGTGATAATAAATAAAATGAAATGAAATAATAAACTAATAAAGAGAGATATAGCAACGTAGAAGCTGCTCGAACAATTGAGAAATTGATTAAAAAAGGGGGGCACTTTCTAGCATGCTTTATGTAGGTGGGAACCGACAGTGAGAAGAATACTGTAGAAGCAAGTGGAAGAAATATATATATATATATATATAAATATAAAAGAGCAGCAGGTCGGTGTGTGTATATATATATATATATACGTGTGTATCGGCAACAAGAGATGGCGTGTCTACTATTGGGGAAAAAGAGAAAAATAAAGAAAAGAAAGAAATGAGTGAGTGTTGTGTGTGTCAATGTATGTGTTAGGAAAGGCAGCAGCCTGCCGACTTGACGGACAAAGAGAAACAGTGTAAAATATATATATATATATACATATATATACCACAAATATTTTCATAAAATATAATGTAGAAGGTGGAGAAGTGATGGGTGCAGAGAAGGGAAGTCAGGAAATGGAAAAAAAAAAGAAAAAAAAAAAAGGAAAACAGTGGGCAGCGGTGGCATACAGCAGGTGAGGAAGAGAAAAGAAAAGAAAAACAGAGCAGCCGAGAGTGCAGAGAGATGGCGGTGTAGGTTGAGAGTTGCAGCAGGAAAATATATATATATATATATATTTATATGTGTATGTTGTGACGGTGGAGCAAAGAGTTGGAACAACAACAAGCTTATCAGTATATATATCTATATGTATGTGTGTGGGTGTTAAACCAGAAGAAGTGGAGCAGCAGGAGCTACTGTTGCAAGATGGACGTGAGGCTGATGTTGGGCAGTTGTGGACTGACTCTGATGATAAATAGAAGCAACAGAGGCTTATGAGAGGAAGTGGTGGAGCAGCAACGGTATCAGGCGGATTTGGGGGTTGATTTGGCATTGAGAGAGGCATTGTAGGGAGCTTGTATTTTGGGTGCCTTCACGTCAGATACTGGATTATCAAGTGAGTGATTCTAGCTTCCAAATTATCAGCTATAACTGCAAGATTTTGAATCTGAAATTGGGCATTGTTTGGAAGCTATGGGAACTGTTGGAGGAGTCGTTGTGCTACGGGATTCTAGGGGGCTAATTTCTGGAATTTTGGAGACTTTGCAAATTTTGGTTGGTAAATGGAAAACTACTGGGAGGACTGCTGTTGCAATCCTTGCAACTTGGAGAGTTGTTGGCTCCCTCGACAAAGATGGCTTAAGCCTAATTTGTCTTCTAATTAAAGAATAGCCTTAGGTGATCTAATTGGTTTGAAGAGTCAACAATAAATTAGTTATATAAGGAGTTTGAGCCAAGGCTAGGTTAAGATTACATCTAAAATTGGTTCTGTCAGTTATGGGTTAGTTTGAGAAGGGTTCAAATCAGTTGGGTCTTAATTGAGTTAGACCTCCAGTTTGTTGCCAAACTAGGAGCAGTTGTAAAATGATGATTGTAGTGCCAGTGGAATGTTGACTGTAGCTAAACAAAGGTTAGACTTAATTATTGTTTAGCTATTTCAGATTAAGAATAGAACTTTGTGGAATTATAATTATGCTCAGAATTTATGGTTAATTGTGAATTGACCCAAGTAATAAAATAATGTTTAATTTAAATAATTCAAAAAGGAGAAATTTCAAAAATGCCCCTAAGTCAAAAAGTAGTCAAACGGACTCCGATTAAAATAAAAGAATAGCAAAATTTTTATTATTTCGAGCATTTCAGAGTCAATCGTGGAGTCCGATTTGCGAAAAGAAGTCTCAAAAAATAAAAGACCCGTAAAAGTGCAAATGATCATTTTGCCCTTTTTCGTACGGATGTCCAAATTAAATTCCGCGAAAGCCTAAATCGACTTTGTTCGACGTTCCAGATTTAATGGTAAAGTCTATTCAAGAAAAAAAGATACCAATGGTAAAGAGACATAACATTTGATGAATAGCATAAATTTATGTGATGATACACTGAGACATAAATTGTGAATCTTAGGAACACTGAAAGGAAAGGAGACGACAGTTTGATCTTCTAGACAGATATAGTTAGAGGATTGCGTTATCACCGGTCGGTTTGACTACGTAACGGATACAACTCCCTAGAGTTGAGACGAACCCTATCAGGTATGATATTTTGCTAAGTAAGGAATATGATTAAGTTTAGGAATCATTACCATGTTGATTGAATGAATCATGTGCTTATTTGAAGTTAGAAAATCACATAGGGAATGGTTGCTTTGGAACAAAACCTAGAGTTGATTGTCTATGTATTTATGTGTTCTTTGTTATTCTTTGGGAGCTATGATTTATTCCATGTGTTGGTGCCGTGTGTGATTTATGTTTTTGGAGAATTGTCAAGATTGTGAATGTGTGAATCGAGCATGTGTTTAAATTGATTGTTCATGACATACAAACTTGTGGAAGAAGTTTTGTGATTTAAATGTCATTGTTGCTTTAAGTATAATGTATTATTTAAAGCATACTCCATGTGTTGGTAAAATGCTTCATTGAGACTGCATGATTGCATGGTGGAATCAAGTCATATTGGCATGGTGTGATTCTTGAAAGCATAGTGTGGGTTGAACACGCGGTGCTATGCATTATGAGGGTACAGATCTTGTGGTGAAAAACCCAAAATTGGCTATTGCATTAGTGCCCAGTATCCAACGGATGCGATCTGTGAATGGGACATTGGTACTCAGGATCCATCGGAAGTGAATCTGTAAACGAGACATCAGTGTGGCATAGAGTTTACATGGGTGTGTCACGCATACTGCCTTTGCATTATGTTGATGAATTAGATGGAATGTAGATTATAAATGTACACTTGCACATGCCACGCCTTAATTTTGTTCCTTGCATTAGCATTGTGTCATACCAGCAGTTGCGCTGACCCATTCGTGGGATATCGTATTACAGATGACGCTCCTGGTACTTGAGACTTGATGAAGTCTTGAAGGAAGGAGGGGAAAAGAACCTTAAAGTATATTTGGCCCTTGGGGCATATTTTGTGATGTAAGGGCTTAAGCCCAAATGACATGTAAGATATATTTATGGAACGTGCTTGACGTGTATATATGTTGAAGGGAATGAATATATGATAGATTGAATCCATTAAATTGTCTTTTATTTTCTTTTCACTCACTCCCCGGGTTTGTGAAAATTTGGGGCGTGACACATTCAGTCGACTGAAAGTTCGGGTTTGTCGGGTTCTTTACCTTCTGTTAATTCCAGTCGACTAGTCCTTCCATTTAGTTAAGTAGTTCTTTCATTCAGTCGACTGAATCAGTTGTCAAACACCTGAACTTGGCACAACATAAATAAAGTGTTCTTAACATCTAATCACCTCATTTTACAAGATCAGAGAGTTTTATACATGTCATTAATTAGCCCCAAATCACAAAACATCACCGTATACAAAACATCCCAACATATGTCAAATTTGATTACATTTCAAGGAACTTGAATCCTATAAGCTCAACATCAAGGCCAACATATGGCCACTTTTACATGAGTTTACACAAATCAAAGGAAAAATCAACATGAACAAAATATATATAATTAGTTATCCAAGTTCAATTCACCAAGATGTCCAAAAGGGCTTCAAATATGATTTCTTAACCACGTGAGCACTTTACCCATACTTGCAATCTGGTGGGGGTCAATATAATAACCCTAGTAAGAAACCTCTAAACATAGGAAAAAGTAAGTGGTGATACGTATATGCTTGTGCTAGTGTAATGTCATATAAGTGGTCACTGAACACGCATTGCCAATAAGGACAAAGATTCAAGAATTATCAATATCTCATATGTCAATGCAAATAATCATCTAAAAGAGAAGCACCATCCAAGTTCAACAAGATATTAGCAAATTAGTAGAGGTTTCATACTTTATCCATATTATTCCAATTCTCCAAATTTTCATCTCAAGCTCTCAAAGTCTCAATCCCCAAAGACTATTCTCCTAGTTGGCCCCCGATAAGCCTATGTGTTTTATGGGTTACTAACCCAATGGAGACACACGACTACCTATGCGGGTTTACAACTCACAAGCCGAATGGAGACACCATCCAAAACAAAATATCAAACCCCGGGTAATTGCAATCTCACCATGCTCAAGAGCACACAATAGATGTGTCTAGTATCCAACCCAACATCCTTCCTTTTCCAAGTTCTCATTCTTATCGTTTCGTAACCATTCAATCAAGGATCATGTTCAAAGTGTTACATTACTTCATCAATAAATTAACCATGCATGTAATCACACTCAAACATTATAGATTTACAACAAATATTCATGTGGAAAATTCTACAAACACTTAGTGAGTAAAGAAGTTTTATACACATCGTACATGGAACCCACATTAGGAATACACTATCTAATCATTTTGCATTTAACTGGGAGTATAATCAATGTCAAAACAAGGTAAAAATGAATCAGTCTAAGATAAAATAATCAAGTCTTCAAATCATATGCAACATACTGTCAAATATTCAAGAACTAGCACATGTATATCATGAAATGAGATGATGAACTATCAAATCTACCTATACACATACTCTTCATCTAGGTTTAAAAGTTCCTACCTTGTTTCTTGAAGGTTTATACAAAACCCTAGCTTGTTCTCTTCCTTTTACTCGATTTTCCTTCAAACTCTAGCCTTTGAATCGTTGTAAGAATCCCAAAGATGGAAGATTTAGCCATAGAAATCCTTGATGAGCCATGATTTAGTGAGAAGATGAAGAAAATTAAGGAATGGATAGAGCCCAAGCTCCCCCATTACAAGCCGTGAATGTAGATAGAGAAACAAAAAAAAAATGAGATGGGGCTCTCACTTAGTCATGGTTAGGGGGTATTCATACCCCTAAAACCCTAATTTTTATTAATTACAATTACACCTTTCATTTAAGTGATTTTCCTTCTATCATTTAAATGCCCTTTTTGTCATTTCCATGTGTACACAGTGCTATTCATTACAAACCCAATATTCTAAAGTTCATATAAGTCATGATACAATATTTATTGGGTACTACACTCATGCAAACTCGCGATGATGGTAAAATGACTATTTTGCCCCTATAGTCATTTAATGTGTTTAAATGAACCCTAATGGCTCCCAAAATTTTTCTAACCCAATAATTATTATAATAAATCAATTATATATCATTCTTATTCATTATTTATATTTCTAAATATTTATTAAATATTACAAAATTTATGGGACGTTAGATCATAAAGCACATTTATCAAGTAAACCAGCAACTAGATAATAAAATATGTGAGATATCTGATAGAAATAGAATAGTACCATCATATATACATATTATCAAGAAGTATAAAGGATTTAGATATGAGATAATGAAATAAAGGCAAAGGTATCTAATCCAAAGTCGAAAGATCCTACGTCATCTACCGAGACATATCTTGAGACTGAGTCTACTTAGTAGAGTCATCTCTATCATTAGAAGAATCAGATCCATGTCCCACTACTTCAGTATCTGCCTCACCATAAGGATAATGTAATGCTCTTATGGGATTAAAATGTGCAACTCGACCCATATCATCTACCTAATCTTGTAGATCATGTATCTGATCCTCAATATGGATGAGTCAGCCAGGGATAGTTTGTATCTCAGTAACTATCTGATCAAAGCTCATCTATAGTGTCCAAGTGATCGAAGGTGAAACTAATATCGATAGACTAACCTTATCAATTGTAGTAGTAGGCCAAGAAAATGGTTGATGCTCATCCTCCCTAACAGGTCTATGCAACTGACCTAAACTATGTGAAACTAATATGTCAATGATAGTGGTTATCTAGGTAAGCTCACTCATTATGAGTCGAAGACCATAGTGGTCTCCAGGAATCCTAGTCAATAAGATAGGAAATATTAAACTAACCTTACATTGAATATGGACAATGTCGCACATAAGTCGACAAATGAGGGAGGGACGGTCAATGACTATGCCAGACGCAATGGTATAGAGAAGTCTTGTCATCTCATCCGTGAGATATATGACATGACTCCGCAGGAAGATGAAAGCAGACATAAATATATATAGAAGCTTAATTTTTCTGACTAGGCTAGAGCTAGAAAGGTCAGTGAATGTCATATTAGTTTCTTGTGTCAAATAAGACACAACCTGTTCCAAGGGCTCAAATAAGTAAGGAAAGACCCTAAGTGGGTTTTGTTGATGTTTGGGTAGGTGTAGAAACTCTACTACGACAGCTAGTGTCATCTATATCATACGTGATCTTATGTATGATACCATGGTGTGTGTGTGTGTGTGTGTGTGCACATATCATAGCTACTGATACCTCAGTAGAAAGCACAAACAGTCTTGTTATGACCCGAAACCCACCCTATGCTAATCTCGTGTCACGAGGCCGACTCTAAGGCCGTCCCTGCTTTTTTCATTCCTGTATCATAGTACTAATATGCAATGTACTAAAAATTTTAAATAATAATAAGCGGAAGTCTTATCAATAGATCCGTCTCAAAATTAATGTTATTCATCAAATTTTATGCTTTGCTATCATAAGTATCTCTAAAACTAATTTAGACTCAACCATTAAGTCTGGAATGCCGAAGAAAGTCAGTTTAGGCTTTCGCGAAATTCCATTTGGGTTCGGGTAGCAGTAAAGGTATTTTGGTCAATTAGTGTTTCTATGGGTATTTATTTTTCGGGACCTCGTCTCACGACACGGACCTTACCATTGGACTCAGAAGGTCCAAGATAGTCAAAATACACTCATAACTTGTTTAATTTGGACTTTGGGCTATTTTTCTATATCTAATTTAATTAATTTTATTTAATATAGTTTATATATAATATATTTTTTTTGTGCGCATGAAGATAGCACAGGCGTGCCTGTCAATTGGGTAGGGTTGGGGTTTCATCCGTGAGGTTCCTGGTTCGAATCCTATAGGGCTCAGCCCTTTTCCTTTTTATTTCATTTTATACATTATTTATATAATATATATTTTTGTGGGATTTAGTTGACACAGGCTTGCCTATCAACTTGGTTTGTACGCCTTACTCCCTTGCCCTTGGTTCCCTGTTCGAGTCTCGGGGGCAGCAACCCCCGTTATTTTTTTCCTTTTACTTTAAAACCAAACAGTGGCTAAGCCACTTATCCCCGTATAGGATATCCCAATTTCCCCCTTTTTCCCAATTTCAATTTGAAACGCCTGAAACCAAACAGCCCCCTTCCCCCTTTAAATTTAAAAACCCTTACCTAAACGACATAGTTTCGAGGCCCAACGCCCCAACATTGTTCATCACCTTCCCCGTTAATCCGGTGAAGGTGAAGTAGGGTTCCGTCACCTTCTCCGGTGACGAAAACCCAGTTTCGGTTGTTTCCTTGATCAAACCTGATGCAATTTTCTTCCTCTTCCCTCAAGGATCTCAACCCTAACCTCAGTTCCCATTAAAAGCCTCCCAATCTTCACGAATATTGGGTCAACCATCTCCGGCCGATTTTTCGACCAACTGTTCCCCTCTAATTTCGTGCATGTTTCTCCACTGTTTCAACCCCATTTTCATTCTAATGTGTTTCTGCATCCTTGAGGATTATTTTCTTAAACTTAAAACAAAGTTTTAAGCATAAAATTCATGAAGCCGAATTATCATCCTAAACCTACAACTAGGGTTTTCTCTTTCATTTCTAAGCCAAATGAACTACGGTTTGTTCCTGTATCACCATTTTTCATGCTTATCAAGGTCCTATATTTAAAACTAAACGAATCTACATGAACTAAGAAAATAGAACTTGATTTTCACTTACCCGTGTGAGCTTTTGGCTCGCAGTTTTCCCTTCATTTTCTTTTGGTTTCTCTTCTTCTTCTTCTTCACTTCTGAATCTCATAACACTCTCAGTTTCCTTGGTTTCTTCCTTTCTACTTCTGATTTCTTCAAATCAGACCTTAGAATTTATAGGGAATTTTTCTCTCTTTAGCGCCTACAATTTCTCTCACTTCCTCCATTTCTTGTAGCCTTATTTGACTGCCTCTATACCGCCCATTCATCCGCTACCATCCACGCACCACTTACGCAAAAGATACATAATACATATACACACCCACTTACCCTCTTAAGTCGGCAGACCTGCTGCCTTCACCACAGCCGCACACACCTCACCCACTTGACACACACACACCCTTCTTTCCTCCCTATTTCCTTTCTTCCTGTTCTTTATATTTATAAAATATACATATATACATACATAATACTGTATATATATTTTCCTATATTCTATCTAATTATATATATATATATATCCTTATATATACATATATACATATATCTACTGGTATGCACATACACTTATTTTAGATATACTACGTGTCCATGAAATATGCACATGCATGGAAATACGTGCATGCACGCATTACGATGCTGGGTCCTGGGGTGCTCGGGTGTTACGCGACATTGGCCATACTAAGCAAACCATTCACATTCCAAAATCGTACAGTTCTATAAAATACCATGATATAGAGCTTAAATAGCTCGATTTACAACTGGTGTTACACTACTCATCTGGGTTTATCTCGGTATACGTGTCATATCCCGGGTCGGGATATTACATTCTTACCCTTTTAAAAATAAGTTTGTCCCCAAACTTAGCATATACTACTACGAAAATAACTGTGGATACTTGGCGTGCATGTCATCTTCTCGCTCCCAAGTAACTTCCTCTATCTAGTGATTCCTCCACAAAACTTTGACTAATGGAATAGTCTTGTTCCATAGAACTTGATCTCGATGATCCAAGATCTGAACTAGATGCTCTATGTAAGTCAGGTTCTCTTGGACGTCTAAAGGCTCGTGCGCAATTACCTGATCTGCACTCTGTATACACTTTCTCAGCATCAAAACATGAACCGTATTGTGTACATGTGCTAACTTTAAAGGCAAGGCAAGTTGGAGGGTCCAACCCTTCCTATGATCCTGAATAGCCCAATGTATCTTGGCCCGAGCTTTCCCCTATTGCCAAACCTGACTACACCCTTCATGGGTGATACTTTCAAGAACACATAATCGCCTACCGTGAACTCCAACTCTTGTTTGTGAGCATTTTAATAGCTCTTCTGTCGGCTCTGAGTTGCTAGTAAACATTTTCTGATCAACTGTATCTTCCCTGTAGTCTGTTCCACTATTTCTGGCCCACAGAGCTTCCTCTCACCCACCTCTGTCCACCACAGTGGTGATCGGCACTTCCTGCCGTATAATGTCTCATATGGTGCCATACCAATACTAGCTTGATAGCTATTATTGTATGTGAACTCTACTAGTGGCAACTGATCCTCCCAACTCCCCTCAAAGTCTATGACATAGAAACGCAGTCAGTCCTCTAAAGTCTATATCGTCCTCTCTGACTGTCCATCAGTCTCGAGATGATAAGCAGTGCTAAGACTCAATTCTGTACCCATCGCTTGTTGTAGACCCTTCCAAAATCGTGACACAAACCGCGGATCCCTATCAAATACAATCGATATTGGAACTCCATGAAGTCTGACAATCTGTCTGATATATAACTTGGCTAGTCGCTGTAGGGTCTATGTCATCTTGGTTGCCAGGAAATGAGCTGTCTTGTTCAACTTGTCCACAATGACCTAAATAGAATCACCCTCTCTTGCTGTCTTTGGCAACCTTGACACAAAGTCCATCGTGATGTGTTCCTACTTCCACTCGGGAATAGGTAACGACTATAGAAGTCCTCTAGGCTTCTAATGCTCTACCTTGACCTGCTGGCACTTGGCACATCGTGCTATATACTCAACTATGTAACGCTTCATCCTAGACCACCAATAAGTACCTCTGACATTGTGATACATCTTGGTGCTCCTTGGATGCAAGGTAAATCTCGAACTGTGTGCCTCATCAAGAATCTCCCTCCTGAGTTCTGGCACATCAGGTACATAGATTCTACCCTGATAGTATAACATCCCTTCTCGTACTGAAAACTCGAAGTCTATGCCTATCTTAGCCTCCTAACGAAGCTTAGTCAACTTCTCATCATGAGTCTGCTGCTCTCTGATCCTGTCCACAATCGATAGACTGACTGTGACATTGGCACACATTGCCTCAGAGATGGGAAGAACTATCTCTATCTCTATATCCTCCTAGTCTCTCAGTATCTCTGTATGCATCGTCAATAGGCAAGCTAAACTCCCTGATGACTTCCTACTAAGAGCGTCAGCTACCACATTCGCCTTCGCAAGGTGGTACTATATGCTGACCTCGTAGTCCTTCAACAACTCTAACCAACGGCTCTGTCTCATGTTGAGCTCTTTCTGTGTAAACAGATTCTTAAGGCTCTTATGGTCAGTGACGATCTCACACGTGGTTTCGTATAAGTAATGCCTCCATATCTTCAAAGCAAAGACAATGGCTACTAGCTCGAGATCGTGTGTCGGATAGTTCCCCTCATGGGGTCTCAACTGTCGTGAAGCATACGCTACCACTCTTCCGTTCTGTATCAACACACACCCTAATCCCTTGAATGAGGCATCACCATAGATCATAAATCCTTCGGTTCCATCTGGTACTGTCAATATAGGAGCTGTAACTAGACACTCCTTCAACTCTTGGAAACTCCTCTCCTGTTCCTCTGTCCAAACAAAAGGAACACCCTTCCTGGTCAGTTGGGTAATAGGCGTAGCTATCTTGGAGAAGTCCTTGACAAATCTCCTATAGTAGCCTGCTAACCCCATGAAACTCCGCACTTCCGTGACACTAGTAGGCTGAGGCCAATTCATGATTGCCTCGATCTTCTGAGAATCGACAGAGATTCCCTCCTTGTTGATCACTTGTTCCAGAAATGCTATACTAGGAAGCCAGAACTCACACTTCTTCAGCTTAGCGTACAGCTTCTGCTCTCCCAACTTATGTAGAACTCTCCTCAGATGTACCTCGTGTTCCTCCTGGTTCTTGGAGTAAACCAAGATATCGTCTATGAACACAATCACGAAGTCATCCAAGTACGGCTTGAACACATAGTTCATCATATCCATGAATGCAGCTGGGGCATTGGTCACCCCAAATGGCATAACAAGAAACTCGTAGTGTCCATACCGTGTTCTAAATGCCATCTTTTGAATGTCAGCGGGTCTGACCTTCAGCTGATGATAATCGAACCTCAGGTCAATCTTCGAAAACACCTGAGCTCCCTTTAACTGGTCGAACAGATCATCTACTCTGGGCAGTGGATATCTGTTCCTGATGGTAACCTTGTTTAGCTCTCAATAGTTAATACATAGCCTCATGGTTCCATGCTTCTTTTTCACAAACAATACAGGTGCACCCTATGGTGACGAGCTGGGTCGTATAAAACCCTTGTCCAATAATTCCTGCAACTGGAGCTTCAGTTCCTTCAGTTCTGCTGGTGCCATCCTATATGGTGTCTTGGATATTGGTGTAGTGCCTGGCAGTACGTCGATGCAAAACTCAATCTCCCTATTTATGGGCATCCTTGGAAGATCATCCAGAAATACCTTAGGAAATTCCCTAGCAATGGGAATCCTCTCTAACTCAAGCTGCTGAGAGTCAGTGTTTTGGACACTACATAAGAAACCGTGGCATCCCTTGGGAAGCAGACGCCTAGCTTGGATAGAGGAAACGAAGTAAAATAGAGAAGTCACCCCTGTACCCTCAAAGTCAACTGTCAAAAATTTAGGGTTCTGTATAAGAACTCGCTTGGCCACACAGTCTATCGTAGCATGATTGGCGGCTAGCCAATCTATTCCAAGGATAATATCGAACCCACAAATTCCCAATGGTATAAGGTTAGTAAATAAATGTGTATCCCCAATCTGTATCCAATAATGATTTCCCCGATGGTATAGAAACACTCAGTAAATATCCTAAGGGTTCTGTCACTATGTTCAATCTAGCAACATATATAGGGGATATAAATGAATGTGTAGATCCAGTGTCAAATAAAATATGAGCAGGCTGTGAGCATACTAAAAGAGTACCTGCGACTACGAAAGTTGTAGCCTGCACGTCTCCTAGTAAGATGGAGAAAACCTGCCCTGCCTGCTGCTGGACGTTCCCCTCTCCACTCTTGTGGGTCGGGGGTCTAAGTGCTGCTGCTGCTCCGGGTGCTGGCGCTCTAACCGAAGTAGTGCTCATCATGGCCTGACCCTTCTGAGGGTACTCTCTCACAAAATGTCCCTCTTGGCTACACTAGTAGCAAGTGTTGCTATCCTTGAGGCACTGGCCTTTATAGATCTTCTCACCACGGGGGCATTTGGTTGCACCCCCTCTAGTGCTGCCCTGTCTCCTCTAACTAAACCCTGTCGCCTGTGATACAACTCCAGGTCTGGTAAATGTAGATCCCTGTCCAGAAGAAGAAGGCCCTTGCCTCCTATTCTAGTTACCTCCCTGTCTCTGATTCCCTCGTCTCTTAGCGAATTCCTCGCCACTCTTCTCTATGATCCGAGCCGTCTCTACTACGTCATGATAAGTAGTCAGTCGCTAGGGTCTCAGTCTATCCTTGATAGACCTCAAACTTGCGAGCTTTCAGATCCTCGCTGTTGATGACATTCGGAGCAAACCTGGCCAACTCAGTAAATGTGGCCTCGTACTGCTCTACAGTCATCATCCCTTGCTGTAGTACCATGAACTCAGCAACCCTCCGATTCCGTACTTCCTAAGGGAAGTACTTCTTGTTGAAGATAGTGGTAAATCGCTACTAGTCCATGCCTGGCTCTTTGGCCTTCTCAATCATCCACCACTTATGGGCCATTCCCTTGAGCATATATGTGGCATAGGCCACCTTCTGAACCTCAGTGCATATTAGGATATCGTAAATCCTGTTCATCTTTAATAACCACTCCTCAGCTACAGTGGCTCCTCTCGTATTGTCAAATGTCGGGGGTTTCATCTTCTGAGACCGCTCGTATAAATATGTGGAGTCTTGCTCGTTCCCTTGACATCCACCTACGTTGCCGCCTGTGTTGACAGGCCGCTCCTATCACACCAGTTGTATCGGCTGGCTAGCACTGGCCTGAATCCGTGGCAGAGACTCAATGACGCTCTGCATCAATCTTTCTAACAGATCTAGATGATTTATAGGCAACAGATTCTGCCTCGTGTTAACCATGTTTGTAAAGATAACCAGTGAAGATAACCAATAAGATGACTAGTCAATGTGTAAGGTAAATAGTCAATGATCGTATAAAATAAAATGTCAGTCTTATCTATCAATTCTAATTCGAGTCCTGTCTCCCATGACTCACAATCGAACCTATAACTCTACTACCAAGCTGTCACGACCCGAAACCCACCCTATGCAGATCTCGTGTTGCAGGGCTGACCCTAAGGTCGTCCCTAGTTTTTTCATTCCTGTATCATAGTACTAATATGCAATGTACTAAAAATTTAAAACAATAATAAGCTGAAGTCTTATCAATAATAAAATCAGCGGAAGTCTTTTCAATACAATGACCAGCGGAAGTCTTCACAATACAAAATATGGTTTTACAATAAACAAAATAAGAACCAGACATAACCAGCACATGTGGGTGTTGAATACATGAGAGAACTAAAACATAAACTGGTACATTTCCTCAAAATGTCCTCCTACGCTCTCAGACTCCTACTGGGGTCTTGTAACGTCACTACCTGAAAAAGTGCTAAGTAAGGTGGAATGAGCTACAAAAGCTCAACAAGTAAATACAGATCTCCGATACTAGTATTGGTGATCATAAAAGAATATGAATCCATGAATGAGAATATGATAGCCAATCATAAGAAAAGAGATGTTGTGATAGCCAATGAGAACAATTGTCATAATGGCCAATGAATAATGGGTCACAATGTACAATCAGGAGTAATGGATATAACATCAACATAGAACTCTCAATGATAATATAACAATAAGAATGTACTGCCACAATAAACTGATCACAATCAAATCAATAAGGAAGTGTCTCTCAATACAAGGTAATCATAAGGGATAGTGTAACTCAACAGTCGTAGTCAAAACAATTAAATAAGAGATGCATTTATTCTGTGTCAGGGCTTGGCACACCCTCGGTCTTTTGGGTCCGGGCATACCCCTTAGTGAATTCCAATGTATTGCCATATGTCCGTTCACAGACTTGACCTATAGGTCTCCAATATATCAGAAAACATCAGATGGATATTGTGACTGAGCACAAATCCGGTATATATAAACATGTCATGATCATAAGTGATTCATAAGAGTATAAAAATGGAATATCATATATATAGTGAAAACATAACAGTAGGCCTTTTAAGGCATGGTGTAGCATGATAACAATGATATTGCAGTCAATCAATGTCCACAAGATAGAACAATATCACATTGTGGAAAACAATAATATCAGGTACGTTCAAGAGTACAAGTTTGCAGTAAAGAGAATAAACTTGGCTTTGGAAACACCACATGGAAGAGAAAGTGAATTTACTTACCTCTAAATGCAGTCCTAGGTCAGTATTCCGTGAGTTTGCCTTTCCCTTTCGAGTTCCCTATATGTCAATAGATCCGTCTCAGAATTAATGCTATTCATCAAATTTCATGCCTTGCTATCATAAGTATCTCTAACACTAATTTAGACTCTACCATTGAGTCCGGAATGCCGAAGAAAGTCGGTTTAGGCTTTCGCAGAATTCTATTTGGGTTCGGGTAGCAGTAAGGGTATTTTGGTCGTTTAGTGTTTCTACGGGTCTTTATTTTTCGGGACCTCATCTAGTGACATGGACCTCACCATTGGACTCATAAGGTCCAAGATAGTCAAAATACACTAATAACTTGTTCAATTTAGACTTCGATCTATTTTGCTATATTTAATTTAATTAATTTTATTTAATATAGTTTATGTATAATATATATATATATATATATTTGTGCGCATGAAGACAGCGCGGGCTTGCCTGTCAATTGGGCAGGGTTGGGGTTTCATTCGTGAGGTTCCTGGTTCGAATCCTGTAAGGCTCAGCCCTTTTCCTTTTTATTTCATTTTATACATTATTTATATAATATATATATATATATATATATATATACATATATTTTTGTGGGATTTAGTTGACACAGGCTTGCCTGTCAACTTGGTTTGTACGCCTTACTCCCTTGCCCTTGGTTCCCTATTCGAGTCTCGGGGGCAACAGCCCCCGTTATTTTTTTCCTTTTACTTTAAAACCAAACAGTGGCTAAGCCACTTATCTGCGTATAGGTTATCCCAGTTTTCCCCTTTTTCCCAATTTCAATTTGAAACGCCTGAAACCAAACAGCCCCCTCCCCCATTTAAATTTAAAACCCTAACCTAAAAACGTAGTTTCGAGGCCCAACGCCCTAACACTGTTCATCACCTTCCCCGTTAATCCGGTGAAGGTGCAGTAGGGTTCGTCACCTTCTCTAGTGACGGCAACCAAGTTCTGGTCGTTTCCTTGATCAAATCCGATGCAGTTTTCTTCCTCTTCCCTCAAGGATCTTAACCCTAACCTCATTTCCCATTAAAAGCCTCCCAATCTTCAAAAATATTGGGTCAACCATCTTCGGTCGATTTTCCGGCCAACTGTTCCCCTCTAATTTCGTGCATGTTTCTCCACTGTTTCAACCCCATTTTAATTCTAATGTGTTTTTGCATCCTTGAGGATTATTTTCCTAAACTTAAAAAATTGTTTTAAGCATAAAATTTATGAACCCTAATTATCACCCTAAACTTGCAACTAGGGTTTTCTCTCTCATTTCTAAGCCAAATGAACTGCAGTTTGTTCCTATCATCACCATTTTTCATGCTTATCAAGGTCCTATATTTAAAACTAAATGAATCTACATGAAATAAGAAAACATAACTTGATCTTCACTTACCTGTGTGAGCTTTTGGCTCGCAGTTTCCCCCTCATTTGCTTTTGGTTTCTCTTCTTCTTCTTCACTTCTGAATCTCAAAACACTCTTAGTTTCCTTGGTTTCTTCCTTTCTACTGTTGATTTTTACAAATCAGACCTCGGTATTTATAGGGAATTTCTCTCTCTTCAGCGCCTACAATTTCTCTCACTTCCTCCCTTTCTTGCAGCCTTATTTGACTGCCTCTATATTGCCCATTCATCCTCTACCATCCACGCACTACTTACACAAAAGATACATAATATATATACACTCCCACTTGCCCTCTCAAGTCGGCAGACCTGCTGCCTTCACCACAGCCGCACACACCTCACCCACTTGACACACACACACAGCACACACACACACCCTTCTTTCCTCCTTGTTTCCTTTCTTCCTTTTCTTTATATTTACAAAATATACATATACACATACATACTTAATACCTTATAAACATATACATATATATATTTTCCTATATTATATCTAATTATACATATATATATATCCTTATATATACATATATACATACATCTAATGGTATATACATACACTTATTTTAGATATACTACGTGTCCATGAAATATGCACGTGCATAGAAATGCATGCATGCACACATTACGATGTTGGGTCCTAGGGTGCTCGGGTGTTGCCCAACACTGGCTATACTAAACAAACCATTCACATTCCAAAATCGTACAGTTCCATAAAATACCATGATATAGAGCTTAAACAGTTCGGTTTACAACTGGTGTTACATTACTCATCCGGGTCTACCTCGGTATACGTGCTGTATCCTGGGTCGGGACATTACATTGTCCCTTTCGTGTTATACTAAGAGTTATAAGGTAGTTTGTCTAGCCTCACTCCCTGAACTAAAGGATGAACTATTAATCTTTAGTGTAGGTGGGATGTACTGCTAATCGCTAGTGTAAGTGGTCAGGTCGAAGTAGTGCTCCACAGTGATCAAGCGCCGGTCTGTGTTATAGATGAAGTGATCATACTACTTGAGGGATCAGAATCCTCGAGGAACTAGTTGTGGTCATACACCATGCTTATGGCCTCCACTGGCCATAAAAAAAAAAACCAGAACAAAGAGTGTATGTGAGAACAACATGGTGAAATGTGTGAATGAAATACACTCGAACTATAAAGAATGCTCATGGGAAGGTTAGAACGCTTTATAGAAACTCAAAGGAATTCTAGACAAAGGTTCAAATATGGTGAACACTTAAACATGACATTTAGTTTGCTTATATCAGCATTTTCCTTCACACATTCGAACACAACTGATACTTTTATTTGAATGCATCTTTTATATTCTTTCGAACGAAGGAAGGAACTCCATTTGAATACAGCTATGATTTATTCCGTTTTGATAAAGTTAATTTAGTTTGAATTAAGGGGATTTTTTTTTCAGAAATTTTTTTGAGCATTCATAAAAGGAAAAAATAAAAACTTTACAATAAAAAATTTGATTCCCAAGGGTTTTAGATTCAATATTTTCAAGTAATTCACAAGTTACACTCCACAGATTAAATTAGGTACCCTAAAGTAGTTTTATCACTCAATTAATACACACTATGTCTAAAACATATTAAATTAGGATCTTAAAAGTGATCAACTACACATATAGGTTTCAGATTTCAAAATAGTTAAGGATTTTAAAAAATTCACACAAATTCTAAAACCAATATAGTTAGACTGGACCAATTGTAACACCCCGACCCGGAATGTAGCACTCAACCCGAGGTAGACCGGGTCAACCAATGTAAGGCCGAGTTGTAACCCGAACATGCATTGTAATGAGATAGATGTACAGTTTTAAAAACACACCATGATGTCAAACACACAATGTAATTACAAGCAATCCCGAGTACCCCAGGGAACACCCATACGAGGAACCTGACTGTACGGGGATTCGTGTATACATAAATACATATATGCGTACTTATGTATATATATATATGTATATATTCGAGTATATATATATGTATATATAGTATAAATATATATATATATATATATCTATATACAAAATTATGTATAAATTATACATTTATATATATATATGTATAAGTACATGTGTGTATATATATACGGTATATATATATATGTATATAATCAAAATATGTATGTGTATAGAGAAAGAAAGGGAAATAGAAGCACCGTCGACAATTGTGTGTTGCAAGGTGTGTGTTAGTGTGTGTATATATATATTATATGTATATATATTATATAAAATATCCTACTTTATTTAATGTTGGAAAAACAAAAAGGAAAAAGGAAGGCAAAACTCAAAAAAGAAAAGTTAAGAAAAATGGGAGGAAGGGAAGAAGAAAGAGGAAGTAAGGGCGGTGGATTTGTGTATAAAAGCAGGTGAGATGCTTGAGAGAAAATCAGAGAAAAAGGAAGAGAAATTGAGAGCAACCAAGGAAGTTGAGTGAAGGAGAAATTTCTACAGAGATTCAAAGGAGAAAAACAAAAGTGGAAGGAAGAGAATCATGTAACCAACAAAGTGATTGCAACTCAAGAATTATTGTTTTAATGTTTTTGATTTTTAGAGTTGAATGCATGATGAAAACAGTAGGGTTACGTAGCATATTCATAAAGAAACACATTAAAATCAAAACGAGGCAAAATAGTGAAGAAATCAGTTAGAAATATTGAGTTACAAGTTTAGTGGGTGAATAAATTTAAAGGTTTTTAGGAGGATTCAACAATGGGAAGGTGTTCCTTTTTGTTGCAGAAAGAAAATGGAAGAAAATGGGGCAAAACCAGGGTATGAAATGGCACGAAATTAGAAAACTTACCTTCGCTGGAGTAGCCACTGTCATGGCTCTGTTCGACGGCCAAAACCCTACCATTTTTGTTGTTAAATATAGATATGAAATTCCCTTGAAAATTACAGTCAAACCCCATTGAGAAAACCCAAGAAAACCATCGCTAGTGAGTTGCCATCGCTAGAGGAGATGATCGGAGACTCATCGGAGAAGAAGCACAGTGCCGGGTCTTAGGGTTAGGGTTTGGTTCTGGTTTGGGTTTGGGTCAGACCCGACCTACCTACAAGTATGGACCCTCAATACTGTGTCATTTTGGTTTATATTTTAAGTGGGAATTAGAGTGTTTGGGCACAGGGTTTGAAAATTGAATTAAGGCTTGATTGGAGATAGGGATAACTTATTCCAATTTTGTGGTTTATCCACTGTTTCGCTATTTGTGGTTTATCCACTGTTTGACTATTCTAAATGGGAATGGTAAATTATGAAATTACAAATTTAACCCAAATATTTTATAAATTGGAAATAGACCCTGAACTTATGGTTAATTGTGAAATGACCCAAGAAATAAATAAATTAAATATTATTTAAATAATTTAAAAGGGGGAATTACTAAAATGCCTCGAAGTCAAATGTGAGTCAAACGGACTTCGATTAAAGTGAATGAATAGTGAATTTTTATTATTTTAGGCATTTCAGACTCAACGGTAAAGTCTGATTTGTAAAAATAAGTTCCAAAAAATAAAGACACGTAAAAGTGCAAAATGGCCATTATGCCCTTTTTAGTACAGAAGTCTGAATTGAAGTCCGGAAAAGCCTAAACCAACTTTCTTCGACATTCTAGGCTCAATAGTAGAGTTTATTTTAGCAAATAAGATACTTATAGTAATGAAACATAAAATTTGATGAATAGCATAGACTATGTAAAGATAGACTGAGATGTGTTTCCTGAATCATAGGAACATCGAAAGGAAAAGAGAAAGTGGTATGACTTTCTAAGGAATGCAGTAAGAGGTAAGTAATATCCGATCTCTGCATGTGATACTTCTAGCCATGTCATCAGTTTTTCATACACTACCAAATTATACTCTATATATGCCAGAATGTTTATTGAATCCACATTTATGATATTGTTCTATCTTATAGAATATATTGACTACCATATATCTTGATCATAATTTTTGTACACTTGTACAAAGGACCATTCTGTACACTTGTACCTAGGGCCAAAAAGGGCCAACCAGTTATGTTCACGGTAGCCCAGTAACCATAGCCCTAAAAAGCTATATATTATGTTGCCAAAAACCAGTTATGATCCACTATACTTTTCACGGAAAGTAGCCTGATCTTGATGTATTATGAGTGTCGGATTTGTGCTCAGTCACAGACTCTATCTGATGCTTACTACGACCTACGGGTTAAGGTTCCAAGAGGAACATTAACTACCATGGCTATGCGAGAAATAATGCACGATTTTGTCCTGGAGGACACGGATTTATATATATTACAAAGTTCTAAGTGCTATTCAGGGACCCTGGTGTGGGAAAAGGCCTAAATGAGTGCTCTAGGGGGTATGCCGGGCCCCAAGTTAAAGTGCATCCACTTTTGCTAATATCATTGTCTTTTATAGAATTTCATAGGTTGATCATATTATTCCCTATGAATGGTAATGAGATTACACAGCTTTTATTGAGTTCATATGATTATGCTTGAGACAGCTCATGACTGTAGCAGTATGATTATTGTTGTCAGACCAGATTTTCATTTGATTGTCATTTGTGTTTCTTACCATTTGATATTCATTGATGAGTTTCATATTTCTTAACTGGCTATCATGTTTCCATTAACCTTGTCTTTCTTGGATTATGTTTTTCTATATTGACATGTAGACATGGCAGAGTAAAGGATAATTACTTACTGGGCTAAGTTAGCTCATTCAAATTTACTTTAATTATTTCAGGAATGGATGTTGAAAGGTGACCATAGCGCATGCTAGCTAGACATGGACATTTTTTGGGATTGTAAGGGTAATATGTGGTACAGTCTTGTAGCCTCCCATGTCATCCACGTCTTGGGGATGTACTGCATTTAAAGAAATTTTATAGTTTGTATTTTGAGAACCAGATATATTTACATGCAACTTTTATTTTAAGTCTTCTGCTATTTATGTTAAGTTATGATATTTATTGCATGTTAGTAGCACTGATTGTGTAGCAAGTTCAGATACTGAAGGTATGCAGAATACAAAAAAATAATGCACAAACAAAAGAAAACTCACACTCATGTGGATAGCCATTAGGTCTTTAGCTATCTTCTGGGGCTTTACCTTAGTGAATTTTTGGGGGCTTGTCGCCTAGGAATCCTTGTAGGCCTTCTTCACTGTGCTTGGGCTAGAGTCTTCAGGCACTAGAGGGGTAACACGCGCCTTCCCCTTTCCCCTCTTTTGCTTCAATATGGGAGGGGTTGGGAAGGGAAGGGCCTTTTGAGCTAGCGAGCAACCTAGCTCTTCAAAGACTGTCCGTTCAGGGGAGTCAGAAATTAGTCGCCTCCTCTTCTCTCGAGGAAGGGGCTCGATAGAGGATGAAGTCTCCTCGACCTTCTTCTTCTTCCCTGGTACCCATCTAGAGGGTAGTGACTTTTTCAAGCTCTCATTGTGATCCTTCACCAGTCCAACCTCTATTAAGTTCTTCAGTGTGAGGATGGCCTCGTGAGAACGGTTATTGGTCTAGAGGAGCTTTTTGTACTTCTTTTGGAGATCGACAATAAAGATCGATCTCTTTCAAGCCTTTTTATTTGCATAAAAATATCCAGAGCAAAAGTAATTTAGGTCCAAACATAGAAAATAAGAAAGTGAAATAAGTTGTAAAAAAGAAAGGGGGCTCACCCGTAATGCCAGTTTTACGTGGGAAGGTTGAAGCCCGATTCTCGAAGTCCTCGAACTCCTAGCCTCCCTTTACATAGAAGTACCACTTCTTCTAAAGTCTTATTAGAGGTGGATACAAAGAAGAGAGGTCCGAACTTGTCAAAAGACATGTAAAACATGCCTTCCGACTTCAAGTATTTCATATCTATATCCTAATCAATGAAATATCTACTTCAATGCCATTCAAATGGCCTAAGACTATAAAACCTAGCAATTGCCTCTAGCTATTTATGTTTAGATCAATTAGGCACATGTTAAACCAACTAAAAATTTTCCTAATAATACGATGAAAGGGGAACCAAACTCCTATCTCAAACCACTCAAGGTAAGCACAGATCTCACCGTATTAGACGTCCGAAGGGCGGTCTATAGGCTCGGGTATCCTATAGGACACGTTATCAAGAAAGTCAAAAATAGCCTTCAGAACATCTATCATGCTCTGATTAATGACGCTTTCAAACTCTTCCCTTTTATGGGTTTTTCCAGAGGTTTCCTCGCCTCTGTTCCTAGGCTCTAAGAAGGCCTCTAGTATCTTTACCTTAGAACTCAAGGCTGGGCTAACAATAGGCCTATTTTTTAAACTCTTAGAACGACTAGGCATAACCAGTGCTTGACTGGGTATCAGAGACAGACATTGTCTAAAGAAAAGACGTAGATGAATAGAAGATAGAAGAGGAAAGATGAAAAACTTGAGAAATGTTTTGTGAATCAAACATGACCAAGGTCTTGATTGGCAGAATCTTTCTAACACACCAGAGATCGCCTTACTCAGAAAACTCTCTTGTTGCTGAAATGCTCAAAGTATCGAAGTGTTGAAAGGAAGAGCAGTGGCGTGTTTTCCCCCTTTTTATAAAAACCCCAATTGAAGCCCACGTTAGGGGGCGTCGCTTCTGAACCGACATGTCAGTTGGGGCAATGATGGCCTCGTAACCCTAATCGGCGGCTAACACAATAAATGTCACATCAACGGCTGTTTCCTCGAAATATGAAACGGTGCATTTATGGTAGACACGTGTATAACGTCCCAAAAATCCTAACATAAGCTTTGAGTATGCCAGAACTGAGGCTTGGGGGGAATAGCTGATATATCATAATTTGACTACCGTATTTAGGACGTGACACGTGTTTATAACGAGCTCTTCACTGTGTAAATCATAAGAGGGTTATTTCATCAATGTCAACAAAGGGTTCAGAAGTAATGGGTTCCGAACTTATCACTGCCTTCCATAAGCTATTGACCTCAGAGTAAGGAAACAAAGTTATACATAGAAACTACTATTTTCGGATATCTTCAAATCCCTACTTTTATGGTTCTTTATCCTACTCAACTTAGGATATTTACAGCCTATAAATAAAGTCATAAGGTACGCTTTCTATTGATGTTCAAATCGTCTCTTGAATTGTAGTCTCTTTTCTTTACTAACTTTATCATCGGAGCGGCTACCATCGGAGCCTTTCCGATGACTCTCTGATCTCAAATTCTTAACAAATAATTTGAGATCAGAAACTTTCATGTCAGAAAAAAGCAACATCAATAAACTTAAAAACTTATGCGAGACTGACATTCATGTCTCTGTCTTTATATATCAGATATTACATTACACAAAAGCTGGCAGTAATGCTGAATAGTTGTTGACAATCTAATATTACATTCAGAATTGTACCTCATAAGGTAGGCGGGTGGGATGATTTCTTCACTAAGGAGTTTTGGTTGGTCGGAACAACGACAGATTGAAGTCACAAGTCCACATACGATCAATTTTTGTGTTGCGTTGCTGACCACATATTGAGTATGGAATGCGCCAAATTCACAGCACCAGAATTGTATTTATTCCTGATATGTCACTGTAAAAACTATTGGAAGTTGACACATTATTATCTCACTAATCTAGAACACATATATAAAGAGTTTTTGATTCAAAATATATGACCCAGTGGATATAACTCTTTCAATCAACTGTTGACTACATTTGTAACTCCCAACAACTTTAGAGAAAATGCTGTTATCCCTCAAATTATAAATGAATTGTCGGTTCCCATTCAAGAAATTATGTTAAGTTGGTGGTACACTAATAAGTTTGGAGAAGCTAAAGCTGGATCACTATTATTATTTTTACAAGTCCTTACACTGCAAATATAAAAGACTCTATATCTTTCAATTCTTTCTTATTTAGATTGAGAATCATTAAATTTCGTCTCTTCAATTCAGTTGGTGAAGTCCTTCTAATAATCCTTACAATGTGTCCTTCCTTGCAGAATCAGTCATTATATTCTGTAGCGAGGGGCCGGTTTCCCAACATAATAACGAGCATGAAGGAGAAAATAGATACACTATCTTATCTCTCAAAAGAAAATATACATACATACACACACACACACACACACACACACTCCTTGATATCATTACGATAATTTAATTTGAAGGACCCATTGGCACATTAATCCCAAGTTGCCTCTTGCACTTGTCTACATTCAAAAGGATTTGGCTGTTTTTTTTTATCGAAAGACATGATACAATGGAGTGATTAGAAGCTGCACCGAGAAAGTTGGTTCCACTACTGGTGTTTATTATTAGGCTTTCCCTATTTCAGGTTCAGCATGAGCAGAAACAAACGAGTACTTAACTTTCAAGTTTTAGCAGTTTCTAAGAGAAGAGATAAAAAAAAAAAAAAAGGACCTTTCCTAGCAGTTTCCAACCACTTCTCCCACCTGTTCCTTCACATGAAATACTATTCACTTCTCTGTTTTGCCATTTCCATCTTTAACATACTGTGTGTACCTCTTTTTTATTTGACTACCCTACTTGAAAGGAAGTGAAGACAAACAAGTTAATATTGGAGAGAGATTGAAATTTTTCTTTAATCCTTTTGGACTGTTGATTTACTGTGAAAATAATAATAAAAAATATATTAATTGAAAGGAATTCATTAGTAGACTTGTGATATTAAATAGGATGATAAGAGTTTGAAATCCATATTCTTTCGTTGAAAAACAAAATTAAGGCAACCAGAAAAGTGTATGCCATCAATATTGAAGGCAAATAACAAAATGAACTTGAAATGCCTACATGAATAGCATATATATGCCCCCACACACCTTTACGATATATATATACATAGATAATGTGTGGCATAATAGTCATACTGAAATCAATGTCTGAAATGTTGATTTCCACACTATCAATTTTTGGCCTCTTTGCCTTGATGGCACCACTCTTTTACCTACCATTTTTAATTCGCCAGTTGGACCTCAACTTAAGGTTTTAGTGTCTTTGTTGCGTACCTTGTTAGATGGTATTTTCAGTTATCATAACTGGCCCGGTATCAACCCAATGAGGTAACCAGATGTATGGATCATTGGCTGAATCGTTAGATTAATTAGTTGAATTAGAATAATAAGATAATATTATTTTAAAAATAAATAATTATATAACTTTAGAAAACATGTTAAGATTTTAAAAATAATAATTGATGTTACAATAGTATCATTATCATTGACATAAAAAAGAAATATAATTTAATTATTGCATGAATTTTTTATAAAAATCAAAATCTTAAGCATGTGTAAGAATATTGTATTTTATAATAATTTAATTATTGCAAATTTAATATATATATATATATATATATTTCATTTACTATATGTATATTTATATACTCTATTACCTTTTATGCTTTGAAAAAGTTCGATATTGAATTTTTTTTTTGTCTTAAATATTCAAATTATTTTGAATCAAATTAGAAAAAATATTACAAACAAATCATCATAAGACAAGTCTATTTTATATATTTATATTAAATATATAAATTATTTAATAAGGAGATGAGTGATTTAATGGTTTGGAGTGATTATCTATTAATTCATTGCTCCATTAAATTTTATACATAATAAATTGTGATGTCCGGTGTAATACAATAATTACTCGCCTAACAAGAGAACAAATTTCTAAATTCAATGCATATTATTGATAAAAAAAAAAAAATTGTATAATAAAAGTCTATTACATCATAATTCTTATACTAGCTCTAATCGAATTAAGAAACTAAATATTTTATCTAAAATAATCAATTTGAGATAAGCTCTAAAGAATCTTATAATAATTCTGAAACAAAATAAATGTTTTTAGCCCTACCATATTTTTCTGCATCAATTATAAATAAAGAGTTATAAAAAAAAACACTAAACATATATTAAGATGATGTAGGACAGATTTGGTACCTTAAAAATATGAAAAGTTATTTTAGAGTTGTATTAGGATTGTTTAGTTTTTTATTTTAATTTATTCATATTTTTTCTAGTTTCCTAGTTTTATTTGGATTAATAGAAAAAATATAAGAATTAGTAGTTTCTTATTTGACTTACTAGTCTTTATTGTAGTAAGATTAGTATAAAAATAAAAATTTTGGTTTCCTAGTCAAAATAGTAGTGTTTTAGCACTATAAATATGATATAATAGATCTTTATGAAAAGTTTTTTTCATTAATATTAATTTAATTACGAATTTTGGAGATTTATTTTCTCTTGTTGGGTGAAGAGTCCCCATGTTACTTTGTTACTAAAGAATATTTTCAAAAAAGAAAAAAGCAAGTGGTGTCCTCCTTCTTCACAAGCTTCAGCTACGTCATAAGAGCAACAATATTAAAATAAAAAAGAAGAAATAACCATGTACTGACTGTGTTTTTGAGTCTTGCAGTGGCTCTTCATGATGGACTCTGGAGACAGATTGGACACTCATGGTGGATTTTGAGTCTTTCAGTGGCTCTTCATGATACTTCACCTTTTTTCTTTTCTTTTCTTTCAACAAGAAGAAGAAGAAGAAATGTCAATGACACGACTGAAAGGTCTTCCTTGACCTCATTTTGCAAATTTTTCATTTCGAAATTGTTAAAACACAATAATAAAAGTGATGACATGATATCAGAAACAAAACAAAAAAGAAGAAGGTGAATGATAAAAGAAGGGGAGGGGACATGTGGTACAAATTCCTTGAATTTATTTACTATTTTCTTTTTTCTTTTTTTCAAAACAAAAAATCAATACTATTTCAATTGACATTATATTTTGATTGCACTTTGGAATTTAGCAGTTTAACATACCTATTGATGAATAGTTGAAGGGACATAATCAAACATGTCAACATGAATAGGATAAGCCCCACCCCTTTCTGATATACATAATGTTGATTTAAACACTGTCAGTTCTTCCCTTGTATATCTTTTGGTAATGAATATTGATGGGTACATTTTGGCCTCTTGCCTTGATGCTACCAATCTTTACCTACCATTTTTGTGCTCTCAAGCAACTCAAAGAATGGGCGTGAAAAAAGAGTGTCATCTATCCTAACTACTACTTTGACTCCTTATTATATCTGTTGTTGGAATTACTTAACAGATATAAATAAATAAAAGATTTTAATGGCAATAGCGTTGAAAAATTAGAAAACTACCGTGGTATTGGACATTGTTACCTTCTTTGACATGTCCTTATGGTGCATTTGAAAGTGGAGGAAAATTAAGTATGATCTTCAATTTCAATTCTGAGACATAAATTTCAAACTAACATATGCAGTAATTTTAGAGTAAAGATGCATTCACATGGCAACCCAGTTAGTGGGCAACCTATAGCCTAGAATTCAACCTCCAAGGATCATGAAGTTACATATTTGCAATTATATGAATCCCCAAGTTCATAAATCACACTGCATTTGGCAGCATGAAATTCATGCCTTTGAATTAGAATTAGAGAACTTGTTTAACGTTTGAACTAAAATGATCCTTACAATCCTAAGATACGGATGCACAGCATCGATGACAAATTAGAGAACTTGTTTAACGTTTGAACTAAAATGATCCTTACAATCCTAAGATACGGATGCACAGCATCGATGACAATGCATAGAAATCATATTTCCACTATAACTTTCATGAAGCTTAGTTATCAATTCATGAATCTATCCCTGTATGAATACTTACTGGTTTGAATATGTATTATTTGGAACTTAACAAAACTTTGATCAAGTTTTGACTATTATTCAATTCAAAAGATTTTATTTATTGTCTCCAGCCTTTTCTGATTTCACCTAAATTCCTCCCCTACAATTTCTTTTGGTAGGGCTTCAAAGAAGGCCATTAAGCCAGTGTAGGTTGGGGCAACCAATTTCTCCCCATTTTTGTTGAATATAGCCCTCCGAAAAATGATGCAATATATAATTCCCAAAGCCCTTCACCTACACCAAATAAGTTGACCAGTATCACCTAAACTCTCCCATCAAAGCCTGATTGATGGATAATGAGATTTGAATCTCTGCCCCCACTTCAAAAATTAGTAGCCTTATGGACTAAGGCCATGTTTGCTTCATGGATGGGATAAGGGTGGGTTAGCTATCCCCTTCACTAATTGTGATAGGATTAGTAATCTCACCCCTCCCCTCTCATTATTTAAACCATGCTATGAACCATTATTTACTCCCGGTACTATTAGTGAGTTTCTTTCTTTTTTTCCAAACACCAACTTCTTAAGACTATGAAGACTAATTTATCCAATCCTCTCTTCAAGCAGTCAAACAAACATAGCCTAATTGCCTTTCCCATCAGTACTAATACGAGCCAATAGCAGAAACATTCTAATTGTGCACACAGAAACAGTATAACTTGTACACTAATTAAGGGTCAATGGTCATTATTTGCCTAGAACATAAAATACAAGTAAAAGATGTGGCAAAGAAGTTTAATCGTTACAATGAAACATAAAATTAACAATTAAATATAAAAAAAACATACAATTAACAAATGTGTCATCAGAAAGGCATCCAAATGAGAAACGCCAAAGTCTATAATGAAACACAAAGACATGATAGCTTTACAAACATGCATGCATGTATGCACAAACACAATATTGTTCATAAGGTACATTGAGAATTGACTATTGCAAATCAAAAACATTCTAGCAGCCTATATTGCAGTCTCAAATTTCCTTTCCTCAACAATTAGAAATTTGTATAAGCTTTATCATACAATATTGCATATATATACAAATATTGAACACGCTAGAAACATCCCCATGTAAGTTGAAAAGAGCTTCCATGCTAGTAGCCTAGCACTAAGCTAAGAGCCTATCAGTCAGAAAATAAGTTGATTAGACAGTATTATTCCCATAATTTGTATAAAAAAACAAAAAAAAAAAAAAACACTCCTTTGGATGATAGGAAAGAAAAACTTATCAACTCAATTCATTGGCCTTGTCTCAACAACTAGTTGGGCTAAGTTGCATGTTTTGCAATTCTGCTTTATCTAAAGCCAATGAAAACTTATAATCAAATGTTCACCAAAAAAAAAAAATTTTACAGTGAAATGATCAAAATAATACTACTAGTTGCAATGAGCTTTTCTCTGCACAGTTTCTAATGAAGTTCACTGAAATTTGAAAATAGAATTATGTGTTGTGTCCACTTACTAAGCTTAAAGACTGTCTTTAGCCCAGAAATATACTCATTAACATAATTCAAAATTAGACAAAGCCAGAGTTTCTATAAGCTGGAAATTTTTAATCAGATTACATAGTTTAGTGCAATGTCTGGATTAACTTAAAAGTACTACTACTACTACTAATTAGCTTTCTTATTTTTCTACCACTAGTACTATTCCTACCTTCAAGACATCCCTCGATTCCAACTTTAATAACCAATTAACAAGCACAATGTTCAGTGCCAACCTGTCCCATATTAAAATTTCTCCACCAATATGTACATCTGAAAAACCAAAAACTTGGCACCCCCAGCTCTATCTGTGATCATCCTCCTAAAATGGTGTATTGAGTATATAATATGCAAACACAGATAATTATATGCAGAGAAATAGGATGTCTTGCATTACTGATAACTATGTCATAGATGATATAACTATGCAAATATTATCTGAAAAGGCTCGACAGGAGAGCATTATATATGCAACTTAAAGAAAACCCTGTTAATTTCTCTTCACACCAACCACCACCAATAAAGGAAGTGGTGGAGTGAATATTAGATATTTGTCCACATTATCACATTGGCTTGGCCAGAACTAGAACGGAATGCAATATAGTTGCATCTTAAAAACATATACAGCAATTAATATGCGAAAGAGAAATTGGATAATACCATGGCCAAATACTAGATAATAAGAGAAGAAAAGATCAAGAAGGGCCGCCAAGGACACCCACAGACACACGGTTTAATGAAGCCAACCTCATCTGCTGATCCCGGGCTCTGCTCCTCTTGAACAGAGGTTCAGGTGATGATGAAAGTGACGATGCCACAGCCCAAGATTCGTCTGAGTTATCACAGCTGAAACATGCATCAATGACACCATTTGGGCTGCCTGGTATATTTATATACTTGCGTTTGTGGGTTTGGTGTTGCTTATAACCAAGGTTGCCTGATAGTTCCCAGAAAAACTTGTAGCAATCATCCAGTTTGTCCTGTTAAATACATTATCAACAATTAAATTGTAGATTAGTAGGGTGCCAAATTGAGATTCAATCTGTGGGTGTAAGATACAAGAGTTTAAATAGGAACACAGAAAGCCATGTAAAATAAAGCACAAACCTTGCTGATTTTGAGGACACCTAGAAGCTGATTCTGATAGTCCAGTGCATTACAAGGCTTAACGTCTTTGATAACATGTAACATTGTTGCAGTAGCCAATTCAGATGGAAAATAACTTACAAACCTTGAATCTGTAAGAAATATTCAATGTTGAAGATGAGTCGATAAATCAACTGAAATGAATAGTTTAACATTTCTGTATGTTATTCCTGTTCTTTCGGCCTTTATATTCTCATTTATGGCAACGGCAAACCAATAGCTGTTTGATTTGATATGCTTACCAGTGACAAGAGATAGAAGGAGGCGCTCACACCTCCATAGGAACTCCAAATGCAAATGGGTCTTCAATCCAAGCCTCCTTATAATGTGATCAATGAATGAGAGCGGGGTCACTGGATTCATCTTCCATTGAAGAGTAGAGAGCACCAGAAGCTCCATTCTCTGAATAGTCTTCGCTTCAAACACATACTTTGACGACTCCACCTAAACATAATACAGAAGCCCACATCAAAAACTCAATAAAATGACCGAAAAGTACAAAATAAGACATTTTCACAAACACCCACTTTGCAAATATGCAATGCATAATAACACATACTTGCAGATCTAGGAGAAGAGGCACTCGGGTCTCCTCAACTTTGGCAGCTAAAGACAAACAAGCAACAGCAGCTAGTTGACTCATCCATGGCTTATCTCTCTGAAAGCAATGGCTTAATATGAACCTATCAAAGTAGTTGACAGCTAAAACAGCGGTCATGGCAGTGAAACCATAGTGGGCATTGACACTTAGCATCCACTCAACAGCCGCTCTTCTTGCCACCATTCTAGATTCATCTGAAACCAATTCAATCCGACCCAAATGGTTCTGTTTCTCTTTGGAGATTAGAGACACAAGCTCATCACCGGCCCAGAACAAGTCACGCTCCGACAAAACCACAGTTTTTTCCACATTCTCATCACAGTTGTCATTCTCTTCTTCAAAAACATACCCTCCGAAATCTTTATCAAAATGCTCTTCTTCACAGTAGAGAGCATCAAGAACAAACATAGGGTTTTGCAGCTGTATTTCCTGTTCTTGCGAAGCCATCTTCTTCTTCCGAGAAGAAGACACTAGAACCTTTGCTCATTATCTTTAGGCGTAGGTGAAGAGACAGTAGCTCAACCTTGGACCCAGTAACATATCAGCATTAGGTTTCTCTGTCCGGGCTGAAAAAGGAGAGAGGATGAGAGAGACCCAAACCAGTAAGCGCAGGAAGGATTTTAGCTGAGAGGGCTATCACGCCTGTCCTTTCTTCCTCTTTTCTCTCCTTCTAATTATTTTTCCATTTATTTTACGTTTTTTTGGTATGTTTGGCGGGGAAAAAATTGCACTAAAAATTTGGGGGAGCCTAAATTTACCTCCCTTTTATATCCACACACTCCAATTTATGTTTAGTGGATAGAAGTGCATGAGTATAAAAAAACTTTATTTGAAATGCATTTACCTCCATCCAAAATTTGTTGTTTATCATTGAAATTAATAAAAGTGCATTTAGTCTCACTCTTTTTTAATTAATAACTTTGTAAATTCTTTTGATAATAGTATAAAAATTTATCACTAATAATTTAATATAAATGAGTCATTTCGTTTATTAGGTTATAAAATTAGGAGTTAATTAGCCTCTAATTTTTGTATTAGTAATTTTTTTATTAGTTAATTCACGTTAGTTACGTTTTTATTATAAATGACATTTTTTTTATTTTTTTGTTGTAAAGTAATTTATGGATTACGTGTTATTTTTTATATATTTCTCAATGACTAATTTGCCTATTTTATTTATTATCATTTTACGTTATTAGATTGACTTTTTTTATTTGTTTCTTTATTGATTGGTATTATTTTTTGTTAGTTTTTTTATTTTTTATTTGAATTTGAATAATTCCTTATCTATTTTCAGTATCATTGACTGAATTTCTTGGACTTGATCACCTTTTCATTTTTTTTCTATTCTCTTCTTCCTTATGAATTTCTTTATCTATTTGTGTTATATTCATAAGGTATGTGATTATATATATATATATATATATAAATAAATATTTTATAATTTTTTTTCATATTAGTTTTATGTTCATTATACGCATTATATTCATGAATTTTTTCATACAATATTTGTATTATTTACATAGTATTCTGTTCATTTTTTTTATTTTTTTAGTTTATATAAATGATTTAGTCGTTCTTGAGATTTTGTTTTGTATTATACATTTTTTGATTTGTTTTTATAGTGAATACATTACTGTTTTTGTTCGTTAAATGTTTTGTACATTTTTATATGTCAGTGTTTTGTTTATTGATCTTTCATTTCTTTCGTTAAATGTTCTGTAAAATTTTACATGTCATCATTTTGTTTATTATAAAAATACATATGTTAATGTTTTATTTTCTTTTATCTTTTTTTTTTTTATTAATGTATAATTTCAAAGTTTCATATTGTATAATTTTACATTTCACATATTTCATCATAAAAATACATATGTTTATGTTTTGTTTTGTTATAATTTTACTGTATAATTTCATAGTTTCATATTGTATAAAAATTCTTTCTTTTATCTCTTATGTTTATTCTTTTTTTTTTTTCTTTTCAAGTTTTTGAGGATATTCGAAATTATAGGGATTTAAAAACCCCAATTGAAAATAGAAGGATTAGTGGATTGGATCGTGATTATCTTTTTGAATAATGGAAATCTCTCCCTTGTTCCGTAGCTACAGAGGGTCATTTTTGTCTTTTGGTAACCTTTTTTTGGGGACTATATTGTCCATAAAAGTCAACTAAATTTTTTGGGTTATAAGAGTTAGAGTTGGACTCTATTATAATTAAAATCTTAATAGAGGACCTATAATTGAACGACCCTAAAATTAACTAAGTTAATCGAATTGGATTCATGATAAATTTGATTAGAGGTTCGTTCGACATTAGTTCATAAGATATGTAAGTTAAATCTGAATATATTTAAAAACTCATTATATTATGAAATAAATTTAAAGTGATACTAGATCACATGGGCGAAAAATTTTATTTGTTTATATTGATACCGTAATGTTTTGAATTATCAATCTCAACTTGAATAACGTTCATTTTAAGTCCAATTTTAAATAAGCATCCAACTATAAAAAAATTAAAGCATAAGCCAATCACACGAGCCATAACGGAAACGTGAAAAGGAGAATCGAACACTTCAAATTCCTTAGTAACAAAGTAACATGGGGACTCCTCACCCAACAAGAGAAAATAATTCTCCAAAATTTGTAATTAATATTTATTGATAAAAAAAACTTAATGATAATGACTTATTACATCATATTTATAATGCTAAAATACTCCTATTTTGACTAGAAAATAAAAACTGTGTGGGTGGTGGTGCTCTATCGAGAGACCAATGTGCTGAGGCTCCCAAGCTCAACCCTACAGCCTAGCTCGCAAAAGAGAAACACTCTGTCTAAAATTTCAGTGCTAGTCAGACGCGCAATATGGACAAGGTTAGTTAAAATATCATTCGTCCACTTTTCCCAATCAGTTATGGACCAGAGCTAGATGGGTAGTTGACGAAGGAATGAGGGAAATCCCCTCGCTCAACTGAAAGGTGAAGAATAAAGTTGGGAGGAACCTTCACGCTCTCCGAAATGTCCACTTCAATTCGAAGGACCACGAGACCCTATGGAACGTGTGTAGTAAAGGCGCAATCTCAACTCATTTCCAGAAGACGTCTTCGTTTGTCCCCATATAAGGCGTACGCTGCCAGAACTCTGTCTCTAGAGGAGGAGGGACTGTGCCGTTCTTAGTCACTAATAGACCAGAAGTGTCAACCATTGCAAAAACTTTTTTAAAAAGGGCAAAATCACTGGGACGATTCACAAAAAAATAATGGAACTAGGACGCGATCCACAAAGAGATGAGGGAACGTTCATGCAAAACTCAAAATTGCTTATCTTTTGGACGTTATGCTTTTTAGAATCTCAAGTGCAAAATGAAGTGCAGAGGTTAAGGGATGGGTGATCCTATATATATATATATATATATATATATGCATCTGATCTCGTTATAATGACTGACAGAGGAAAAACGATGTGACTCTGCTTCTTTTGGGCATAAATCTTCACACCCTAGGCATAATTGTTCAAAACCTAACAATGGGAAAGTGACAGGTGTCCAAGGCCATCAATGACTAATGAATGGCTGAAAGGCATACCACGTCCATGAGACATTACGACCAAAGATTTATGGGCATTTGAAATGTCTGAAAAGACCCCATGAATGACAATGAAGGGGGGAAAATGTAGGTACAAGGTACCACGTTAACATGAAAGCATCACACCAACATGCGCTCAAGATAAGGGAGAATCACACTAAGAGGGCCCCCTCTTCCATGAAGTTCACATGCGCCCAACAGAGGCAGCCTCGGTAATATGCACTCAAGAGAGGATAGAACCCCACTAAGAGAGCCCCCTCCTTCATGCAAGCACTCATAAAGGATTATAAGCGTCACGCGTAATCACTACCTTGGTCACCTTTCATAAGGGCGCCTTGAAGGCTTGGGGGCAAGTCATGGGAGACCTTCGAGTTTGGCACGCCGACGTAGCGTAACCTTCGCGCTATGCTCCCCACAATATGAGATATTCGAGGTTATGTGGATTGGCGGCTACGATAACAGGCACTCTAGGAAGCTTCACGCGCATCGCGCATAGGGCTGTCTAGACCTTCTAGAACAAAGAGGGGACTTTACCTTAACTAACTTCTATTTTGGACCACAATAGTACACATGTCAACAACTAAGGACTCACGTGAACATACTAGGGGTTGACACGTGACCTACCACTATAAATACCCCTACAGCTACCGTAATAAAGGGACAATCATCAAAAAGAGAAATCAATCAATCAATCAAGAGGATTGACTTTGACCTCCTTCACTTTCGATTCTAGATATCTAGAATCGCACTCCAATTGTGACCTAGATACTTAGAATAACATGAAGGTTGGGATAAGTCTCGCCCCTACCTCTTGGGAGTCCCTCATGTGAGGTTTTAGACCACCTTGCCTCGACCTCTCCACTTTATTCTGAAGTCCAACCTGGCATCCAACGCGCAAGTTGTACTCACCTTTACAACTCACATCTTTGACACAACCTCTCACGGTCTCCTAGCCGTCCACATCATGTATGTAATATATATCATATTACACAATATACTATACAAGCCACGAACCGTGTGCATTATCACAATGAATGGAAGAATTGTAGAATTCTTTGTCCTTTCCAAACTCTACTACAAGTGAATTTACCCCTTTGTGGAAATACTGCATGTTTTGAGTTTGATGCCAACAATAGCTCCTCTAAAAAAACAAATTTCAAATTTTAGTGATATGATATCATTATGAATTGTAAATAAAAAAGGAGACAACTTTTCATTTTTGTTTTTAGAGTTACAATTAAGTAAATTAATTGGCTCAAAATAATTTGTTTAAGAAAAGGAGTTAGCAACTCCCTTGGAATTGAAATTTTCAAGTAGTCTTTAAAAGACATATTTTTTAGGAGTTAGAAGCTTTGATTAGAGTCAAAGACTCCAATTGTAAGAGGAAATTAGATACTCTATTTTTATAATGGGATGGTAGTGGGAGTCAAAGACTCCATTTATGAGATGGAGTCAGAGACTCTATTTTGGTTAAGATTTGAGAGGGAGTTAAAGACTCAATTTTTGGGAGGGATTTGAGAGGGAGTCAGAGACTCCATTTTTTTGCAACAACTTTAAAGAGTTAGAAACTCTTTGATTTTCTTTTTTAGCTTCCTACAAGAATTCAGAGAGAGAATCCCGTCTAAGACAAGATATTTTGTCTCCTACAATTTCTTCAAAAAACTTCTATTCTTATGTTGCAAGTATATCTTTTCCTTTCTCCTTTCTCTCTAATCCATAAATTCCCAATACACCAAACTCCTTAATCTCCCTTATTCATCCCACCAAAACTATTCTGAAATATGGAAACTCTTTTTTTCCTATGGAAACCACCCCAATCCTATTTTTAAATTCAAGTGACGATTTTAGAGATGAGGTATGCATGGGTAAACTTACTTGTGCAGTGGGTCTAGGTAGTTTCTCAATTTTTGACTTCTGAATTTATTTGAGAAACCTTCATTTAGCTAACCCACGTAATAATAATTGTTTTTATTTTTATTTTCAAACTTTAACATCATGCTTAGGCTTTAACACACGCAAGGATCCCGTTAACTAATCCTAAACCCGTAGGTCTACAGACTCAATATGTAGCAAACCAAGAAATTATCAAATGATGTTTTGATAATGTCCTCTTTAGAGTGATTGAATTTTGATGATGAAATTTTTATAATGGGGTGGAGATTGTAAGGATCCAAAAAATTATTAAAGAGTAATTTGGTAAATTGTCAGCATAAACTGAGGACATATTGGAGATAAATCAAAGATGAGTCAGATAAATTGTAAAATGAGTTTATAAGTCATCAATATGACACAATGAGACTAAAAACGAATTTAGGTAATTTATTTGGGACTGGTGTGAGTCATGACACTACATAGTCATTTACAGGATGTAGATAAATATGAAAATCGAAACGATGAAATTTTGGGAAACAAACTCCATATTTGGAATCAAAGCGCTGAAATTAGCTAGCGTAACAAGTTTGGTACGATTCTGAGACAACTTCAATTTGGGCTCGTATGCACGCACAATTGGCCAACTGGCCACGTGGCGCTTTGGGAGTTATGCAAAGCTTCTATGACAAGCTTGTTAGATATTTGGGCGAGGGACATATGTCAATATTTTTGTGGTGGAAGGAGAAATATTAAGGTGTGTGAAGGTACATGATAAGGGAACAAGGTAACACTTGATGGGACAGTTTCATTTTTCTCTATCCTCTTTTTTCCCTCATAATTCTATCAGACCACTCACTTTTCCTCTCCCTCACACAATTCCTTCTCTCCCTATCTTTTTCAGACTTTTTCTTTCTCTCTCTCTCTCTTAAGGCCACCATAGTTGGACTTATGAGTATGTGTATTGTGTGTGTAGTTGAAAGAGAGAGACTGAGTGTTATACAGTGTGTGTGTGTGTGTATTCACTTTGTGCATGTGTGTGTATGTGTATCAATGTGTGTGTGTGTGTAAAACATACACTATATGAACCCAAAACCATAAAACCAGAGAAGGAAGAGAAGAACTACAGGAAGAAAGAAGGAAGAAAAGAAGAAGAAGAAGAAGAAAGAAGAAAGAAAAAGAAAAAGAAAAGGGAGATAGGAACTAGAGGTTGTAGTTTGGCAACCATGGGAGGGAAAAACCAAGCTTTCCCTTTCTAGATTGTGGATTAAGGTAAGGATCTTTTTTAGTTTTTGGATTTTACCTGTGATGAATGCATGAATGTGAGTGTGGTTATGCATATGTGTGTTGTGCGTGATGACTATGTAGGTGAGCGAGTATCATAACGACGGGAATTGAATTTGGGGTTCGAACTTGGCTGGGTGTGAGTGCTTCAAACACCATAAAATTGGTGAAAGGGAGTTCAAGCAAGGTTTAGAAAAGAAAAGAAATGAACACGGTGGCTGGACGTCGAGGTGCTGAGAGTTGTAGACCACTCACAAGGGAACCGGGGTTAGGATGGTTTGGGTTCGATTTGATCGTTTTGATCATTGAGAATGGTCCTAAATGATAGAATTTGAAGTTTAGGATGATTTAGGGTGAAAAATAGGAGAAAAATATGCAAGACAGATAAAAAAATTTCTAATTTTCGGCGAGGATTTCGGTGACCTCGTCGGAGAAGGTGACCGGAGCTTCGCTAGCAGCGGCCAACTCTGGCATTGTCCGGTCAATAGGTCAACAGTCAAACTAGGTTGGGTTTTAGCTCATGGACCGGGTCGGGTCTCGAGTTCAAGTCTAGTCCATGGTTGTTTGGGCTTATAGGGTTGTTTAGCTATAAACATAATTAAGACTTTGAAATTAAGTTAATCCGAATTAGGGTTATCCTTGTTCTTGAAATTAGAGACTAAATTGAATTGGGGATGTTTGTCTACATGGATAAGAAATTAAATTACAGAAAATTGTAAAGGGGTTGACTTAAATTTAATAATTTCAAAACAGTGGACACATTTTAAAAAAATTACAAAAAAGTTTAATTGTTCATAAAATTAAAAATAAAGCTAATTAAAATGCGAAAAGGGACATTATTAAGGTTTTTGGGCATTCTGGAGTTAATGACAGAGTCGGTTTGGACATTCTAAGACCCGGGGTGGTCTAATGTGAATATGAAAAATTACAAAAAATGCCCCTAATGATAAATTGAGTAATCTAAAAGCTAATAAAAATCCAAAAAAGGCTATTCCAATGTTTTTGGATGCCCAAAATTCAAATGTATGATTAGATTGGACAAATTGGGACCCGGTAAAGGTCTTACATAAAGTGAAAAAATGACGATTTTACCCTTAAACTTATATTAAGCAATTCAAAGCCAAATTAAGATCCAAAAAAGGCGTTTCCAATGATATCAGAATAATGAAATAGGGACTCGGGGTAGTCCCACATGAAAATGTGAAATTACTAAAATGCCTCTAGGCATGGAATAGATACCGAAAAGCGCTAATAAAATATAAATAGGATATTTTTAGGATATTTGGGGCTTCTAGATCCAATTCTAAGGTTGATTTTAAGAGACGGCGTCTCGGTAGATGCATAACTTGTAAATTATAAAAATGCCATTGTGAGTATAAAAGATAGTCAAATGACTTAGAAATAATACGATAAGGCTTCGTTAGGGTTTTTGAAGCTCGAGAACACATTTTTTATTTCTGTTTGGGCAAACGGGTACCTGATGTGTAGGCTAAGGTGTAATTAGGCATAGAGCGCCTCTTATGGAAGAGAGAGAAATTGAGGAGTCACCAGCTTATTTTTGGCCAAGAAATAAGAAAAACAAATCTGTTACAAATTGAACAATACATATGAAGGAAATTGAAAGAAATAGAATGAAAATTACATCACTTTAATCCTAAATACATACTAAAGGATCCCTTGACATGGATCAAAAAAAAGATAAAGCACTGAAATAAAATAAAAACACTAGACAAAGAAGCTTGGGGGCTAAAGTACGGAGTGGGGAGGTGTTAGGCACCTACCCCGCCCGATCCAAATGGATCAGCCTCGAATATTCACTTGCAAGGCTATTTTGTCATGAGAAAACTAAAAAGAGATATACGAGTATGGAAGAGATAAGTAATAAAGAATCTGACCTGAAGAAATAAAATGAAACGGAAAAGACAAAAAATATCTGACTTGGGCTCGAGGGCTTCCTACATATCTATTTAGAAAATAGAATTAGAGACACATAATTCTTTGGTTTATCTTCTTTTATAAAGAGTGATAAAAGAGGTGAGGTCAATCGGATCTATGAAAATTGTTAAGGGTTTAAGAGCGTACATACCTTATTCAATCGTTGGCGTCGGGCAGATCTTTGGCTAGGAAAATCTAGATCACAAGCTTTAGTCAGGCAGATATCCAGCTTGTTCTTCGGTTTGGAAAGCATTGCTTCGTGAAGGGAGGTTGTCACTTCGGCATGGCTTCGACGTCGGGAGAGGGAGATTTATTATAGAGAGAACTCTAGAATTAAACTAACAGCATGAGGTTATAGAAATCGTGTCTTTTTTTCTTCCTCCAAAACTGATGGCCAAGAGGCTCTATTTATAAGAAAATATAGAGATTTGATCAAAAGGTCTAAGATAAAACCCTAAAATGGAAGGCTAAGATCAAGTCTTGAATGATAATTATTTAATTAAATAAATAAAAAATTAAATAAGAATGATTATCTTAACGAAATGAATTAATAAATAATTATGACAATGCATGAACCATTAGAATTGGTGTCTACATGCAAGAGCCAATGAGATAAAAGAGAAATAAAATTTAATTAGAAAATAAACTCTAAAATGAAAATGTCTAGGTTCAATGTATCTCCATTTAAAGAAATATCAAGTAACCAGAGTCCTAATTAAGCCTAAATAGACTACTATTATACAAGATTATCAAATTGTCCCCAATTCGGAAGAGAATCTCTAGATTGCCACAAGACATGTGAAATGACCAAATTACCCATAATTCGTCACCAAAGGGCTGAAATTACAAAATTACTCCCATGTAGGTAAAATGATATAGAAATTATAAAAATTCCCCTAAAGTGACTAGAAAGTCCTACTTAGGGTAAGATTATGCCAAAATTACCAAAATGCCTTTAGTGGACAAAAATGTACTGAAATTACCGAAACAACATCCGATAGGTAGAAGAGTCCTAACAAGAGTGACACTCTGTCGGGAATAATCCCGCTTGGACTAGGACTTTGTCAGGAGGAGTCCTAATAAGAATATAACTTTGTTAGGATGAGTCCTAATGGGAGTGTGACTCTATCTAGAAGAGTCCTACTTGGACTAAGACTTTGTCAAGAGAGTCCTAATGGGAGTGAGACTCTATCAAGAAGAGTTCTGATTGGATTGGGACTCTGGCAAGAGAGTCCTAGCAGGAATAGGATTCTGTCAGGAGGAGTCCTAATACAACTAGGAATATGACTCTATTACGAGGAGTCCTAATAGAACTGGGACTTTGGCAAGAGAGTGCTAGCGAGAATAGGACTGTGTCATGAGGATTCCTAATGGGAATAAGATTCTATCGAGAGGAGTTCTACTTAAACTGGGACTTTGGCAAGAGAGTCCTAGCGAGAATATGACTCTGTCAAGAGGAGTCGTAATGGAAATAAGACTCTATCAAGAGGAGTCCTACTTGAATTGGGACCTTGGCAAGAGAGTCCTAGAAGGAATAGGACTCTATCAAGAGGATTCCTAATGGGAATAAGACTCTATCAGGAGGAGTCTTACTTGAAGTAGGTTTCTTGGCATAATTATCGAATTCCTACTACTTAATCAAGGGTCAAAAAATGAGATGTCTACAAAAAGCCCCTCATTGATAGAACTTGCAAGTAAGTGAACGTCAACGCAAGAAAAAAAAAGACAACCATTTTGAATTGATTTGATTTTTTTACTTGACATGAACAGACTTATTCCTATATGAGATTCTTGCGCATCACCTTCATGGGAATCAGACCGTTCATAGTTCATGACTAGCGAAAATGAATTGTCCTTACCGGATTCCTTTAAAGAAACTCATCTCGATAGGATTGTTGTGAGGTTACGCCTTCAAAAATGTCTCATCAGAGCCTTACTTGGTAAGCAATGCGATCCTAACAAGTCTTTCATGAGGTTATGTTCTCATAAGATGGTCTTACATCCTCTGATGTTTTACCTAAAAGGGAATTCCATCCTAATAGGTTGATAAGAGGAAATGTGATAGACGACTTACGTGAAATGAACGCTATCCTAACAGGATGGTGATGCGATAGACAGCTTACCCGAAAGAAAAACTATCCTAAACGGATAGTGATGCGATAGACGGCTTACCCAAAATGGATGCTGTCATAATAGGATGGTGATACGATAAATGACTTATCTGAAAGGAACGCTATCCTGGCAGGATAGTGATATGATAGATGGCTTACATAAAAGGAACGCTATCCTCATAAGATGGTAAAATGCGATGCAATGAACGACTTACCCGAAAGGAACGCTATCCTAACAGAATGATAAAATGATGATAATAGATGGCTTACTTGAAGCAATGTTATCCTAGTAGGATAAAAAAATATATGATGCAATAGATGGCCTATCCGAAAGAAACGTTATCCTAACAGGATGATAAAATGAGATACAATGGATGACTTACCCGAAAGTAACGCTATCCTAGAATAATGATAAAATATGATGCGATCGACGGCTTACTCGAAAGGAATGCTATCTTAGTAGGATAATGATGCGATTGTCCATAATAAATAAATCGTCAAAATGAATTACATCCTTAGATAATTTTTTTTTAAGATGGATTACATCCTTTTGGAGAATAAAGACTCCATGGGGAATGGCAAAATATATCTTGTTGGGGAGATGAATTTCCTTGAGAAAATGATGATGGTTCGGACTTCATTAGGGAATGAGTTGAGTTGACTCAGTGATCTTGATTTGTTAGAGAAATGAATAGTTATGTCTAGCTTAAAAAAACACGGCCCGGATCATGAGGGACCACTAGAGGAAATGTTACGCACACGATCCTTTGAAAGAAATCGTGAGTTACTTGATGGCGGTTTCAAATTAGTGGGCCTACGCCATTAACTGAAATATTGGTCAATATTGACTAGGTTTAGCAAATTATCGATTTGCCTTTCAAAGTTTGGTGTTGAATCATGGTTGATTTCTTAGATATATTTTGACAAAAGGCTTGATTTTGAAAAATAATGGGCTGAAATGGGCCAAGATTAGCGAAAATGGGACAAAGCCCAATAATTGGCCTGTCCAGCCCCTGTGTGCCTATCGGCACACAAAAAGGGGGGGTTTTCACCCTTTGTGTGCCAATCGGCTACCCGTGGGTGCCAATCAGCACTCGGGTGCCTAGTCAGCAATCTTTAAAATGTTGAGACTTTTAGTTTTTCTCATTACATTCTTGAGCTCTCTCCTACCACTCTTATGACCATTTTTAGCAGAGTTCTGAAGGAGGTTAGACTGAAGTATTTGGCATTTGTTTTGACCTCTCGGAAGATCAAACAATGTGATTTCCAACAACAAATCTGAAAATTTTAAAAGAAAATGTCAAGTAAAGGCCTTGGTGACTTGTACCTAATGTTTGATATTGATTGAGATTTAGGGATGTTCGAACCAGTGCATGGCAAAATATTCCAATATAAACCAGCCTCGGGCTTTTGGAACAACATGAGCTTACTCCATGAGATGGCACACCATTTGTCACAACAGCAACACAATGGCCAAGTATAGATTTTTTTAACTTTTCATCAGATTATTTTGAGATTTTTGAGTTGATTATGCCTGCATTTGATTTTTTTTTTTCACGCTTTGCAATCGTTTTGCATGAAAATTTTGGTTGCATGCATGCATGGGAATTTCACCTACGTGCCTTTTGGAAGGTGCACACCACACGCTTGTGAAAATGCCCGAATGGGCAATTTTTGCCTTTCCTTGGTTTTTTTGCATTTGGTTGATGGTTGTTTGGAATGCTTATGGCATCTAAAAGGCTTTTCTAACATATTGGTTTTGATTCCTTATAGCCGAAATTGGAAATCCAAGCTCGAGGCTCGGCGACAAACATCGCGGAGTGGTGGGCTGATTTGCCTCTCTGATGCTAAGGGCACATAAAAGCAGCCAATTTTGGGCCGTTCTTAGACTGAATAGTCCATGTTGACCATGATTGAAAGATTTTTTATGCTTTAGCAGAAAGATGGTTGGACACCACCAACACTTTCCACCTCCGATTCGAGGAGGTAATATTGACTCCTCTTGACTTCTCAATGATCACAGGCCTTCAGGTCAACGGTGATCGAGTGCCAAGGGACAGTGAAATACATAGCCAAGATGATGAGATTTTTCGGCTTCTAGAGTGGCGACCCACGTTGGCCTCCAATGGTGTGGTGTGGGTTAGGCATATCTTGGAAAACTTCCATTTCTAATAGTGCCGTAATGCTTTTGAGGAGGACTAGTTAACCAGAGCCTTTATGATCTTTGTCTTTGGTCGGACCCTTTTGGCTAATGCTGGTGACATTATCTACCTTTGGTGCCTCCCTACTTTGGAGGATGTGGAAAACTTTAGGCGCTTCAACTAGGGAGGCACCGTAATGGCTATTTTGTATCGCTGGATATGTGTACTATCGCGGGCGGTCACCAAGGGACTCGATGGTTTCAACATTGTTTGGGAGGTATGAATTTCTAAATTCCCTCATTTCTTCTTTTGAGAAAAATGTCATGTTGATTAACTTTCCTACTTGGGCAGGTCTGGGCCTATGAGGTCATTCAATTGTTGCCCTACCCGTTGGTGGAGGTAGAAGAGAACATATTTCCCCGCATGTGGCGATGGCAGAAAGCTAACAGACGAACTTGTCGGGGAGAAAATGTGGTGCAAAAATTCTAGGAGGCCTCAGACATGCTCTAAGAAGACATGGTTAGTTCCTCTATTTGAAATTTTCTTTTGTTGATATGTGATATGAGAAATTCATGCTTTTCATTTATGAAAAATTTGATGGAATCCTTGGAGAGTGGTCCTAACCTCAGTGGAGCAGAGCATTGGCATAGCGCATCAACGATTGATTTTGGAAGGCCCTTTTGGGAGAGATATTACTTGGGCGACAGAGTGATTTGCCAAGTAAATACGGCTGTGCAGCAGTTTTTTCCTATATCGTCCCTGACCAACATGAAAGACTTGGACTCGTTTGACTCCGACCCCGGCTTATTGGAGTTTTATAAGGAGTGGCTATGTAATAGTTTTTCAACCAATTTGGACATATGATGAGCTACTTAGAGATGATACCTCCATTAACTAGGGCTCCACCTCCTCTGTCTAGCGTTGGAAGGCCAACCGTGAGCGATAGGTCATCTCAAGAGGCTACCACCACAGCGGTTGACGGAGGGCTACCGGTAGCTTTTCTGACTTTCAATGTAGTGGTGATGTTCGATGATGGGAATTTCAGGCTGGAAGAGTTATCCCAACTAATTGGGCCTATTAAAGGATTGTCGGCTCTCGACCATTTGGCTAGGGTAAGAATTTTGTTTTTTGCCTAAAATATTTATGGTTTTTTGCTTCTCAAATTGAAACAAACTTTTGTTGGAAATTCAGGTGGCTCGGAAAATTTACGAAGAAGCCTGTGTATACATTTCGACCTTGAAGCATAAGGTTGCCTAAGTTACTATGGAGTCATGGTGAAAAGCCACTTGCCAAATAGATTCTAACATTGTAAGGACATGATTCCCTATTTTTTTACTATTCATATATTGATTGCATTTTGACATTGCGTTGATTTTGATAAGAAACTCATGATCTTTCAGGTCACTAGTCTCTCTCACCTCGAGAATATGAATTAAGGTTAGGACCGTCCAAGGGGAGGGATTCCAAGTAGGAGGCGATAAGGAGAGCCAAAGAAGAAGGCGGGAGTCACCCGAGCAGCTTTCGCATTCAGCCAGCTAGGCCTAACAAGACGTTAAGACAGGTCGTGGAGAGTGAGAGTGAGGATACTAAGGAATAGGAGACTCTTCTCTGTTAGTCTCAATGACAAGAGAGGGGATGGCAAGGGCGCAGTTAGATGAAACTTCTCTTTTTTGATAAACACTTTGTTTGATGAATAATTTGTCCTTTTTTATCTTCTTATTTGTTTGTTTTTTTTAACAATGAATGATCAATGCATGCACTTTTATTTATGAATATGTAAAACATCAGCAAAAATGAATAGGAATTGGTATCCAACATGTTTTGGATTGGCAAAACACGGGGAAAACAATGAAAATAGGAAAAATTGAGCAAAATGGCCTAAAATTTCTCTATATGCCGATCGGCACACAGAGAGGGGGGTTTCTTCTACCTATATGCCAATCTATACTCAGGGTGTGCTAATCAGCAGTGTGTTTTATCCTGGGCAGTTTCACGGCCTGTTGCATGCTCTTACATGTTTTTCAAAAATCAATATCCTAAATTGACTTAGAAATGAACTTGCGAGTTTTGAGGATATATTGCAAACCCTGAACCTCCTAACTCATCATATTCAGCCTCTTGAAAGCTCAATTGCTGTATTTTCTGCCTCTCTGCTTTAATGGCTTCTAGAATCATGGATGTGGCAATTTTTTATGAACAAATACGTACATAGTTGTATTGCTTCTCAAGCTAAAAAAAAAAAACTTAACTTGGGGGCGTTGAGACTAAAAGCTATTTTTCTCTTTTGCCCTAGTTATTGTAGACTGGCATCTGTTGCGGGCTATTGCTCGCTTCTAGGATCCTGTTGATCACTGCTTTCACTTTCATCTAGAAGAAATATGTCCCAACTTTGAAGAGTTTTGTGATCTTTTTGATGTCACGGTTCAAGGCAAATTGATCGTCCCTTATGTAGAGCGTGGTTATTCTTTTTCTATGTCCTCTTTACTTGACTTGAATTTTGAGAAGGCAAAGGAATTGGTTCAAGGTGAATCATTTTCCCTATTTCCCATATTGGAAATTTTCATGAATCAAGAGACTAGCCGCACCAAGCTGTGTGTCTTCACTTTGTGCATTATCCCGAGGTTCTTGATTGTTCAAGAGCCTGATCAGGCTGATGTTCGCTTACTTGATGTCGTGACCAAACTGAATAAGGGCAATAATATTATGGGCATTGTTCTTGTTGAGACTTTGAATGGCTTGAACTTTGTTCATAATGGCTCAAATGTTTTCAAAGGTAGCCCATTGTTGTTGATGATGTGGCTACACGATAAGTTGAAGCTCTTGGTACCTCCAGTTACTATCTTTTATATGTTAAAGCACTATTGTTCAAAGGCCTTGCTGGTGACCATAGATAATAAGAAAAATTAATGCGAGTTCCTTGCTCAACTTTTACCTTATAACATTGATTGGTCAACTGTTCACTAGCAAAGTTGAGCCCCTCGTTTGCGCTTTCTTGGTTATTCTTATATTAGCTTGGCAGGCTAGAGAGATATCTTTTTTATTATCCCGTCTGAATATTACATTAATTTCGATGCATGCAGGTTGCTTTGAGGATTTGGGGTCCTCACTTTATTGTAGAAAGAGATTGACTCCATCTGTAGCCACAAAGATATCTAACTATTGGGAGTGTGTTCATGTTCCAGACTTGGATAATACAGATTATTCTAACAAAGTGCTTATGATGGAAGAACATTTATGGTGGCTCTAGGCATAATCAGTGAAAAAGAAGAGCTTAGGGATTCTATCTTTTTTTAAAAGACTAGAATGTGGACATAACTTTAAAGTTGAAAGTGATCGAAGAAACTTACAAGGACATTAAAGGAGGAGGAGGAGTAGGAAATTTAGACTGGGAAGCAATAAGCAAACCACGAGGTTTGACGAAAACAGAGGTAACAACATTTTTAAGCTTAAAGAGGAAATGAGGATGACCTAAAAAGACACCATAACTCAAATGTAACAATGGTGAGCTGGAATTTGGGCATTTTTCTCTACATGTAAACTCGGTAAGGAATTACTTAGGTTTCATTGAGAAAGAGATAGGTCGCCACTTTGAGTTGGAGGGTAGGTTGGTGGAGAAGAAAGAGTGAGGAAAAGAAAAGATCTAAGTATCCTTTAACAATGAAGATTTAGAATTTTTTCTTTTCTCTCTTTTTTCTTTTTTTTTAGAGGAAGTTAGTTCCATATTAGACTTAGACCAAGTTGATAGGGCTTTTACCTTTTATTGAATAAAAGATGATCTTTAACTTTTGGATTTGAAAGAATGAAACTTTTATTGCAATTTTTGAGACTGTGCTCACACTAACTTCATGAGCTACCTACATACCCTCGTATTTCACGTGTAACAAAAATATGTACAATGGGCAGCTAGTAGCTAAACAAAATATTTCTTGAGTTGGTCAAGGTTAGTAGGTGATGAAAACTCATCTCCATCCATATCAGTAAGCCACAATGCTCCACTAGTGGCTACAGTTTTGATAATGAATGGGCAACTCCAGTTGAGCTTGAATTTCCCTCTCGGGTCAAGTATCGGTGCTCGATTTTCCTTTAAAATCAAATCTCCTACTTTTATGCCTCTCATTTTTACCTTTTTGTTAAAGGCTCAAGTTACCCTTTTGTGATACCCGTGCATCTGATATAAAGCTTTGAGTCACCTTTCATCTAGGCTAACTCATTGCATTTGCTTTGTAACTAATTAGTTTCAGTAACTTAATTCTTGAGAAGTACCCTGAGCAAGGGTATTTCTAGCTCGATAGGTAACACTACCTCCATCCCTTATGTTAGGGAATATAGGGTTTGTCCGGTAGGCATTCTAATCTATGTGTGATACTCCCACAAAGCAAAGGGGAGTTTCTCATGCCAGTTCTTGTTGGTTACTGTTGTTCCCCTTAAGATGGTCATTAGAGTTTTATTCGTTGCCTCTACTACTCCATTTGTTTGAAGTCGATAAGGTGAGGAATGATGATGGGTAATTCTGAACTCTTCAACCAAAACTAGTGACTTCCCCTTTGAAGGGCAAACCATTGTCTGAAATTAATTCATGGGGTACTCCATATCGACAAATGATGTTAGCCCTAACAAATTGAGCCACTTTCTTTATATTAAGGACAGCATCGGAAGTAACCTCTACCCATTTGGTCAAGTACTCGATGGCTACCAAAATGAACTCATGGCCGTTGGAGGCTTTCGGTGTGATTTTGCCAATAATGTATATTCCCCAAGTTACAAAAGGCCAAGGGGATGTCAAGTTGTACAATTCCCTAGGAGAGAGATGTTGAAGATTGGTGTGTATCTGACATTTGTGACTTTTCCTAACGAAGGCAATACAGTCTTCATCCATGGTATTCTAGTAGTAACCTTGTTGGACTATCTTCTTGGCTAGCATGTATCCATTCATGTAAGGTCCACAAGCTCCTTCATGGATTTCTGTCATGACATATTCAACTTCATGTTTATGCAAGCACAATAGGTGTATTCCATTAAAAGATATTTTGTAAAGTTTTCCCCTCATAAATGATGAATTGGGTGGCCTATCGTTTTAAGGCTACTTTGTCCTTCTTGGTATATCCTTCAGGGTATTCTGAGTGTCTGATGAATAATCAAACCTCATTATACCAATGTGGGGATGTCGAGTCCTCTGCGACTTCATTGATATTGCAGTAGTATATAGAAATTTCCTAAGTTTAAGCCAATAGAGGTTTAATTGTGGCTTCTTCTAGGATGTCCACCATTGAGGCAAATGTGGCTAGGGCTTCTACAAAACTATTTTTAGCCCTAGGTATGTAGTAAATTGTACATCTTTGAACTTGGTTATCACTATCTCCAGGTACTAGTGGTAGGGTAAGAGATTTTCCTATTTGATTTTCCACGTTTTCTAGATTTGGCCAATAACAAGGGCTAAATCCCCGTATACATTTAAGAATTCAACTTTCAGTTCTAAAGCCATTTGTAGGCCCACTATATAGGATTCATACTCTGTGGTATTATTGATAGAAGGGTATTGCAACTTCATGGCTAAAGGCATGTGTGACCCGCTTGGGGCTACTAGAAGCATGCCAATGCCATATTCCTTCTTACTGGCGGTGCTGTCAAAGAAAAGACACCACTTATCCTCATGAATCTGCATGATTTCTTCATTTGGGAATTCAGCTTCCTTAACAATTTCACCCTCAACCTGACAGTCTACTAGATAGTCGGCCACGAGCTTTCCTTTAATGGATTTATGAGTTATGTACACTATGTCAAATTCGAAAAGCAATAGTAGCCACCGAGTAGTGCGGCTTGATAGGGCTGATTTTTCAAAGAGATACTTTACAGGGTCCATACGAGAAACCAAGTGCATTGTATAAGCCATCATGTAGTGGCGGAGCTTTTGAGTAACCCAGACAAGAGCAGTGCACGTCTTTTCGATGGCATTATAGTTTTGCTCATAGGAGACCAATTTTTGACTCATATAGTAAACGACCTTCTCCTTTCAATGGTTGTATCAGTTACTGTGAGGTACAGTAATAATGGAAAGTCGGGTTGGGGGAACCAGGATTGGCATTTGGTCACATATTTTTGATCTTTTAAAAGCCTCTTGGCACGAGGGGTTCCAACTTTGGGAGAATCTTTCTTCAGAAGTTTGAAAATGGGTTCACAAATAGTAGTCAGCTGTGATATAAATATCTTGATGTATTGAAGTCTCCTTAGAAGCCCCTAACTTGCTTTTCTGTTTTGGGTGGAGGCATCTCCATAATGGCTTTGATTTTTGTGGGGTCCACCTCTATCCCTCTTTGACTTATCATGAAGCGTAGGAGTTTTCCTAATGTGACCCTAAATACACACTTTTGAGGGTTTAGTCTCATTCTGTATTTCTTGATTCTTTCGAAGAACTTTCTTAGGCAGCCAGAATGACCTTCTTTGCCTTTAGATTTTATGATCATGTCATCGACATAGACTTCGACCTCTTTATGAATAAGGTCATGTAAGATGGTAGTGGCTGCCCTCTAATATGTAGCCCCTGCATTTTTCAGGCTGAAATGCATGACTGTGTAGCAGTATGTCCCCCACTGTGTTGTGAAGGTAGTTTTTTCCATGTGGTTAAGGTGTATCTTAATTTGATTATACCCTACAAATCCATCTACAAAG
>CM018032.1:40216418-40323918 GCA_008638375.1 Nyssa sinensis
TTCCAAGGCGACTGCTGGGGCGTCATTTATTGCGCAGCCGAAAATTAGGTCTTTTCAAGGTCATCATTGTACTGGGCCGATGGTTGGGTTTCTTGAAGTCATCATTGTTCCGAACCGTCATGGCGTTTGGGCTTGGTGGGTCCCTTCTGATACTGCGCTTATAAATACGGGGTGAGATTTGAAATGACCTTTTCTCTGTCATTTTCACTGTGCTAGAAGATCTTGTTCGCCATTGTTGGTTTGTGCGACCTTGAAGAACACTGGTTTTCTAAGTTAGAACAGGTTCGACCGATCTTTTCTCTTATTTTGCTTCTTTCTTCTTAAGTCCGGGATTAATGTCTGCTCCTCTTGAATCCTCAAATGTGAGTGAGGGGGTAGGAAATCCCTCTGAGATGGCTATGCTGTCTTCTGTAGAGAATGTAGGTGACCTTGCCCCCGAAGATGCTGGAGAAAGGCCCGTTGAACCTCCTCCTAGTCCTGAGATTATGATAGTTGATGCCTTCTTAGAGCCCCGAGACAGGGCTGGGGAGACCTCTGGTAGGTCTTCCCATAGAAAAGAGGGTGAGAGTGCTGTTACTCAAAGCCTATTAAACGAGTGAAGGGTGAAGTATAATTTTCCCCCAAATGTGACCTGCAGAGTACCAGGCCCAATGGATCGTCCTCATGATGTTGAAGCCGGGGAGATATGTGTTTATCTTGCCTGGCTTGAAATGGGTTTGAGACTTCCGTTGCTGGATTTATTTAGGCAATTCTTTTGTTAGTATAAGCTTTGCCCTGCTGACCTGAATCTCAATAGTTGGCGGCAACTTCTAGGGTTTGTAGTTTTAGGACATAAAAATGAGGTAGATGTGTCCATAGATCTGATCCATAGTAATATGGATCTGAAGCTCAAGAAGGCAGAGGGCCCTTTTTATATGTCCTTTGAGAAGGGGTTCCGACCCCTATCCTCCGTTCCCACTTCTAATAAAATGTGGAAGAAGTGGTACTTCTTTGTTGGAGGAGGATAGGAGCATGAAGACTTCCAGGATGGTGATGTCTCGCTATTCCCCCATACCACGGGTCATAAGGGTGAGGCTTATTTCCTTAGGTTTGTTTTAGCTTCGTTGTGCCTTCCGAACTGATAATTTGATACACCATTTTCTTATTTATGTGCAGTCAAGAGAGCTTGGAGGAGGTCTAAGTTTACCGACATGCTACAAGATCAGTACCGTGTGCTGCTTTCGACTCCCAATCGGGCTTACACTATTATTATTACTTCGGAGAACTTGATGGCTGCTCGTAGTGCTGAGCTCAAGAAAAGGCTGACATCGAAATGGGTGGAGGCGGAAGCCCAAGCGGTGAGGGAGACTTCCTCCCGAGTTGAGCCTGAGACTCCTCTAGAAGTGAAAAGGAGGAGGTTGATTTCTGGCTCTCCTGAGCCAACTCCTGCCGAGGCCAAACCTGCCATTCTTGTTTGGGCCTTTCCTCCTGCCTCTTCCGTTTAGAGCAAAAGGGCTCGGAAGGGGAAGGCGCCTGCTGTACCATCCGAGCCGTCTGACGAGCCGGACTACCAAATTGCCAAGAAGGCTTTTGACTAGATATGGGCCCAGGGCCCTCATCGGTACAGGGGGGAGAACCCCCCAAAGTTGATGAATGAGATGATGAATCTCTAGATGAAGGTAACCTCTGAGGCTTTTCTTGTCCTTTCTGTTTGTTTGTTCGTTCAATCTAACTTGTCTGTCTTGCGTTGTGTAGAGCATGCATAGTTTAGCTGCTCTGAAGGTGACTCCTATGAGCCTCGAGGAGGCTGATAAGCTGAAAGCTGAACTGGACAAAGTGAGGTTGGAGCTTGGGACAGCTCAATCCAAGGTTCAGACTATCGAGGAGGGTCTGAAGGAAGCTAGCACCAATCTTGTCGTAATAGAGTCTGAAAGGGATATCTATGCTAGGCAAGTTGCAGGACTTTAGGCGGAGTTGGTCGAGCTCCGAAGTACCTTTGATCAAAAGGTTCAAGAGGCAGTTGATCATGCCAAGACTGAGACTGAGACGGAATTGAGAGAGGAAGTTGACCAGATGGGTGATGACCTGATCCGGTTTGGTTTTGAAAGCTTCCGAACTAGATTCCTGGCTAAGTTCCCAGATTTTGACGTGTCGTCAATCGTTGCTCCTGAACCTGTCTCGTCTGGTGCTGATCCGTACAAGACGGCTGGGGCTACCGCCCTTCTTTGGTGGAGGACCCTGGCCCTTCGGATAAGGCTTGAGGCTTTATCAATTTTTTTGTTTTTGCCAGTCCTTTTGATGTAATGAAATGCCTTCTTGATCAGTAAAATTGACTTTTTCTTCAAATTCTTCTTGTGTTATTGCCTTCTGTGAAATTTGCTGTGAGTATGGCTGTTCTGAGCCCATTGCATGTCAGATCAACTGTTCGTTAGTTGATAGCTGCCTTCTGAGCTTTAATACTTGTAATTGAATAGTGAATGTAGATTAAATTTGACTGTCTCATCATAATAAGATAAGAAAGCAAACATAATCAGATAAACAGAACCCAATATTGATTTTGTATCACACAAAGAGGGAGTAATTTTTGCAGAGTTTTGAAGTAGACTGCTCTGAGCCAAAGATTTGTGAAAATAACCAGGCAGCTTGTGCCTATTATTACGATGACCGACATTGCTGTTTCTGAGCCCTTAGGATTAGGATATATCAGAGTTGTTGGCCTTTGTCGTATGAATGGCTTATCATAAAATAGATAAGACTGGAGGGTTTGTATACCGGATAGGAGGCTTGTACATTTAGACTTTGCCCCCCCTTCTTTACTAATTCAGAAGCTTCAGTGCTGGACTGTGATTTTTCGTTCAAAGAGCTCTGTACCCTGTGTCTTGGTATATCAAAGAGGCAGATTTAATGCACCGTTTATTTATTCGATTGTCGTTTGGGATTTCGAGGCCAATCTCTTTTTAACCGTTGCAACGGTTCAGTTGGGTGGCTTTTGGACTTCAAGGGTCTATATATATGGAAATGAAGGCATACGGTTGCGTCCAACCCTCTTGTTCCCAAATTTTTCCCTCGTAAGAGAGACTCTAGATGCTGCCGGAAATTTGTCATTCGCTCGGAGATGAGAGATGATTCTTCGTTTGAGTTAGGAATGATTAAACTGTGACCGAGAGTTAATTTTCTCCTTGATTCAGTCTCCAAGGAAAGATTAGAGGAGGCACAAGTCCTCTTGTCCATCTTGTCATCCGGTCGAAATTCTTCCGATTGGTGGTGGACCCTCCTTGATTCAACCGATGCTTGGAGAGTTGGTGGTGAAGACGAAGGTGGGACGCCTTCTCTTCTTTGTGTCTTGGCAGAGACCCTTGCTCAAATCGGCTGGGGTGTGACAACTGCTTCGAGGAAGATGAATGGAGGCCTCCCGAAACCCAGAGCCCTCATCAACCGTTGGTCTTGAGATCAATGATAGTGATGATGAAATGGCCTAGGTGCTTCTTGATGCAGATTGGGGTTCAGGGTCCCTTCCTTTCAAATGGAGCCGCCGGCGGTGGTAATGGAAGTTTGGATCCTATGCCCTTTTATCATCCGAGGTAGGAAGCCATGATGTTGCAGATCGTAGTGATGTAGTAGCTTCTGTAGTAGCCTGTCTTTATTGTAGCCTCTATTTTATTTCCAGTCTTTTTTGTACTGATGTAAACTTTTATGAATCATCAATAAAATTGATCTCTTTTTCCTCAATTCTGATGTTCTTTTCCGTTTGAATGTTCTTTTTTGAGTTAGAACACCCTTTTGTGCACTTTTGATAAATAACTCTTTTGTATGTCTCAAGAATAGATCAAAGAAACTTTGTACAAAACTTGAAGTCTTGAAACCATATTCTTTAAATCTGTTCGGCACTTGTACTGTTTGTTGCTTGTTGGTAGATAAGCCAAATAAGCTAAGTGTCAGCTTTGAGGTGTTCAGATCTGGGAGACTTGTGTGAATTTTGGTTGAAGATGCTTAGAACTTCTACCTTTGGACTGGATCATAGATTCTGCTTATTGAAGATGGACCAGGCTCGGAAGGCCTGTGCATTAGGGTGGACCAGGCTCTGGAGGCCTGTGCATTAGAAGATGGACCAAGTACTTAAGACCTGTACATTATGGACCAGGCTCTAGAGGCCTGTGCATTAGAAGATGGACCAAGTACTGAGACTTGTACGTTATGGACCAAGCCCTGGAGGCCTGTGCATTATAGATGGACCAAGTACTGAGACTTGTACATTATGGACCAGGCTCTAGAGGCCTGTGCATTATAGATGGACCAAGTACTGAGACTTGTACATTATGGACCAGGCTCTGGAGGCCTGTGCATTATAGATACGAACAGTTTATGGAGTCAATTAAACAGAAAGAAACATCTCTATTAATAGTACTTTCGTAAATGTTCCACATTCCATGGCCTCGGAATAGGCTTCCCAGTCATGTCTTCTAGCCAATAGGTGGTAGGCCTAACAACTTTCGTTACTTTGTAGGGGCCTTCCCAGTTTGGTGACAACTTTCCCATAGTGGGATCCTTAGTGTTTTGAAAGACTTTTCCTAAGACAAGGTCTTCGACTTGAAAGCTGACCGTCTTGAGTCCTACCTTGGATTTGTCAACCATTCTCTATTGATAGGCTTCCATTCTGATGCTGGCTTGATCCCTTTTTCCTTCAAGCAAATCGAAGTTTTCCATCAGTTGCTGGTCATTGGAGTCTTGCTCAAAGGCTTCCGTCCTCAGGGTTGGCATACCAATCTCAACCGAAATTACTGCTTCTGTACCATAGGCCAATGAGAAGGGAGTTTCAGAGGTGGGCGTTCTTCTGGTTGTTCTGTAGGACCAAAGAACTCCAAGGAGTTCTTCTGCCCACTTTCCTTTGGCCTTTTCCAACCTTTTCTTTAACCCTTCAAGGATCGTTCGGTTGGTAACCTCTGCTTGCCCATTCGCTTGTGGATGGCCTGGGGAGGTAAAGTGTTGCCTAATGTTAAGGTTTTCACAGAACTTCTTGAAGCCTTTACCCGTGAACTGTGTCCCATTGTCAGAGATAATCACACGTGGTATGCCGAACCTACAAACAATATTTTTCTAGGTGAAGCTCTCAACTTCCTTTTCTGTGATATGTGTTAGAGCTTCAGCTTCGGCCCACTTAGAGAAGTAGTCAATGGCTACCAGGAGGTACTTCCTGTTCGGTGGTGCCTTTGGTAATAGACCTACGATATCCATCCCCCACTGAGCAAAGGGCCAAGGACTTGGAATCGGGATGAGCTCGTGATGAGGTTGGTGTTGATATGGGGCAAACCTTTGGCATTTGTCACACTTCTGGACATACTCCTTAGCCTGCCTTAGCATGCTAGGCCAGTAATAGCCCTGAGACAGAGCTCGGTGAGCTATAGTTCTGCCCCCATTATGATTCCCGCAAATTCCTTCGTGTATTTCAGCCAAGACATATCTTGATTCTTCTGGAGCTAAGCATTTTAACAGAGGTTGAGAATATGACCTTCTGTACAGCTTGTTGTTCAGGATCAGGTATCGAGCCGCTCTAATTCGGATTCTCTTGGCTTTGTTTTTGTCTTCTGGGAGGAGCCCGAATTGCAGGTACTGGAGGATTGGAGTCATCCAGTTCTAGGATTGTTCAGTAATTTGAGCAACTTGGGCTTCCTCTATGCTAGGCCCTAGCTGATAGGAGATTTTTACTATGGAGTTTGCTTCAGACTTTAAGCGAGACACCATGTTAGCTAAAGCATCTGCTTTACAGTTTTGGCTTCTTTCACTTTTCTGGATAGTGAATGCCTAGAAGGAATGCTTCAAATGGTTCACCAGTTCGGAGTATCGGAGCATCCTATCATCTTTAATGGCGAATTCTCCCAAGACTTGGCTTACCACCAGTTGGGAGTCCGAGAAGACATTGAGGTTCTGAACCTCATATTCCAAGGCAAGCTTCATGCCTAAGATTAGAGCTTCATATTCTGCTTCATTGTTGGAAGCTTTGAATCCCAAACTGACTGCTTTTTCTGTCGTGAGCCCATTAGGGGATTGTAGTACCAGGCTTACTCCCGATCCTTGATCGGTTGACGATCCATCGATGTATAGCAGTCAGGTTCCCGAGGTTTCGATGAGTTGTGCCTTGTCTTGAAGTGCCGGGGTGAATTCGGCAACAAAATCAGCCAAGGACTGCCCTTTGATAGAGTTTTAGGGTATATATGATATGTCGAATTCCCCTAGCTCCACAGACCATTTCACTAATCTTCCCGATACCTCAGGTTTCCTCAGTATTGACTTCAGAGGATAGGCAGTTGGGATTTCAATTGGATGGGCTTGGAAATAAGGTCGGAGTTTTCGAGCTGATATGACAAAGGCATACACTAGCTTCTCCACCTCTGGATATCTTTTTTCCGTGTCAAGTAGTGCCCTACTGACGTAGAATATGGGCCTCTGTACTCCTCTGTCCTGTCTGACTAATGTGGAGCTGACCGCGTTTTCAAAAACTGCAAGGTACAAGAGTAGCTTTTCTCCCTGTACTGGTTTTGACAGGAGCTCTGGAGAGGCTAGATACTCCTTTGTTCTTGAAAAGATTTCTCGCATTCTTCTGTCCACTGCAAAGCTTTGTTTCCTTTCAGAGCTTTGAAGAAAGGTAAGCAGCGATCAGTGGATTTGGAGATAAATCTGCTCAGTGCCGCAATTTTGCCGTTCAATACCTGAATATCTTTTTTGGTTTTTGGTGACTTTAGTCCAATCAGAGCTTGGATCTGAGTAGGGTCTGCTTCGATACCCCTCTAAGAGACAATGTATCCCAAGAATTTTTCCTTCGTAACCCCGAAGGTACATTTCAAGGGGTTGAGCTTCATCCTGTGCTATCTGAGGATATCGAAGGTCTGGGCTAAGTGTTGGAGGTGACTACCTTTCTGCAGACTCTTAACCAGCAAGTTGTCGATGTATACCTGATAACTGGTTAAAAAGTGCATATTTATTGTGTTAACCCCAGATATTCTTGCATTTTTATTATTTTAATTTCTCCAATTTATATCCATTTGCTAGTTAATTCTTATTTTATCTTTTTGCAGAGAAAGCTTGACAAAGTTGATGATTTAGTAGTGGATTTGGAGCAAAAGAAAAATATTGGGCTTTGAAGTGCTAAAAGAAGTGGAAAACAAGTGATTTTGGATTAGAAGAGAGGCTTGGTCCATATGTAGGTGGACCGGGGCCTATTTTAGCATTATAGGCTCTATTTTGAAACACTTTAGACTCTCTTTTTGGACCCTTAATGTCTAATTACGGGATTTTATTTTATTTTCCTGAATTCTTATTTTGTGAGGGTAATTTTGGAAAAAGAGAAATATTATTGGGAGCTAGGGTTTTGGAAAAGAGGGAAGGAGTTTTGGAGGAGGCCGTCTTGGGGATCTAGACAGAACGATGAAGAAAGAAGACGACGACTCAAAAGAAGAAGATGAAGAACTCCATGGCTATGGTGGTCTCCTCTTCCACTATCATGGGCTAAGTCTATCTCATTCCTAGGGTTTAGATGAAACCCTAGTCAAGTAATATTGTTTCTTTGTATTTTTTTTGGGTTAATTAATCTTGGATGTTGATTGTATGACGTTAGGATTTTATTAAAGGATTGATCGTATTATTCAGTTTCACGTAATCAATTTCTGTGATTTTGTTTATGTGGTTATACAATAGTAATATGTGTACATACATCAAAACCGTAGGACGAGTCATAACTCAGGAAAAACAAATTGTGACTATGACCTTAGAATTAGCGTAGACAATTTGTGTTGACCAAAGATGATTCATGCTTAGGGTTTTGGTGTATGATTTTCTTGATGATTGTATTGAGGCTTATAGCCAAAATACATCTTTTACATCCAAATTTAATGGCCCAAGAATTAATACAATTGAAGCTAGTTACAAGATTAGTGGTGGATTCAACACCCTAGGAATCCTCTTTTAATTTGATTCATCATTAATTCAGTTAAATATTTGCTTTAATTAGAGTTCTCATTTAATTTTAAAAAAGAATCAACAAACAATCACCTTTTGTGAATTTGAATTAAAGTTAATCTCAACTTTGGTTTTTAAACAATTAACAGTCTCTGTGGGCTCGACCCTTACTTCTCTACTATACTAATAGTTTAGTTTGGTAATTTGATTGATTTCTACGACAGATCAATTTTTGGCGCCGTTGCTGGGGACTGTTGAATTGTTAAAAAATTAGTAGTTGATTTTTATTTTAATTATTTATTTATTTATTATTATTATTATTATTATTATTTTTTGCTATTATTCTTGTTCTTTGTCTTTGGTGTGCAGCAATTATAAAAAGCTAAAGAGAAGAGGAGTCGATTGGAGCAAATGCGAAAAGAAGAAAAACTCTACCTTCTTTGCAGTCTATCACGGTGAAATCTTTCCCTTCTCTTTGCATTTTATTTTTGCTATAGTTGGTATATTTGATTGGATAGGTTTATTTGTTTTATGTTTGGTCGCCGTTTGTGCAACCCAGACTTAGAGAAATTAGACCTTGAGCTAGAAAGAACCTTGAGAGCTTTTCGTAGTTTGTCCATTAAGTCTGAGGTTTTAGGAAATCGTACTTCTATAGACATGGCTGATAATGGTGGACAACAACAACCACAGCCTCTTAAGGCTCATTTTGTTCCTACAACATATACCAACCCTTCATGTATTCAAATGCCTACTGCAACTGGGCATTATGAAATTAGACCCCAAACCATTCAGATGTTACCATTTTTTTATGGGAAATCAACTGAGGACCCATATCAACATCTGAATGAGTTTTTAGAGCTTTGTACCACTGTTAATGTGCAAAATCTGAGTGAGAATGCTCTTAAGTTAAGGTTGTTCCCTTTTTCATTAAAGGACAGAGCCAAACAATGGTTCGGTTCTTTGCCTACAAATTCCATAACAACCTGGACTCAACTCCAACAAGAGTTTTTAAAAAAATACTTTCCTATAGGCAAAACCAATGATATGAGAAGAGCCATCACAAATTTTACTCAACTCGATGACGAGTCTTTTCATGAAGCTTGGGAGAGATTTTCGGACCTTCATAGGAAATGTCCCCTTCATGATATCATGCGTTGGCAATTGGTACAGAGTTTTTATGACGGTATCACAGAACAAAACTGTCAAATGATTGACTCTGCTTGTGGAGGGACTTTCCTCAACAAGAATCAAAATGAGGCATGGGATCTTTTTGAGACCCTTAGTGAGAATTCACAGCACCATGCCTCAGCAAGTCGGAGAGCTCCACCCACCTCCTTTAGTGTCCCTAAAAGAGGTGGCATTTATGAAGTTGGACAAGCTGTGGATGTCTAAGAGCAAGTTGCGGCGTTGTCTAGGAAATTAGACCAAGTTTTGGCTAGGGGACAAGTTTCTACTTCTGCTCCTGCCACTCAAGAGCTGTGTGCTTTATGTTCATGCCTAACTCATTATGTGTCAGATTGTCCCTTAGCCCCACAATATCCAGAGTTTGTGGAAGAGCAAGTTAATGCTCTTCAAGGTTTTTCCAAACCGGCTAATGATCCATATTCTAGCCAGTACAACCCGGGATGGAGAAACCATCCAAATTTTTCTTGGAGGCCTCAAGCCTCAAATCCTCAATTCTCACAAAATTCAAGGCCCAACGTGCCTAATTCTTTTCCATCATCGTCCTACCGTCCTCCTTCTCAACAATATCAACAACCATCTCCTCCCCCTAGAAATTCAGCTTTTGAGGACAAGGTGTTGAGTGCTTTGCAAGCTTTAGAGTCAAATCATCAGTCTAACACTCAATTGCTCTACTCACACACTCAGTCCATCTCAAAGCTAGAATGACAAATGGGACAACTAGCACAAGCTGTGAGTAGAAGAGATGAGGGACGTTTACCAAGTCAACTGGTGAACAACCCTAAAGGCCAATATGGGGTAGAGTCTTCCAACCCCAATGATCAATACCATGAGCAAGCTAAAGCCGTAACTACCCTTAGGAGTGGGAGAGTGGTAGATAACAAAGTTGAGTATAAGGCTGAGGGTGAATTGACAAGTTCTTCTAAAAAGGATGTAGTTGAGAAAGAGAATTTGCAAAAAGGGGATTCTTCATCCCCTTGTGATCCTTTGAGTGTTCCTGTGGCATCCTATGTACCCAAGGCCCCTTACCCTTCCTGTTTGGTTGACCCTTCTCCTTTTGGGAAAAAAGGGTGCAAATATGGAGGAAATGCTTGAGATTTTTAAGCAAGTTAAGATTAACTTGCCACTTCTTGATGCAGTTAAGCAAATTCCTTCTTATGCCAAATTCTTGAAAGACCTTTGCACTCAAAAGAGAAAAGCTAAAACTCATGTGTCAAAGAAGGTCTTTCTGACAGAGCAAGTGAGCTTGATACTCCAGCACCAAACTACACCTAAGTTCAAAGATCCTGGAGCCCCCACAATTTCTTGTGTCATAGGTAATCACATTATAGAGAGGGCGCTCATTGACTTGGGGGCAAGTGTCAATTTATTGCCATACTCTGTCTATAAGTAATTTGGGTTAGGTGAGTTAAAGCCTACGACGGTGTCTTTGCAGTTAGCTGACAAATCCATTAAGATACCTCGTGGGATCATTGAGGACGTTTTGGTGAAAGTAGACAAATTCTACTTTCCAGTTGATTTCCTAGTTCTAGATATGGAGCCCGTTCATGACCCTAAGTGTCAAATTCCCGTTATCTTAGGTCGACCCTTCTTAGCTACTGCTCATGCATGTATTAATTGTCGAAGTGGGGTGATGGATATTTCTTTTGGGAATATGACTGTGAGGCTCAATGTCTTCAATGCTTCACAACAACCTCCACATGAGAAGGATTGTTTTCCAGTGGATATGATTGATGGGATAGTTGAGGAATCTCTCCTTCAAATCTTGATTGAGGATCCTTTGGAGAGATGTTTGACTTACTTTGATAGTGATGCTTTTGATATTGATGGTTCTATTGAAGAAGTCAATTCACTGCTTAACTGTTCTCCTTTTATAGATTATCCTCCTTAGAAGTCTAGACCGGAACCCCTACCTAATCTTGCGAGCACCCCTGCTCTTCCATCTTTAGAGGTTCCTCCCAAGCTTGAGTTGAAGCCACTTCCGGCTACTCTTAAGTATTCATTCTTGGGACCCGATGACACTCTCCCTATTATCATTGCTTCTAATCTTTCAAGTGAGCAAAAGTGTCGTCTTCTTGAGGTTCTTAGAGAGCACAAGGGTGCTATAGGTTGGTCCGTAGCTGATTTAAAAGGGATTGATCCCTCTATTTGTATGCACCGCATTCATTTAGAGGATGATGCAAAGCCATCTCGAGAAATGCAGAGAAGGCTTAATCCCAACATGAAAGAAGTTGTCATGAAGGAGGTGGTCAAATTGCTAGATGTGGGTATTATTTACCCAATTTCTGATAGTAAGTGGGTGAGTCCCACCCAAGTGGTACCAAAGAAGTCGGGTATCACTATTGTTGAGAGTGATAAGGGTTAGCTTGTCCCTACACGCACCACCACTGGGTGGAGAGTTTGTATTGATTATCACAAGCTCAACTCTATGACCCGGAAATACCACTTTCCTCTCCCATTCATTGATCAAATCTTAGAGAGGTTAGCGGGTCAAAACTATTATTGCTTTCTTGATGGTTATTCTGGATATAACCAAATTGCGGTCTTTCCAGAGGATCAGGAGAAGACCACTTTCACTTGTCCATTTGGCACATATGCATATCGCCCCATGCCTTTTGGATTGTGTAATGCACCGGCGACCTTTCAGTGGTGCATGATGTCTATCTTCTCTGACATGGTAAAGAAATTTTTAGAAGTCTTCATGGATGACTTTTCTGTTTTTGGCCCCTCGTTTGATGATTGTCTCCAAAACTTGACCGAAGTTTTGAAGCGTTGCAAGGAGACAAATTTTGTGCTTAGTTGGGAAAAAAGCCATTTTATGGTTCAATAGGGAATTGTGTTGGGACACATTGTGTCTAAGAGAGGGATTGAGGTCGATAGGGCCAAAGTCCATCTCATTGCTAAGCTTCTGCATCCTACCACGGTCAAGCAAGTTCGATCATTTTTAGGACATGCGGGTTTCTATCGTCGGTTTATCAAGGACTTTAGGAAGATCTCTAGGCCCTTGTGCAATCTTCTTGCCAAGGATACTCCATTTGTCTTTGATAGTGCTTGTGTGGCAGTTTTTGAAAAGCTTCGTGACTCTCTTTCCTCCGCCCCGATTATGCAACCACCCAATTGGTCCATGCCTTTTGAAATTATGTGTGATGCCTCCGACTATGCAGTTAGAGCTTTTTTGGGACAAAGGGTAGAAAAACTTCCATATGCCATTTACTATGCGAGTAAGACTCTTCATGATACTCAGTTGAATTACACCACCACAGAGAAAGAGTTGCTCGCTGTAGTTTTTGCTTTAGATAAGTTCCGTTCCTACCTCCTTGGCTCTAAGGTAGTTGTCTATACCGACCATGCTGCTTTGCGGCATTTACTTTCTAAGAAAAAGACCAAGCCGAGATTGATTAGGTGGATTTTGTTGCTTCAAGAGTTTCATTTGGAAATTCAGGACAAGAAAGGTTCCGAAAATGTCGTAGCCGACCACCTGTCCCGTATTCTTGTTGAGCACACGAGTGACACTCAACCTTTGCATGACTTATTTCCTGACGAGCAACTATTTTTTGTGTCATTAGTGGAACCTCCTTGGTTTGCCCATATTGTGAACTATCTTGCAATCGGTCAAATTCCTTTCCAATGGTCCAAATAGGACAAAGACCGATTTTTTTCGTAAGTTAAGTTTTTCTATTGGGAGGATCCTGTACTCTTTAAGTATTGCTCTGACCAAGTTATCCGCCGTTGTGTTCCAGAGAGTGAGTTTCATAGCATCCTTACTTTCTATCATTCTTCAGCTTGTGGTGGCCATTTTAATGGTCGCAAGACGGCGGCAAAAGTCTTGCAGAGTGGGTTCTATTGGCCCACTCTATTCAAGGATGCACACAATTTTTGCAAGACTTGCATTCGGTGTCAGCAAATGGGGACGATGTCTCGCAGAGATATGATGCCTCTTACCCCAATCTTAGTTGTTGAGATATTTGATGTATGGGGTATTGATTTCATGGGACCATTTCCACCGTCATTTGGCTTTGAGTATATTTTGGTAGCGGTGGATTATGTGTCCAAGTGGATTGAGGCTGTGGCAACTAGAACCAATGATCACAAAGTGGTGGTCAAATTCATTCAAGAGAATATATTTTCTCGATTTGGTATGCCACGAGCAATTATTAGTGATGGAGGGTCTCATTTCTGTAATAGACCCTTTGCAATCTTGCTTCAAAAATATTCCATCACTCATAAAGTTGCCACTCCTTACCATCCCCAAACTAGTGGGCAAGTTAAAGTGTCAAATAGGGAGGTCAAGTCAATTCTAGAAAAAACGGTACGACCCGATCGAAAAGATTGGTCTTTGCGTTTAAACGATGCTTTGTGGGCATATCGTACCGCTTACAAGACCCCTATTGGCATGTCTCCTTACCGATTGGTTTTCGGTAAAGCTTGCCATCTCCCGGTGGAGCTAGAGCATAAGGCCATGTGGGCCATTAAGAAATTCAACTTTGATATGCTTGTTGCCGGCTCTAATCGAAAGCTCTAACTTAATGAGTTAGAGGAGCTTAGGAATGATGCGTATGAGAGTTCCCGCATTTAAAAGGCTAGGACTAAGGCGTTCCATGATTCTCATATTAATCGTAAATCCTTTGAGCCCGGTCAAAAGGTGTGGTTATTTAACTCTAAGTTACGGTTGTTTCCTGGGAAGTTGCGGTCTAGATGGGATGGTCCATATGAGGTTATTCAATCTTGGTCTCATGGTGCGGTAGAAATTCATAATCCTCGGAGTGGCCAAACTTTCAAAGTTAATGGCCAAATGTTGAAATTGTTTATTGAGGGTGTGGAGGAAGGGAGTTTGATTGAGGAGATTGGTCTTGAAGACCCAGTTTATATTGATTGATGTTTTTCTCCTCTTGCTGTGTCTGGCTGAAAACATTAAACTTAGCTCTTCTTTTGGAAGAAAACCCAATTTTATTTTATTTTATTTTATTTTTGTTTATTTTTGTTGTTTTTAATTGAGTTTTCTTTTTATTGTTTTGTAAGTGTTTAGTATTTATTTTATTCTTATTGTTTAAAAAAAAAAAAGAAAAAAAAGAGGGGTTTCTCTTTGGTCTTTTTTGTTTTTTGGACTAAAAAGCTCGAGCAATTTCAGAAAAGCTCGAGCATTTTCTCATTTTTTTTTTCAAATGTTTCTGGTCCAGAAATCTCGAGCACTCGCCAAAAAGCTCGAGTACTTTTTCGTCAAAAATTGGTTAAACATTCTGCCCCGAAAAGCTCGAGCACTCCAAGAAAAGCTCGAGCTCTTTTTCTTCACTCAAAGCCCTTAAAGTTCTGTCCCAAAAAGCTTGAGCTTTTCTCCAAAAGCTTGAGCACTTTTAATTTAGTTTAAAAAAAAAATTCAAAAATTGAAACAATAAAAAAAAAAAAAAAAAAAAAAAAACCTAAGGTTATGTTTGGATAGTTTTTGAGAGTTAGAGTTTTAAGAAAATTTTTTGAGAAGTGCTTTTAAATAATTTCTTGGAATTTGAACCATTGTTTGGATAGTTTTTTAGAGTTAGAGTTTTAAGAAATATTTTGAGAAGTGTTTTTAAGTAATTTCTTGAAATTTGAACCATTGTTTGGATTGATTAATTTGAAAAAAGATAAGTATAATTTTTAATTTGGTTATGTTTTTAAAATAAGATTTTTAATTTCAAATTACAAGATATGTGTTTGAAATAAATTTTTTTTTTAAATTTAAATTATCATATCGAAATATATTTTTATAATTTTTAAAAATATTTTTCAAAAAATTTTATCTAAATTACTATCAGGTAAACATCCAACATTGATCCATTGACAAGCCATTCAAATTTTTATTTTTATTTTTCAAAATTATTATTATATACTGGTAAGCCTTGATTATTATTATTTTTTTTATAGGAAACGGTCATCCAATAAAAGGCATGGCTTACATGATCTTTATTTAAGAAGATCAACTATTTTCCTAACGAATAAGACCGTTGACGGATTTAAGACCAATGTCCTATTCGCTTGGAGTGAGTATTTATTTTTTAAATATATGAAATTTATATTTTTTATTATTTTATTATAATATTTTTTAAAAATAAAAACTGCCCCCTTTATTTGTTTAGATTTTAAAAAATAAATTTTTAATTTTAAAACGTAGGATATGCTTGACAAACTATTAATCTTAAATTTTTTTATTATTTTATAATTTAGATTATCATATCCAAATACATTTTCACAATTTTTAAAAAATCAATATTTTGAAACAAATTATATTTGGATTATATTTTCACAATTTTTAATATTTTTAAAAAATGTGATCAGAATTTAATACATTTAATTAAATATGATATAAAAAATTTAATTTTATTCAAATTTAATAAAAATAACAAGATTTAACAAATTCGATTAATTAATATAACATATATTAATTATTAAATTATATAATATTTTTTAAAATTAAAATTATATATCATAAGTTTAACAAATTATAAAATAATATTTCATATGTATAATATAAATTATAATATAATATTTTATAAATATAATATATATTAATATTATTGTCAAATAAAATAAAATTTAATTTGATAATTAATTTCTTGAAATTTGAACCATTGTTTGGATTTAATTTCTTGAAATTTAAACTATTGTTTAAATTTAAGATTAAGTTTTGAATATTATTTTTTTTTTGTTAAGTAAACAAACAATTTTTTTAGAAAAAATTTAAAAAATTTGTTTTTGAATAAATAACCAAACACAGCCTAACTCTCTCTCACCACCAGCCCCCTCCCTCAGCCGCACCGCCTGTCACTGCCATCTCCTACCATAGCCACCGCCGCATCTCTCCACAGACCGCCACCACCACCGCCGACTTCATCACCTCAGAAACCGCCGCACCAGTCCTTTATCACCACCTCCGGCCGTCCTCACCACCACCGCCGACCACACCACAGCCCCTAACCCAGTACCTCCATCTCCATAACCACCGTCCATCAACAGTACCTCCATCACCACTGTCGTGCCCCCCTCATCCGACCACACCCATCATCTCTCACAGCCCCTCACCCAACCCCACCACCGCGACTCACCACAACCCCACTCCATCAACACCAGCCGACCACTGCCCCTCATCACCCACGCCCCCATCGCTGCAACCTCACGCACCCACCATCGCACCCCCTTAACCACCCTCGCATAGCCGCGCCGCCGCAGCCCAGCCGTCATCACCATCGTCACCCACTCCTCTCCGCCGCCGTCGCCCACTGAACCCGCAACCCCGTTGCCATCATCCCCACCACCACTGCCGAACCCCAGCGTCACAGCACCCCTTCCATCACCCTCTCTGTCGCATCGTCGGCCTGCCGACCTCCCCCCCATCACCACCATCAACCCCATCATCGTCACACCCAGCCGCACCACTGCAACACCCTCATCCACCGCACAACACCAACCACCGTCCGATCGCAGCCCCAATCGAACCCCCATCGCACGACACCACCAGAGCCCAATCACACTGCCGTCGACCGCCCCTCACCACCAGCGCCGTCCTTGCGCCACCGCACCTCCTCCCCCACCAGATCTCGCCGTCGCGGCCATCACCCCCATCAGATCCGTCCCTCCATCATCTCTCACCTCCACCACCGTCCCACCATCACCACCTCTATAAAAAAAAAAAAAAAACTGAACGCCCTCTCTCTCATCCCACTCCACCGACGCCCCCAATCTCCACCGAGCTGAACGTCCCTCTCCATACCATCACCACGCACCAGTGCCTCCATCATCATCCACCACCGGCGAACCTCCAGCCCGCCCCAGCCGAACCTCCAACATTCCAACTTTTAATTCAGTTTAAAAAAATAAAAATAAAAAAAATATATAAAAAAAACAAAAAAAAAATCAAAACAACAAAAATAAATAAAATAAAAAATAAAAAGCACACAAAAAAATAAAAATAAAAATAACAAAAAAATAACAAAAAAAATAAAATAAAATAAAAAAAACAAAATTGCATAGCAAGCCGTTCCAAATTTACTTCATTCCACTATGCATTTGGTTTAGTTGTTTCTCCGCTCACATTAGCACTTATGGGCATATTGATTTTATTTTTTTAATTTTGTTTTGTTATGCTAATATATAGATTCTATGGTTCTAATGATCTTTATTGTTTAGTTTGTTTTTGTAGGGATCCATGTGTCGCCCAAAAGCTTCCAAAAGCCGTGTCATTGAAGTTGAATCCATTTCACGCAAACAGCCCATTCAAACCCGTCAAATTCACTTTGAGCAACCAAATGAGAAATGGGCCACAAGACCAATTGCCATACAGACTACATTTGATGTGGCCCCGGGCTCTTTGCCCCCTTAGTTCTCTCCACTCAAGTGCACTCCTTCCTTTTACTTATTTCGTTCTATTTCATGCTCTTTCATATCATGTCCCCTTGAGGACAAGGTGTCAAATAAGTTGGGGGGAGTTGCTATTATTTTGCCTGCTTGAGCTCAATATACTTCATGATTAAAATTTTATTGTTTTGAGTGTATTCATATTTTTCTGAGCTTGCACGAGAATCATTGTGATAGTTGTGCACTGCTAGTGATTTGCCTTTCCCTAACTTTCATAATTGGAGACAAATTGGGTTGCTACTCTTGTGACTCTATGATTTGATGGTTAGACTGTGAGACTCTAGTATCATGATGGCATTGACTGAGACTTATAACTCATGTTATGTAGATTTGAGCTTTAACTTTATTTTGAGGGTTATACAGTTTGCATATCGCCATTCTATCAGTTGACATTGTCACATGTCTAAGGTCAGTCAGTTCAGATGTCAGATGACACTTCTTGCCTTTGGGGAATGAAACTAGGCCCTCTTTCTATTTTGAGCCTGTTCGTTTGTTTCTTGCATCTTTACATTATTTACCTGATTGGAACTAAGTTGAGCCTTCATTATTATATCTTTCTTTTCATAGCCAGTAGCCTCACTTTAGATGAAGAAGTTGGGTGATTTTTCTTTGCAAATTTGGTGTTGTGAAAGTAGAGAAGTGAAGATGTACTTTTTTTTTTCTTTTATTGTAATTTTATTCAGTTAAAAAAAATAATCAAAAAATAAATTTATGAAAAAATATTTCATTGCCATTTCTTTTTCTTTTTGGTTTACTCAAGTAGAAAAGTTGTGAATAGTTTAGGAATGCTTTTATTGAAATTTTAGGAGTAGTGTTGCACTGTTCAAAAGAAATGATGAGTTTGGAAAACTGTAGTTTATTTACTTCAGCTTCTTCACTTATGACATGGAGATTATTGTTCACTTACCCCTACTTTATCCTTGACCTTGACCTACGTCACAACCAGAAACAAAGACCTAGTTGACGCCGAAGGTGTAGTAGTTAATGATTGAGGATGTGACTGTAGTGATCATGTGACAGTGGGAGTTAATTTTCGTAGTGGTTAGAATTATCTCTATATTATTCTTATTGTGCTTTCATTCATGTTTGCATGTGGATCATTTGATTTGTACTCAACAATTATTCTATCCACATGTATGAGAGGATACATATACACCCCATCTCTGTGAGCTTCATTTGTGAGTGATATCTTTTGGTGAGATTTGGATTCAAAGTAATGCCTGTTTGAAAAGAAGTTTCATTGCCTAGACATCTTGTTATGGTTGTTGCTTTTATGCACACTGATTTTATCCATTTATAAGCACTTGGGAAATTTACAGGTTGCTTTTAGTGAAGATAATTGTTACTTTGCTTCGATTATAACTCAGTTATACGCTCATTAAGATTCATTTATATTAATTATGGAGTATATTGTGTTCAAGTTGGGGGGTGTCGAATTTTGTGGGTAGATTCACTGCAAACCCTCACGAGACTATAACTCGTCTACTAGGGTAACCTAGGGGTTTAAAGCCTTATTGCATATGGTAAATGCAATTGTGTATCCCACGAAAGAGGATTTAGTTAGTTCTATTTTGTCTCTTGTTTCCTTGGCTTTGCTTGAGGACTAGTAAAGTGTAAGCTGGGGGTGTGATAACTGGTTAAAAAGTGCATATTTATTGTGTTAACCCTAGATATTCTTGCATTTTTATTATTTTAAATTTGCTAATTTATATCCATTTGCTAGTTAATTCTTATTTTATCTTTTTGCAGAGAAAGCTTGACAAAGTTGATGATTTAGTGGTGGATTTGGAGCAAAAGGAAAATATTAGGCTTTGAAGTGCTAAAAAAAGTGGAAAATAAGTGATTTTGGGTTAGAAGAGAGGCTTGGTCCATATGTAGGTGGACCAGGGCCTATTTTAGCATTATAGGCTCTATTTTGAAACACTTTAGACTCTCTTTTTAGGCCCCTAATGTTTAATTACGAGATTTTATTTTATTTTCCTGAATTCTTATTTTGTGAGGGTAATTTTGGAAAAATAGAAATATTATTGGGAGCTAGGGTTTTGGAAAAGAGGGAAGGAGTTTTGGAGGAGGCCATCTTGGGGATCTAGACAGAACGACGAAGAGAGAAGACGACAACTCAAAAGAAGAAGATGAAGAACTCCATGGCTATGGTGGTCTCCTCTTCCACTATCATGGGCTAAGTCTATCTCATTCCTAGGGTTTAGATGAAACCCTAGTCAAGTAATATTGTTTCTTTGGGTTAATTAATCTTGGATGTTGATTGTATGATGTTAGGATTTTATTAAAGCATTGATCGTATTATTCAGTTTCACGTAATCAATTTCTATGATTTTGTTTATGTGGTTATACAATAGTAATATGTGTACATACATCAAAACCGTAGGACGAGTCATAACTCAGGAAAAACAAATTGTGACTATGACCTTAGAATTAGCGTAGACAATTTGTGTTGACCAAAGATGATTCGTGCTTAGTATTTTGGTGCGTGATTTTCTTGATGATTGTATTGAGGCTTGTAGCCAAAATACATCTTTTACATCCAAATTTAATGGCCCAAGAATTAATACAATTGAAGCTAGTTACAAGATTAGTGGTGGATTCAACACCCTAGGAATCCTCTTTTAATTTGATTCATCATTAATTTAGTTAAATATTTGCTTTAATTAGAGTTCTCATTTAATTTTAGAAAAGAATCAACAAACAATCACCTTTTGTGAATTTGAATTAAAGTTAATCTCAACTTTGGTTTTTAAACAATTAACAGTCTCTGTGGGTTCGACCCTTACTTCTCTACTATACTAGTAGTATAGTTTGGTAATTTGATTGATTTCCATGGCAGATCAATACCTCCATGGTACTGCCGAGCAGTGGGCTAAACATCTTGTTCACCAACCGCTGATAAGTGGCTCCAACGTTCTTTAAATCGAAAGGCATTACTCTGTAGCAGTAGAGCCTTCGTTCGATTATGAAGGCTGTCTTATCTTGGTCTGGAGGTTACATCTGGATCTGGTTGTACCCAGAGTAGGCATCCATGAAGCTCATGAGCTCATGTCTCGCCGTGGCGTTAACCAGCTGGTCTATCCTTGGTAGTGGAAAGCTGTCTTTGGGGTACGCCTTATTGAGGTCTGTATAATCAACGCAGACTCTCCACTTGCCATTTTTCTTCTTGACCAACATGGTGTTGGCTAGCCACTCGGGATAGAACACTTCTCGTATCATCCTGGCTTCAAGCAGCCTCTGGACTTCTTCATTTATAATCTGATGCCGTTCAGGAGCAATCGGTTTTCTCTTCTGTCTGACAGGTGGATGGTCTGGATCTACTTTCAGCTTGTGAGTTATGAGGCTGGGGTCTATACCCTCCATGTCTCTGGTTTCCTAAGCAAATATAGAGAGGTTGTTTTTCAGAAACCTGACTATATTTTCCTGCTCGGTGTGCGTCAGATCTGGGCCGATATACGAATAACGCCCTTCTGCTTCTGAACTGACCAACACTTTGATGGGCTCGCCAACAGGTTTGGCTCGGCTGTCTCGTCCCCTTGGGCTTAGGGGTTTTTCAATGCTGGACGGGCAACCTTCCACCTCGGGAGTGTCGGTGAGAACTGGATCCGCACAGTCCCAAGTGTACTGTAATTGCTATTTGGGGGCCTTCTCCTTGAGGGCAATGGCATGACACTCCCGGGAGGTTGGCTGACACTCTCTGATAGAGTGAACGTTCTGGTTGTGGACATACTTCAGACACTGATGGAGGGTTGAGGTGACCGCCCCTATCTGGTGCAACCAAGGTCTCCCGATTATGACGTTGTAGGGAGATTTCATATTCAACACCATGTGCTCCGAGATGGTGGTCTTCTGCCCTTCACCCTCTCCTACAGTAGTAGGAAGGTCGATTCTCCCCAGTGGGGTGCTGAGATTGCCATCAAAAGCTGCCATCACGGCAGTAGTAGGCTTGATGTTGCCGTGGTCCATTCCCATCTGTTTAAGTGGCTCATGGAACAGTATGTTGACGGAGCTGCCAGTATCGACCAGGACTCTCCTGATCTCGAAGTTGGAGATTTTGAGAGTGATGACGAGGGCATCACTGTGAGGGCAGTGTACCCCTACTAGTTCTTGTTCAGTGAATTGGATCTCCGGTGCTGGCTTGAGCCTCTTTTCCACGTTGGAGATCTGTAATACGTTCGGGGCAGCTCTGGCCTCCCGAGCATATCTCTTTCTTGCTTTGTTGGACATTCCTGTGATAGGGGAGTCAGCATGGAGGACGTAGATGACATGTTTGTTCTGCCTCTGAGGCTCGTTTCGTCCTTCCCTTTGTTCTTGCCTCTGCTCGGGCCTCTGTTCTGGCCGTTGTTGAGGCTTGTCTTCTTGGGGGTTCTGCCTTCTGTCTTGCTTGACGAACTCTCGAAGACGCCCCTTCTTTATGAGCTACTCTATCTTATATCGGAGGGTCCTACATGAGTTAGTCGTATGTCCATGATCTTTATGAAAATTACAATACTTACTTTGGTCCCGAAGACTGGGATCTCCTTTGATTGGTTCCGGCCACCTCAGGTTCTCCCGATCTCGAATTTGCCAAAGAACCTAGTTCGGTGTAGTGTTCAAAGGAGTGAAGTTGGTGAACTCCCTTGGTCCGAAATTGTACACAGCTTTGGGTGCTGTTCTTTTCTCTGGGCTCCTGGCCCTCTTCTTGTTGGAGTCTCTTCTGTGGTCCTCCTTCTTCGGATTATCCCTCTGGGTTTGGTCTTTGCCCTTCTGCGATGTGCGGTTGGCTTATTCTAAGTTGATGTATTTTCCTAGCCCGATCCATTAGTGCCGCCATGTTGGCTGGAGGGCTCTTTGTCAAGGAGTCTCTGAAGCCACCGTGGGCAAACCCAGCAGTTAAGGCAGCTAAAAGGAATTTTGGGCTGCAGTCAGTGATCTCCGTGAGTTCGGCATTGAAGCGCGCAATGTAGGCTCTGAGGGACTCTTCCTTAGTCTGCTTGACATTTAACAAGAACTCTGGTCCCCTTCTGAGCCTTCTGCTGGTCATAAACCTGTCCAAGAATTGTCTACCGAGCTCATAGAAACTGGTAATTGAGTTCGGAGGGAGGTTGTGGAACCACTTCAGAGCAGTTCCCTTCAAGCTGGTGATAAAAGTTCAGCACATGAAAGCATCAGAGGCACTGTGAAGGGCCATCATATGCTGGTAGTGTGAGAGATGATCTCTTGGATCTCTAGACCCATCGTACAGAGTGAACTTGGGCACCATGAACTTTCTGGGCCTTTCTTCTAACATGATGGCATAAGTGAATGGGGTGGCTAGTCTTCCGAGCAGCCTGGCCAACTCGTCTTGCTCTGGAGGGTTTTGAGGACCTCTCAAGGCAATTGTTCGGTCCATAGACTCGGCAATTTCCTCTACCCTCCGCGGATCTCTAAGTCTGACATCTTGCGAACCCTGCCTGACAGCCTCGGCTTCAGGGTAGTAGGGTTGAGTACGCCCTTCGGACGGAGGAGGGTTTCGAACCAGCGAGATTGGTGCTGCATGGGGATAAGGCTCCAGTGGTGCCGGATGTGCTCCCGAAGCCCTTGGAGTTGGGGCTCGAGTAGTGCTCCGGTAATGGACGTTAGGAACGAAGGCTGATGTTCCCCAGCCTGGAGTTGCTGATGGTTGTGGATCTCTGCCAACGCGGGCAACACCCTGGGGGTGCCCGGGCTTGTTATTTGGAGCCTGCTCATGAGGTTCTTCATTCTCCGTGGTAACAGGAGGTTGAGTTCCCGCAGCAATGTTGACCAGTGGGTTAGGAGGGTTCATCCCTTGATTCTGCGTAAGCGTTGCCAGTGTTCTGGTGATGGCGAGCAACTGTTCCTGCACCAGTTCATTGTGTCGTTTGATCGATTCGATCTCTTGTCGCATGGGATTAACCATTGGCCCCCTTGCTCGTGGAACAGGCGGCTGACGCTGAGAGCTTTGCGGAATCTGAGTATGCTGTCGCGGTTGGAGATTTGGGGCCATAGTTTTCCGGTGAGGAAAGAGATGAGTTTGTGAATAGAGCACTTGGAGATTAGTCGTTCCCACAGACGGTGCCAAACTGATGCTGCACTTTTTGACTCGCAATAAGTATGGGCTCCGTGACCTGTAGAACACTTAGAAAGATGATCAGAGGACCACCGGATTAGTTCCAGCGGTAGCCGCTCCGATACTTAAGTAAGTAAATGGAATTGAAAGACTGTATTGAAAGCCAAAGAATGAGCATGAAAATAAAGTGTACCTTTAGGGTTTAATTTATAGGTCGTGGCTTCCCTAAGTTGATTAGGATTCGGAGCCATGAATGTAGGGATTTGATCATCGGAGATTGCAGTTATCTTGTGGAGTATTGCATAGAGATAATCATAGATGGTAGTTTCCTTGTTGAAGATTGTCTCCTTGTTGAAGACTATTTCCTTATTCCCTGCTCGACATCCGCTAAGGCGGTGACGAGGTTTGGAGTGTGGGTCTGGATCCTGTAATTAACTCTGAGATCCTTATCCGGATATATGTGCTCCGGAGGCATATGCTTGGCCACTTCTGACTTTTTGTGCTGATCTGGATGCTCGAGCGCTTAGCCATTGACTAAGCAAGAGCTGAGTTAGCCGATCATGAATTTGATTCATAATCATACGTGTCAAGTACTGATTGGCCCGTTCTTTTATGGTATATCAAGTAGCATTATTGTACTACATTACACGAAAGCTGGCAGTAATGCTGAATAGTTGTTGACAATCTAATATTACATTCAGAATTGTACCTCATAAGGTAGGTGGGTGGGATGATTGCTTCACTAAGGAGTTTTGGTTGGTCGGAACTCCGACAAATTGAAGTCACAAGTCCACGTACCATCAATTTTTGTGTTGCGTTGCTGACCACATATTGAGTATGGAATGCGCCAAATTCACAGCACCAGAATTGTATTTATTCCTGATATGTCACTGTAAAAACTATTGGAAGTTGACACATTATTATCTCACTAATCTAGAACACATATATAAAGAGTTTTTGATTCAAAATATATGACCCAGTGGATATAACTCTTTCAATCAACTGTTGACTACATTTGTAACTCCCAACAACTTTAGATAAAATGCTGTTATCCATTGTCCTCTCAAATTATAAATGAATTGTCGGTTCCCATTCAAGAAATTATGTTAAGTTGGTGGTACACTAATAAGTTTGGAGAAGCTAAAGCTGGATCACTATTATTATTTTTACAAGTCCTTACACTGCAAATATAAAAGACTCTATATCTTTCAATTCTTTCTTATTTAGATTGAGAATCATTAAATTTCGTCTCTTCAATTCAATTGGTGAAGTCCTTCTAATAATCCTTACAATGTGTCCTTCCTTGCAGAATCAGTCATTATATTCTGTAGCGAGGGGCCGGTTTCCCAACATAATAACGAGCATGAAGGAGAAAATAGATACACTATCTTATCTCTCAAAAGAAAATATACATACACACACACACACACACACACTCCTTGATATCATTACGATAATTTAATTTGAAGGACCCATTGACACATTAATCCCAAGTTGCCTCTTGCACTTGTATACATTCAAAAGGATTTGGCTGTTTTTTTTTTTATCGAAAGACATGATACAATGGAGTGATTAGAAGCTGCACCGAGAAAGTTGGTTCCACTACTGGTGTTTATTATTAGGCTTTCCCTATTTCAGGTTCAGCATGAACAGAAACAAACGAGTACTTAACTTTCAAGTTTTAGCAGTTTCTAAGAGAAGAGAAAAAAAAAAGGACCTTTCCTAGCAGTTTCCAACCACTTCTCCCACCTGTTCCTTCACATGAAATACTATTCACGTCTCTGTTTTGCCATTTCCATCTTTAACATACTGTGTGTACCTCTTTTTTATTTGACTACCCTACCTGAAAGGAAGTGAAAACAAACAAGTTAATATTGGAGAGAGATTGACATTTTTCTTTAATCCTTTTGAACTGTTGATTTGCTGTGAAAATAATAATAAAAAATGTATTAATTGAAAGGAATTCATTAGTAGGCTTGTGATATTAAATAGGATGATAAGACTTTGAAATCCAAATTCTTTCGTTAAAAAACAAAATTAAGGCAAGCAGAAAAGTGTATGCCTATGTATGCCATCAATATTGAAGGCACATAACATAATTAATTTGATATGCCTACATGAATAGCATATGTGCGCCCCCACACACCTTTACGATATATATATATATATATATATATATATATATATATAATGTGTGGCATAATTATCATACTGAAATCAATGTCTGAAATGTTGATTTCCGCACTATCAATTTTTGGCCTCTTTGCCTTGATGGCACCACTGTTTTACCTACCATTTTTAATTCGCCAGTTGGACCTCAACTTAAGGTTTTAGTGTCTTTTTTGCTTACCTTGTTAGATGGTATTTTCAGGTATCAACCCAATGAGGTAACAAGATGGATGGATCATTGGCTGAATCGTTAGATTAATTAGTAGAACTAGAATAACAAGATAATATTATTTTAAAAATAAATAATTATATAATTTTAGAAAACATGTTAAGATTTAAAAAATAATAATTGATGTTACAATAGTGTCATTATTATTGACATAAAAAAGAAACATAATTTAATTATTGCATGAATTTTTTATAAAAATCAAAATCTTAAGCATGTGTGAGAATATTGTATTTTATAATAATTTAATTATTGCAAATTTAATATATATATATATATATTTTTTTTTTCATTTACTATATGTATATTTATATACTCTATTACCTTTTATGCTTTGAAAAAGTTCGATATTGAATTTTTTTTTTGTCTTAAATATTCAAATTATTTTGAATCAAATTGGAAAAAATATTACAAACAAATCATCATAAGACAAGTCTATTTTATATATTTATATTAAATAAATAAATTATTTAATAAGGAGATGAGTGATTTAATGGTTTGGAGTGATTATCTATTAATTCATTGCTCCATTAAATTTTATACATAATAAATTGTGATGTCCGGTGTAATACAATAATTACTTGCCTAACAAGAGAACAAATTTCCAAATTCAATGCATATTATTGATAAAAAAAAAAAAAAAATTGTATAATAAAAGTCTATTACATCATAATTCTTATACTAGCTCTAATCGAATTAAGAAACTAAATATTTTATCTAAAATAATCAATTTCAGATAACCTCTAAAGAATCTTATAATAATTCTGAAACAAAATAAATGTTTTTAGCCCTACCATATTTTTCTGCATCAATTATAAATAAAGAGTTATAAAAAAAACACTAAACATATATTAAGATGATGTAGGACAAATTTGGTACCTTAAAAATATGAAAAGTTATTTTAGAGTTGTATTAAGATTGTTTAGTTTTTTATTTTAATTTATTCATATTTTTTCTAGTTTCCTAGTTTTATTTGGATTAGTAGAGAAAATATAAGTAGTTTCTTATTTGACTTACTAGTCTTTATTGTAGTAAGATTAGTATAAAAATAAAAGTTTTGGTTTCCTAGTCAAAATAGTAGTGTTTTAGCACTATAAATATGATATAATAAATCTTTATGAAAAGTTTTTTTCATTAATACTAATTTAATTATGAATTTTGGAGATTTATTTTCTCTTGTTAGGTGAAAAGTCTCCATGTTACTTTGTTACTAAAGAATATTTTCAAAAAAAGAAAAAAGAAAGTGGTATCCTACTTGTTCACAAGTTTTAGCTACGTCATAAAAGCAACAGTATTAAAATAAAAAAGAAGAAATAACCATGTACTGACTGTGTTTTTGAGTCTTGCAGTGGCTCTTCATGATGGACTGTGGAGACAGATTGGACACTTACGGTGGATTTTGAGTCTTTCAGTGGCTCTTCATGATACTTCACCTTTTTTTCTTTTCTCTTCTTTCAACAAGAAGAAGAAATGTCAATGCCACGACTGAAAGGTCTTCCTTGACCTCATTTTGCAAATTTTTCATTTCGAAATTGTTAAAACACAATAATAAAAGTGATGACATGATATCAGAAACAAAACAAAAAAGAAGAAGGTGAATGATAAAAGAAGGGGAGGGGACAAGTGGTACAAATTCCTTGAAATTTATTTACTATTTACTATTTTCTTTTTCCTTTTTTTCAAAACAAAAATTCAATACTATTTCAATTGACATTATATTTTGATTGCACTTTGGAATTTAGCGGTTTAACATACCTATTGATGAATAGTTGAAGGGACATAATCAAACATGTCAACATGAATAGGATAAGCCCCACCCCTTTCTGATATACATAATGTTGATTTAAACACTGTCAGTTCTTCCCTTGTATATCTTTTGGTAATGAATATTGATGGGTACATTTTGGCCTCCTGCCTTGATGCTACCAATCTTTACCTACCATTTTTGTGCTCTCAAGCAACTCAAAGAATGAGCGTGAAAAAAGAGTGTCATCTATCCTAACTACTACTTTGACTCCTTATTTATATCTGTTGTTGGAATTACTTAGCAGATATAAATAAATAAAAGATTTTAATGGCAATAGCGTTGAAAAATTAGAAAACTACCGTGGTATTGGACATTTTTACCTTCTTTGACATGTCCTTATGGTGCATTTGAAAGTGGAGGAAAATTAAGTATGATCTTCAATTTCAATTCTGAGACATCAATTTCAAACTAACATATGCAGTAATTTTAGAGTAAAGATGCATTCACATGGCAACCCAGTTAGTGGGCAACCTATAGCCTAGAATTCAACCTCCAAGGATCATGAAGTTACATATTTGCAATTATATGAATCCCCAAGTTCATAAATCACACTGCATTTGGCAGCATGAAATTCATGCCTTTGAATTAGAATTAGAGAACTTGTTTAACGTTTGAACTAAAATGATCCTTACAATCCTAAGATACGGATGCACAGCATCGATGACAATGCATAGAAATCATATTTCCACTATAACTTTCATGAAGCTTAGTTATCAATTCATGAATCTATCCCTGTATGAATACTTACTGGTTTGAATATGTATTATTTGGAACTTAACAAAACTTTGATCAAGTTTTGACTATTATTCAATTCAAAAGATTTTATTTATTGTCTCCAGCCTTTTCTGATTTCACCTAAATTCCTCCCCTACAATTTCTTTTGGTAGGGCTTCAAAGAAGGCCATTAAGCCAGTGTAGGTTGGGGCAACCAATTTCTCCCCATTTTTGTTGAATATAGCCCTCCGAAAAATGATGCAATATATAATTCCCAAAGCCCTTCACCTACACCAAATAAGTTGACCAGTATCACCTAAACTCTCCCATCAAAGCCTGATTGATGGATAATGAGATTTGAATCTCTGCCCCCACTTCAAAAATTAGTAGCCTTATGGACTAAGGCCATGTTTGCTTCATGGATGGGATAAGGGTGGATTAGCTATCCCCTTCACTAATTGTGATAGAATTAGTAATCTCACCCCTCCCCTCTCATTATTTAAACCATGCTATGAACCATTATTTACTCCCGATACTATTAGTGAGTTTCTTTCTTTTTTTCCAAACACCAACTTCTTAAGACTATGAAGACTAATTTATCCAATCCTCTCTTCAAGCAGTCAAACAAACATAGCCTAATTGCCTTTCCCATCAGTACTAATACGAGCCAATAGCAGAAACACTGCACATTCTAATTGTGCACACAGAAACAGTATAACTTGTACACTAATTAAGGGTCACCGGTCATTATTTGCCTAGAACATAAAATACAAGTAAAAGATGTGGCAAAGAAGTTTAATCGTTACAATGAAACATAAAATTAACAATTAAATATAAAAAAAACATACAATTAACAAATGTGTCATCAGAAAGGCATCCAAATGAGAAACGCCAAAGTCTATAATGAAACACAAAGACATGATAGCTTTACAAACATGCATGCATGTGTGCACAAACACAATATTGTTCATAAGGTACATTGAGAATTGACTATTGCAAATCAAAAACATTCTAGCAGCCTATATTGCAGTCTCAAATTTCCTTTCCTCAACAATTGGAAATTTGTATAAGCTTTATCATACAATATTGCATATATATACAAATATTGAACACGATAGAAACATCCCCATGTAAGTTGAAAAGAGCTTCCATGCTAGTAGCCTAGCACTAAGCCAAGAGCCTATCAGTCAGAAAATAAGTTGATTAGACAGTATTATTCCCATAATTTGTATAAAAAAAAAAAAAAAAAAAACACTCCTTTGGATGATAGGAAAGAAAAACTTATCAACTCAATTCATTGGCCTTGTCTCAACAACTAGTTGGGCTAAGTTGCATGTTTTGCAATTCTGCTTTATCTAAAGCCAATGAAAACTTATAATCAAATGTTCACCAAAAAAAAAAAAAAATTTTACAGTGAAATGATCAAAATAATATTACTAGTTGCAATGAGCTTTTCTCTGCACAGTTTCTAATGAAGTTCACTGAAATTTGAAAATAGAATTATGTGTTGTGTCCACTTACTAAGCTTAAAGACTGTCTTTAGCCCAGAAATATACTCATTAACATAATTCAAAATTAGACAAAGCCAGAGTTTCTATAAGCTGGAAATTTGTTAATCAGATTACATAGTTTAGTGCAATGTCTGGATTAACTTAAAAGTACTACTACTACTACTAATTAGCTTTCTTATTTTTCTACCACTAGTACTATTCCTACCTTCAAGACATCCCTCGATTCCAACTTTAATAACCAATTAACAAGCACAATGTTCAGTGCCAACCTGTCCCATATTAAAATTTCTCCACCAATATGTACATCTGAAAAACCAAAAACTTGGCACCCCCAGCTCTATCTATGATCATCCTCCTAAAATGGTGTATTGAGTATATAATATGCAAACACAGATAATTATATGCAGAGAAATAGGATGTCTTGCATTACTGATAACTATGTCATAGATGATATAACTATGCAAATATTATCTGAAAAGGCTCGACAGGAGAGCATTATATACGCAACTTAAAGAAAACCCTGTTAATTTCTCTTCACACCAACCACCACCAATAAAGGAAGTGGTGGAGTGAATATTAGATATTTGTCTACATTATCACATTGGCTTGGCCAGAACTAGAACGGAATGCAATATAGTTGCATCTTAAAAACATATACAGCAATTAATATGCGAAAGAGAAATTGGATAATACCATGGCCAAATACTAGATAATAAGAGAAGAAAAGATCAAGAAGGGCCGCCAAGGACACCCACAGACACACGGTTTAATGAAGCCAACCTCATCTGCTGATCCTGGGCTCTGCTCCTCTTGAACAGAGGTTCAGGTGATGATGAAAGTGACGATGCCACAGCCCAAGATTCGTCTGAGTTATCACAGCTGAAATATGCATCAATGACACCATTTGGGCTGCCTGGTATATTTATATACTTGCGTTTGTGGGTTTGGTGTTGCTTATAACCAAGGTTGCCTGATAGTTCCCAGAAAAACTTGTAGCAATCATCCAGTTTGTCCTGTTAAATACATTATCAACAATTAAATTGTAGATTAGTAGGGTGCCAAATTGAGATTCAATCTGTGGGTGTAAGATACAAGAGTTTAAATAGGAACACAGAAAGCCATGTAAAATAAAGCACAAACCTTGCTGATTTTGAGCACACCTAGAAGCTGATTCTGATAGTCCAGTGCATTACAAGGCTTAACGTCTTTGATAACATGTAACATTGTTGCAGTAGCCAATTCAGATGGAAAATAACTTACAAACCTTGAATCTGTAAGAAATATTCAATGTTGAAGATGAGTCGATAAATCAACTGAAATGAATAGTTTAACATTTCTGTATGTTATTCCTGTTCTTTCGGCCTTTATATTCTCATTTATGGCAACGGCAAACCGATAGCTGTTTGATTTGATATGCTTACCAGTGACAAGAGATAGAAGGAGGCGCTCACACCTCCATAGGAACTCCAAATGCAAATGGGTCTTCAATCCAAGCCTCCTTATAATGTGATCAAAGAATGAGAGCGGGGTCACTGGATTCATCTTCCATTGAAGAGTAGAGAGCACCAGAAGCTCCATTCTCTGAATAGTCTTCGCTTCAAACACATACTTTGACGACTCCACCTAAACATAATACAGAAGCCCACATCAAAAACTCAATAAAATGACCGAAAAGTACAAAATAAGACATTTTCACAAACACCCACTTTGCAAATATGCAATGCATAATAACACATACTTGCAGATCTAGGAGAAGAGGCACTCGGGTCTCCTCAACTTTGGCAGCTAAAGACAAACAAGCAACAGCAGCTAGTTGACTCATCCATGGCTTATCTCTCTGAAAGCAATGGCTTGATATGAACCTATCAAAGTAGTTGACAGCTAAAACAGCGGTCATGGCAGTGAAACCATAGTGGGCATTGACACTTAGCATCCACTCAACAGCCGCTCTTCTTGCCACCATTCTAGATTCATCTGAAACCAATTCAATCCGACCCAAATGGTTCTGTTTCTCTTTGGAGATTAGAGACACAAGCTCATCACCGGCCCAGAACAAGTCACGCTCCGACAAAACCACAGTTTTTTCCACATTCTCATCACAGTTGTCATTCTCTTCTTCAAAAACATACCCTCCGAAATCTTTATCAAAATGCTCTTCTTCACAGTAGAGAGCATCAAGAACAAACATAGGGTTTTGCAGCTGTATTTCCTGTTCTTGCGAAGCCATCTTCTTCTTCCGAGAAGAAGACACTAGAACCTTTGCTCATTATCTTTAGGCGTAGGTGAAGAGACAGTAGCTCAACCTTGGACCCAGTAACATATCAGCATTAGGTTTCTCTGTCCGGGCTGAAAAGGGAGAGAGGATGAGAGAGACCCAAACCAGTAAGCGCAGGAAGGATTTTAGCTGAGAGGGCTATCACGCCTGTCCTTTCTTCCTCTTTTCTCTCCTTCTAATTATTTTTCCATTTATTTTACGTTTTTTTGGTATGTTTGGCGGGGAAAAAATTGCACTAAAAATTTAGGTGGAGCCTAAATTTACCTCCCTTTTATATCCACACACTCCAATTTATGTTTAGTGGATAGAAGTGCATGAGTATAAAAAACTTTATTTGAAATGCATTTACCTCCATCCAAAATTTGTTGTTTATCATTGAAATTAATAAAAGTGCATTTAGTCTCACTCTTTTTTAATTAATAACTTTGTAAATTCTTTTGATAATAGTATAAAAATTTATCACTAATAATTTAATATAAATGAGTCATTTCGTTTATTAGGTTATAAAATTAGGAGTTAATTAGCCTCTAATTTTTGTATTAGTAATTTTATTATTAGTTAATTAACGTTAGTTACGTTTTTATTATAAATGACATTTTTTTTTATTTTTTCGTTGTAAAGTAATTTATGGATTACGTGCTATTTTTTATATATTTCTCAATGACTAATTTGCCTATTTTATTTATTATCATTTTACGTTATTAGATTGACTTTTTTTATTTGTTTCTTTACTGATTGATATTATTTTTTGTTAGTTTTTTATTTTTTATTTGAATTTGAATAATTCCTTATCTATTTTCAGTATCATTGACTGAATTTCTTGGACTTGATCACCTTTCATTTTTTTTCTATTCTCTTCTTCCTTATGAATTTCTTTATCTATTTGTGTTATATTCATAAGGTATGTGATTATATATATATATATATAAATAAATATTTTATAATTTTTTTTCATATTAGTTTTATGTTCATTATACGCATTATATTCATGAATTTTTTCATACAATATTTGTATTATTTACATAGTATTCTGTTCATTTTTTTTTTTATTTTTTTAGTTTATATAAATGATTTAGTCATTCTTGAGATTTTGTTTTGTATTATACATTTTTTGATTTGTTTTTATAGTGAATACATTACTGTTTTTGTTCGTTAAATGTTTTGTAAATTTGTATATGTCAGTGTTTTGTTTATTGATCTTTCATTTCTTTCGTTAAATGTTCTGTAAAATTTTACATGTCATCATTTTGTTTATTATAAAAATATATATGTTAATGTTTTATTTTCTTTTATCTTTTTTTTTATTAATATATAATTTCAAAGCTTCATATTGTATAATTTTACATTTCACATATTTCATCATAAAAATACATATGTTTATGTTTTGTTTTGTTATAATTTTCTGTATAATTTCATAGTTTCATATTGTATAAAAATTCTTTCTTTTATCTCTTATGTTTATTCTTTTTTTTTTCTTTTCAAGTTTTTGAGGATATTCGAAATTATAGGGATTTAAAAACCCCAATTTCAGCGCTGAAAATAGAAGGATTAGTGGATTGGATCGTGATTATCTTTTTGAATAATGGAAATCTCTCCCTTGTTCCGTAGCTACAGAGGGTCATTTTTGTCTTTTGGTAACCTTTTTTTGGGGACTATATTGTCCATAAAAGTCAACTAAATTTTTTGGGTTATAAGAGTTAGAGTTGGACTCTATTATAATTAAAATCTTAATAGAGGACCTATAATTGAACGACCCTAAAATTAACTAAGTTAATCGAATTGGATTCATGATAAATTTGATTAGAGGTTCGTTCGACATTAGTTCATAAGATTTGTAAGTTAAATCTGAATATATTTAAAAACTCATTATATTATGAAATAAATTTAAAGTGATACTAGATCACATGGGCGAAAAATTTTATTTGTTTATATTGATACCGTAATGTTTTGAATTATCAATCTCAACTTGAATAACGTTCATTTTAAGTCCAATTTTAAATAAGCATCCAACTATAAAAAATTAAAGCATAAGCCAATCACACGAGCCATAACGGAAACGTGAAAAGGAGAATCGAACACGTCAAATTCCTTAGTAACAAAGTAACATGGGGACTCCTCACCCAACAAGAGAAAATAATTCTCCAAAATTTGTAATTAATATTTATTGATAAAAAAACTTAATGATAATGACTTATTACATCATATTTATAGTGCTAAAATACTCCTATTTTGACTAGAAAATAAAAACTGTGTGGGTAGTGGTGCTCTATCGAGAGACCAATGTGCTGAGGCTCCTAAGCTCAACCCTACAGCCCAGCTCGCAGAAGAGAAACACTCTGTCTAAAATTTCAGTGCTAGTCAGACGCGCAATATGGACAAGGTTAGTTAAAATATCATTCGTCCACTTTTCCCAATCAATTATGGGACCAGAGCTAGATGGGTAGTTGATGAAGGAATGAGGGAAATCCCCTTGCTCAACTGAAAGGTGAAGAATAAAGCTGGGAGGAACCTTCACGCTCTCCGAAATGTCCACTTCAATTCGAAGGACCACGGGACCTTATGGAACGTGTGCAGTAAAGGCGCAATCTCAACTCATTTCCAGAAGATGTCTTCGTTTATCCCCATATAAGGTGTACGCTGCCAGAACTCTGTCTTTAGAGCAGGAGGGACTGTGCCGTTCTTAGTCACTAATAGACCAGAAGTGTCAACCATTGCAAAAACTTTTTTAAAAAGGGCGAAATCACTGGGACGATTCACAAAAAAATAATGGAACTAGGACGCGATCCACAAAGAGATGAGGGAACGTTCATGCAAAACTCAAAATTGCCTATCTTTTTCACGTTATGCTTTTTAGAATCTCAAGTGCAAAATGAAGTGCAGAGGTTAAGGGAGGGGTGATCCTATATATATGCGTCTGATCTCGTTATAATGACTGACAAAGGAAAAACGGTGTGACTCTGCTTCTTTTGGGCATAAATCTTCACACCCTAGGCATAATTGTTCAAAACCTAACAATGGGAAAGTGACAGGTGTCCAAGGCTATCAATGACTAATGAATGGCTAAAAGGCATACCACGTCCATGAGACATTACGACCAAAGATTTATGGGAATTTGAAATGTCTGAAAAGACCCCACGAATGACCATGAAGGGGGGAAAATGTAGGTACAAGGTACCACGTTAACATGAAAGCATCACACCAACATGCGCTCAAGATAAGGGAGAATCACACTAAGAGGGCCCCCTCTTCCATGAAGTTCACATGCGCCCAACAGAGGCAGCCTCGGTAATATGCACTCAAGAGAGGGTAGAACCCCACTAAGAGAGCCCCCTCCTTCATGCAAGCACTCATAAAGGATTATAAGTGTCACGCGTAATCACTACCTTGCTCACCTTTCATAAGGGCGCCTTGAAGGCTTGGGGGCAAGTCCTGGGAGACCTTCGAGTTTGGCACGCCGACGTAGCGTAACCTTCACGCTATGCTCCCCACAATATGAGATATTCAAGGTTATGTGGATTGGCGGCTACGGTAACAGGCACTCTAGGAAGCTTCACGCGCATCGCGCATAGGGCTGTCTAGACCTTCTAGAACAAAGAGGGGACTCTACCTTAACTAACTTCTATTTTGGACCACAGTAGTGCATATGTCAACAACTAAGGACTCACGTGAACATAGTAGGGGTTGACACGTGACCTACCACTATAAATACCCCTACAGCTACCGTAATAAAGGGACAATCATCAAAAAGAGAAATCAATCAAGAGGATTGGCTTTGACCTCCTTCACTTTTGATTCTAGATATCTAGAATCGCACTCCAATTGTGACCTAGATACTTAGAATAACATGAAGGTCGGGATAAGTCTCGCCCCTACCTCTTGGGAGTCCCTCATGTGAGGTTTTAGACCACCTTGCCTCGACCCCTCCACTTTATTCTGAAGTCCAACCTGGCATCCAACGCGCAAGTTGTACTCACCTTTACAACTCACATCTTTGACACAACCTCTCACGGTCTCCTAGCCGTCCACATCATGTATGTAATATATATCATATTACACAATATACTATACAAGCCACGAACCGTGTGCATTATCACAATGAATGGAAGAATTGTAGAATTCTTTGTCCTTTCCAAACTTTACTACAAGTGAATTTACCCCTTTGTGGAAATACTACATGTTTTGAGTTTGATGCCAACAATAGCTCCTCTAAAAAAATAAATTTCAAATTTTAGTGATATGATATCATTATGAATAGTAAATAAAAAAGGAGACAACTTTTCATTTTTGTTTTTAGAGTTACAATTAAGTAAATTAATTGGCTCAAAATAATTTGTTTAAGAAAAGGAGTTAGCAACTGCCTTGGAATTGAAATTTTCAAGTAGTCTTTAAAAGACATATTTTTTAGGAGTTAGAAGCTTTGATTAGAGTCAAAGACTCCAATTGTAAGAGGAAATTAGATACTCTATTTTTATAATGGGATGGTAGTGGGAGTCAAAGACTCCATTTATGAGATGGAGTCAGAGACTCTATTTTGGTTAAGATTTGAGAGGGAGTTAAAGACTCAATTTTTGGGAGGGATTTGAGAGGGAGTCAGAGACTCCATTTTTTTGCAACAACTTTAAAGAGTTAGAAACTCTTTGATTTTCTTTTTTAGCTTCCTACAAGAATTCAGAGAGAGAATCCCGTCTAAGACAAGATATTATGTCTCCTACAATTTCTTCAAAAAATTTCTATTTTTATGTTGCAAGTATATCTTTTCCTTTCTCCTTTCTCTCTAATCCATAAATTCCCAATACACCAAACTCCTTAATCTCCCTTATTCATCCCACCAAAACTATTCTGAAATATGGAAACTCTTTTTTTCCTATGGAAACCACCCCAATCTTATTTTTAAATTCAAGTGACGATTTTAGAGATGAGGTATGCATGGGTAAACTTACTTGTGCAGTGGGTCTAGGTAGTTTCTCAATTTTTGACTTCTGAATTTATTTGAGAAACTTTCATTTAGCTAACCCACGTAATAATAATTGTTTTTATTTTTATTTTCAAACTTTAACATCATGCGTAGGCTTTAACACACGCAAGGATCCCGTTAACTAATCCTAAACCCGTAGGTCTACAGACTCAATATGTAGCAAACCAAGAAATTATCAAATGATGTTTTGATAATGTCCTCTTTAGAGTGATTGAATTTTGATGATGAAATTTTTATAATGGGGTGGAGATTGTAAGGATCCAAAAAACTATTAAAGAGTAATTTGGTAAATTGTCAGCATAAACTAAGGACATATTGGAGATAAATCAAAGATGAGTCAGATAAATTGTAAAATGAGTTTATAAGTCATCAATATGACACAATGAGACTAAAAACGAATTTAGGTAATTTATTTGGGACTGGTGTGAGTCATGACACTACATAGTCATTTACAGGATGTAGATAAATATGAAAATCCAAACGATGAAATTTTGGGAAACAAACTCCATATTTGGAATCAAAGCGCTGAAATTAGCTAGCGTAACAAGTTTGGTACGATTCTGAGACAATTTCAATTTGGGCTCGTATGCACGCACAATTAGCCAACTGGCCACGTGGCGCTTTGGGAGTTATGCAAAGTTTCCATGACAAGCTTGTTAGATATTTGGGCGAGGGACATATGTCAATATTTTCGTGGTGGAAGGAGAAATATTAGGGTGTGTGAAGGTACCAGATAAGGGAACAAGGTAACACTTGATGGGACAATTTCATTTTTCTCTATCCTCTTTTTTCCCTCATAATTCTATCAGACCACTCACTTTTCCTCTCCCTCACACAATTCCTTCTCTCCCGATCTTTTTCAGACTTTCTCTTTCTCTCTCTCTCTCTCTCTTTCTTCCTTTCTCTTTTAAGGCCACCATAATTGGACCTATGAGTATGTGTATTATGTGTGTAGTTGAAAGAGAGAGACTGAGTGTTATACAGTGTGTGTGTGTGTGTATTCACTTTGTGCATGTGTGTGTATGTGTATCAATGTGTGTGTGTGTAAAACATACACTATATGAACCCAAAACCAAAAAACCAGAGAAGGAAGAGAAGAACTACAGGAAGAAAGAAGGAAGAAAAAAAGAAGAAGAAGAAAGAAGAAAGAAAAAGAAAAAGAAAAGGGAGATAGGAACTAGAGGTTGTAGTTTGGCAACCATGGGGGGGAAAAACCAAGCTTTCCCTTTCTAGACTGTGGATTAAGGTAAGGATCTTTTTTAGTTTTTGGATTTTACCTGTGATAAATGCATGAATGTGAGTGTGGTTATGCATATGTGTGTTGTGCGTGATGACTATGTGGGTGAGCGAGTATCATAACGACGGGAATTGAATTTGGGGTTCGAACTTGGCTGGGTGTGAGTGCTTCAAACACCATAAAATTGGTGAAAGGGAGTTCAAGCAAGGTTTAGAAAAGAAAAGAAAGGAACACGGTGGCTGGACGTCAAGGTGCTGAGAGTTGTAGACCACTCACAAGGGAACCGGGGTTAGGATGGTTTGGGTTCGATTTGATCGTTTTGATCATTGAGAATGGTCCTAGATGATAGAATTTGAAGTTTAGGATGATTTAGGGTGAAAATGGGAGAAAAATATGCAAGACAAATAAAAAAATTTCTAATTTTCGACGAGGATTTCGGTGACCTCGTTGGAAAAGGTGACCGGAGCTTTGCCAGCAGTGGCCAACTCTGGCATTGTCCGGTCAATAGGTCAACAGTCAAACTAGGTTGGGTCTTAACTCATGGATCGGGTCGGGTCTCGAGTTCAAGTCTAGTCCATGGTTGTTTGGGCTTATAAGGTTGTTTAGTTGTAAACATAATTAAGACTTTGAAATTAATTTAATCCGAATTAGGGTTATCCTTGTTCTTGAAATTAGAGACTAAATTGAAGTGGGGATGTTTGTCTACATGGATAAGAAATTGAATTACAGAAAATTGTAAAGGGGTTGACTTAAATTTAATAATTTCAAAACAATGGACACATTTTAAAAAAATTACAAAAAAGTTCAATTGTTCATAAAATTAAAAATAAAGCTAATTAAAATGCGAAAAGGGACATTATTAAGGTTTTTGGGCATTCTGGAGTTAATGACAAAGTCGGTTTGGACATTCTAAGACCCGAGGTGGTCTAATGTGAATATGAAAAATTACAAAAAATGCCCCTAATGATAAATTGAGTAATCTAAAAGCTAATAAAAATCCAAAAAAGGCTATTCCAATGTTTGTGGATGCCCAAAATTCAAATGTATAATTAGATTGGACAAATTGGGACCCGGTAAAGGTTTCACATAAAGTGAAAAAATGACGATTATACCCTTAAACTTATATTAAGCAATTCAAAGCCGAATTAAGATCCAAAAAAGGCGTTTCCAATGATATTAGAATAATGAAATAGGGACTCGGGGTAGTCCCACATGAAAATGTGAAATTACTAAAATGCCTCTAGGCATGGAATAGATACCGGAAAGCGCTAATAAAATATAAATAGGATATTTGGGGCTTCTAGATCCAATTCTAAGGTTGATTTTAAGAGACGGCGTCTCGGTAGATGCATAACTTGTAAATTATAAAAATGCCATTGTGAGTATAAAAGATAGTCAAATGACTTAGAAATAATACGATAAGGCTTCCTTAGGGTTTTTGAAGCTCGAGAACACATTTTTTTATTTCTGTTTGGGCAAACGGGTACCTGATGTGTAGGCTAAGGTGTAATTAGGCATAGAGTGCCTCTTATGGAAGAGAGAGAAATTGAGGAGTCACCAGCTTATTTTTGGCCAAGAAATAAGAAAAACAAATCTGTTACAAATTGAACAATACATATAAAGGAAATTGAAAGAAATAGAATGAAAATTACATCACTTTAATCCTAAATACATACTAAAGGATCCCTTGACATGGATCAAAATAAAGATAAAGCACTGAAATAAAATAAAAACACTAGACAAACAAGCTTGGGGGGCTAAAGTACGGAGTGGGGAGGTGTTAGGCACCTACCCCGCCCGATCCAAATGGATCAGCCTCGAATATTTACTTGCAAGGCTATTTTGTCATGAGAAAACTAAAAAGAGATATACAAGCATGGAAGAGATAAGTAATAAAGAATCCGACCTGAAGAAATAAAATAAAACGGAAAAGACAAAAAATATTTGACTTGGGCTCGAGGGCTTCCTACATATCTATTTAGAAAATAGAATCAGAGACACATAATTCTTTGGTTTATCTTCTTTTGTAAAGAGTGATAAAAGATATGAGGTCAATCGGATCTATGAAAATTGTTAAGGGTTTAAGAGCGTACGTACCTTATTCAATCGTTGGCGTCGGGCAGATCTTTGGCTAGGAAAATCTGGATCACAAGCTTTAGTCAGGCAGATATCCAGCTTGTTCTTCGGTTTGGAAAACATTGCTTCGTGAAGGGAGGTTGTCACTTCGGCATGGCTTCGACGTCGGGAGAGGGAGATTTATTATAGAGAGAACTCTAGAATTAAACTAACAGCATGAGGTTATAGAAATCGTGTCTTTTTTTCTTCCTCCAAAACTGATGGCCAGGAGGCTCTATTTATAAGAAAATATAGAGATTTGATCAAAAGGTCTAAGATAAAACCCTAAAATGGAAGGCTAAGATCAAGTCTTGAATGATAATTATTTAATTAAATAAATAAAAAATTAAATAAGAATGATTATCTCAACGAAATGAATTAATAAATAATTATGACAATGCATGAACCATTAGAATTGGTGTCTACATGCAAGAGCCAATGAGATAAAAGAGAAATAAAATTTAATTAGAAAATAAACTCTAAAATGAAAATGTCTAGGTTCAATGTATCTCCATTTAAAGAAATATCAAGTAACCAGAGTCCTAATTAAGCCTAAATAGACTACTATTATACAAGATTACCAAATTGCCCCCAATTCGGAAGAGAATCTCTAGATTGCCACAAGACATGTGAAATGACCAAATTACCCATAATTCGTCACCAAAGGGCTGAAATTACAAAATTACTCCCATGTAGGTAAAATGATATAGAAATTATAAAAATTCCCCTGAAGTGACTAGTCCTACTTAGGGTAAGATTATGCCAAAATTACCAAAATGCCTTTAGTGGACAAAAAGGTACTGAAATTACCGAAACAACGTTAGATGGGTAGAAGAGTCCTAACAAGAGTGACACTCTGTCGGGAATAATCCCGCTTGGACTAGGACTTTGTTAGGAGGAGTCCTAATAAGAATATAACTTTGTTAGGATGAGTCCTAATGGGAGTGTGACTCTATCTAGAAGAGTCCTACTTGGACTAGGACTTTGTCAAGAGAGTCCTAATGGGAGTGAGACTCTATCAAGAAGAGTTCTGATTGGATTGGGACTCTGGCAAGAGAGTCCTAGCAGGAATATGACTCTATTAGGAGGAGTCCTAATAGAACTAGGACTTTGGCAAAAGAGTGCTAGCGGGAATAAGACTGTGTCATGAGGATTCCTAATGGGAATAAGATTCTATCGAGAGGAGTTCTACTTAAACTGGGACTTTAGCAAGAGAATCCTAGCGAGAATATGACTTTGTCAAGAGGAGTCCTAACGGAAATAAGACTCTATCAAGAGGAGTTCTACTTGAATTGGGACCTTGGCAAGAGAGTCCTAGAAGGAATAGGACTTTATCAAGAGGATTCCTAATGGGAATAAGACTTTATCGAGAGGAGTCCTACTTGAAGTAGGTTTCTTGGCATAATTATCGAATTCCTACTACTTAATCAAGGGTTAAAAAATGAGATGTCTACAAAAAGCCCCTCATTGATGGAACTTGCAAGCAAGTGAACGTCAACGCAAGAAAAAAAAAGACAACCATTTTGAATTGATTTGATTTTTTTACTTGACATGAACGGACTTATTCCTATATGAGATTCCTACGCATCACCTTCATGGGAATCAGACCGTTCATAGTTCATGACTAGCGAAAATGAGTTGTCCTTACCAGATTCCTTTAAAGAAACTCATCTCGATAGGATTGTTATGAGGTTACGCCCTCAAAAATGTCTCATCAGAGCCTTACTTGGTAAGCAATGCGATCCTAACAAGTCTTTCATGAGGTTATGTTCTCATGAGATGGTCTTACATCCTCTGATGTTTTACCTAAAAGGGAATTCCATCCTAATAGGTTGATAAGAGGAAATGTGATAGACGACTTACGTGAAAGGAACGTTATCCTAACAGGATGGTGATGCGATAGACAGCTTACCCGAAAGAAAAACTATCCTAAATGGATAATGATGCGATAGACGGCTTACCCAAAATGGATGCTGTCATAATAGGATGGTGATGCGATGAACGACTTATCTGAAAGGAACGCTATCCTGGCAGGATAGTGATATGATAGATGGCTTACATAAAAGGAACGCTATCCACATAAGATGGTAAAATGCGATGCAATGAATGACTTACCCGAAAGGAACGCTATCCTAACAGAATGATAAAATGATGATAATAGATGGCTTACTTGAAGCAATGTTATCCTAGTAGGATAAAAAAAAATATGATGCAATTGATGGCCTATCCGAAAGAAACGCTATCCTAACAGGATGATAAAATGAGATACAATGGATGACTTACCCGAAAGTAACGCTATCCTAGAATAATGATAAAATATGATGCGATCGACGGCTTACTCGAAAGGAATGCTATCTTAGTAGGATAATCATGCGATTGTCCATAATAAATAAATCGTCAAAATGAATTACATCCTTAGATAATTTTTTTCCAAGATGGATTACATCCTTTTGGAGAATAAAGACTCCATGGGGAATGGCAAAATATATTTTGTTGGGGAGATGAATTTCCTTGAGAAAATGATGATGGTTTGGACTTCATTAGGGAATGAGTTGAGTTGACTCAGTGATCTTGATTTGTTAGAGAAATGAATAGTTATGTCTCGCTTAAAAAAACACGGCCCAGATCATGAGGGACCACTAGAGGAAATGTTACACACACGATCCTTTGAAAGAAATCGTGAGTTACTTGATGGCGGTTTCAAATTAGTGGGCCTACGCCATTAAATGAAATGTTGGTCAATATTGACTAGGTTTAGCAAATTATCGATTTGCCCTTCAAAGTTTGGTGTTGAATCACGATTGATTTCTTAGATATATTTTGACAAAAGGCTTGATTTTGAAAAATAATGGGTTGAAATGGGCCAAGATTAGCGAAAATGGGACAAAGCCCAATAATTGGCCTGTCCAGCCCCTGCGTGCCGATCGGCACACAAAAAGGGGGGGTTTTCACCCTTTGTGTGCCGATCGGCTACCCGTGGGTGCCAATCAGCACTCGGGTGCCTAGTCAGCAATCTTTAAAATGTTGAGACTTTTAGTTTTTCTCATTACATTCTTGAGCTCTCTTCTACTACTCTTATGACCATTTTTAGCAGAGTTCTGAAGGAGGTTAGACTGAAGTATTTGGCATTTGTTTTGACCTCTCGAAAGATCAAACAATGTGATTTCCAACAACAAATCTGAAAATTTTAAAAGAAAATGTCAAGTAAAGGCCTTGGTGACTTGTACCTAATGTTTGATATTGATTGAGATTTGGGGATGTTCGAACCAGTGCATGGAAAAATATTCTGATATAAACCAGCCTCGGACTTTTGGAACAACATGAGCTTGCTCCATGAGATGGCACACCATTTGTCACAACAGCAACGCAATGGCCAAGTATAGATTTTTTTAACTTTTCATCAGATTATTTTGAGATTTTTGAGTTGATTATGCCTGCATTTGATTTTTTTTTTTTTCACGTTTTGCAATCGTTTTGCATGAAAATTTTGGTTGCATGCATGCATGGGAATTTCACCTACGTGCCTTTTGGAAGGTGCACACCACACGCTTGTGAAAATGCCTGAATGGGCAATTTTTGCCTTTCCTTGGTTTTTTTGCATTTAGTTGATGGTTGTTTGGCATGCTTATGGCATCTAAAAGGCTTTTCTAACATATTGGTTTTGATTCCTTATAGCCGAACTTGGAAATCCAAGCTCGAGACTCGGCGACAAACATCGCGGAGTGGTGGGCTTATTTGCCTCTCTGATGCCAAGGGCACATAAAAGCGGCCAATTTTGGGCCATTCTTAGACTGAATAGTCCATATTGACCATGATTGAAAGATTTTCTATGCTTTAGCGAAGAGATGGTTGGACACCACCAACACTTTCCACCTCCGGTTCGAGGAGGTAATATTGACTCCTCTTGACTTCTCAATGATCACAGGCCTTCAGGTCAACAGTGATCGAGTGCCAAGGCACAGTGAAATACATAGCCAAGATGATGAGATTGTTCGGCTTCTAGAGTGGCGACCCACGTTGGCCTCCAATGGTGTGGTGTGGGTTAGGCATATCTTGGAAAACTTCCATTTTTGAGAGTGTCGTAATGCTTTTGAGGAGGACTAGTTGACCAGAGCCTTTATGATCTTTGTCTTTGGTCGGACCCTTTTGGCTAATGCTGGTGACATTATCTACCTTTGGTGCCTCCCTACTTTAGAGGATGTGGAAAACTTTAGGCGCTTCAACTAGGGAGGCACCGTAATGGCTATTTTGTATCACTGGATGTGTGTACTATCGCAGGCGGTCACCAAGGGACTCGATGGTTTCAACATTGTTTGAGAGGTATGAATTTCTAAATTCCATCATTTCTTCTTTTGAGAAAAATGTCATGTTGATTAACTTTCCTACTTGGGCAGGTCTGGGCCTATGAGGTCATTCAATTGTTGCCCTACCCATTGGTGGAGGTAGAAGAGAACATATTTCCCCGCATGTGGTGGTGGCAGAAAGCTAACAGACGAACTTGTCGGGGAGAAAATGTGGTGCAAAAATTCTAGGAGGCCTCAGACATGCTCTAAGAAGACATGGTTAGTTCCTCTATTTGAAATTTTCTTTTGTTGATATGTGATATGAGAAATTCATGCTTTTCATTTATGAAAAATTTGATGGAATCCTTGGAGAGTGGTCCCGACCTCAGTGGAGCAGAGTATTGGCATAGCGCATCAACGATTGATTTTGGAAGGCCCTTTTGAGAGGGATATTACTTGGGCGACAGAGTGATTTGCCAAGTAAATACGGCTGTGCAGCAATTTTTTCCTATATCGTCCCTGACCAACATGAAAAACTTGGACTCGTTTGACTCCGACCTCGGCTTATTGGAGTTTTATGAGGAGTGGCTATGAAACAGTTTTTCAACCAATTTGGCCATATGATGAGCTACTTAGAGATGATACCTCCATTGACTAGGGCTCCACCTCCTCCGTCTAGCGTTGGAAGGCCAACCGTGAGCGATAGGTCATCTCAAGAGGCTGCCACCACAGCGGTTGACGGAGGGCTACTGGTAGCTTTTCTGACTTTCAATGTAGTGGTGATGTTCGATGATGAGAATTTCAGGCTGGAAGAGTTATCCCAACTAATTGGGCCTATTAAAGGATTGTCGGCTCTCGACCATTTGGCTGGGGTAAGAATTTTGTTTTTTGCCTAAAATATTTATGGTTTTTTGCTTCTCAAATTGAAACAAACTTTTGTTGGAAATTCAAGTGGCTCGGACAATTTACGAAGAAGCCTGTGTATACATTTCGACCTTGAAGCATAAGGTTGCCTAAGTTACTATGGAGTCATGGTGAAAAGCCACTTGCCAAATAGATTCTAACATTGTAAGGACATGATTCCCTATTTTTTTACTATTCATATATTGATTGCATTTTGACATTGCGTTGATTTTGACAAGAAACTCATGATCTTTCAGGTTACTAGTCTCTCTCGCCTTGAGAATATGAATTAAGGTTAGGACCGTCCAAGGGGAGGGATTCCAAGCAGGAGGCGATAAGGAGAGCCAAAGAAGAAGGCGGGAGTCACCCGAGTAGCTTTCGCATTCAGCCAGCTAGGCCTAACAAGACGTTAAGACAGGTCGTGGAGAGTGAGAGTGAGGATACTAAGGAATAGGAGACTCCTCTCTGTTAGTCTCAATGACAAGAGAAAGGACGGCAAGGGCGCAGTTAGATGAAACTTCTCTTTTTTGATAAACACTTTGTTTGATGAATAATTTGTCCTTTTTTATCTTCTTGTTTGTTTGTTTGTTTGTTTGTTTTAAGAATGAATGATCAATGCATGCACTTTTATTTATGAATATGTAAAACATCAGTAAAAATGAATAGGAATTGGTATCCAACATGTTTTGGATTGGCAAAACACGGAGAAAACAATGAAAATAGGAAAAATTGAGCAAAATGGCCTAAAATTTCTCTATATGCCGATCGGCACACAGAGAGGGGGGTTTCTTCTACCTATATGCCAATCTATACTCAGGGTGTGCTAATCAGCAGTGTGTTTTATCCTGGGCAGTTTCACGGCCTGTTGCATGCTCTTACATGTTTTTCAAAAATCAATATCCTAAATTGACTTAGAAATGAACTTGCGAGTTTTGAGGATATATTGCAAACCCTGAACCTCCTAACTCATCATATTCAGCCTCTTGAAAGCTCAATTGCTGTATTTTCTGCCTCTCTACTTTAATGTCTTCTAGAATCATGGATGTGGCAGTTTTTTATGAACAAATACGTACATAGTTGTATTGCTTCTCAGGCTAAAAAAAAAAACTTAACTTGGGGGCATTGAGACTAAAAGCTATTTTTCTCTTTTGCCCTAGCTATTGTAAACTGGCATCTGTTGCGGGCTATTGCTCCCTTCTAGGATCCTGTTGATCACTGCTTTCACTTTCATCTAGAAGAAATATGTCCCAACTTTGAAGAGTTTCGTGATCTTTTTGATGTCACGGTTCAAGGCAAATTGATCATCCCTTATGTAGAGCGTGGTTATTCTTTTTCTATGTCCTCTTTACTTGACTTGAATTTTGAGAAGGCAAAGGAATTGGTTCAAGGTGAATCATTTTCCCTGTTTCCCATACTGGAAATTTTCATGAATAAAGAGACTAGCCGCACCAAGCTGTGTGTCTTCACTTTGTGCATTATCCCGAGGTTCTTGATTGTTCAAGAGCCTGATCAGGCTGATGTTCGCTTACTTGATGTCGTGACCAAACTGCATAAGGGCAATAATATTATGGGCATTGTTCTTGTTGAGACTTTGAATGGCTTGAACTTTGTTCATAATGGCTCAAATGTTTTCAAAGCTAGCCCCTTGCTGCTGATGATGTGGCTACACGATAAGTTGAAGCTCTTGGTACCTCCAGTTACTATCTTTTATATGTTAAAGCACTATTGTTCAAGGGCCTTGCTGGTGACCAAAGATAATAAGAAAAATTAATGCGAGTTCCTTGCTCAACTTTTACCTTATAACATTGATTGGTCAACTGTTCACTAGCAAAGTTGAGCCCCTCGTTTGCGCTTTCTTGGTTATTCTTATGTTAGCTTGGCAGGCTAGAGAGATATCTCTTTTATTATCCCATCTGAATATTACATTTATTTCGATGCATGCAGGCTGCTTTGAGGACTTGGGGTCCTCACTTTATTGTAGAAAGATTGACTCCATCTGTAGCCACAAAGATATCTAACTATTGGGAGTGTGTTCATGTTCCAGACTTGGATAATACAGATTATTCTAACAAAGTGCTTATGATGGAAGAACATTTATGGTGGCTCTAGGCATAATCAGTGAAAAAGAAGAGCTTAGGGATTCTATCTTTTTTAAAAGACTAGAATGTGGACATAACTTTAAAGTTGAAAGTGATCAAAGAAACTTATAAGGACTTTAAAGGAGGAGGAAGAGTAGGAAAGTTAGACTGGGAAGCAATAAGCAAACCACGAGGTTTGACGAAAACAGAGGTAACAACCTTTTTAAGCTTAAGGAGGAAATGAGGATGACCTAAAAAGACACCATAACTCAAATGTAACAATGGTGAGCTGGAATTTGGGCATTTTTCTCTACATGCAAACTCGGCAAGGAATTACTTAGGTTTCATTGAGAAAGAGATAGGTCGCCACTTTGAGTTGGAGGGTAGGTTGGTGGAGAAGAAAGAGTGAGGAAAAGAAAAGATCTAAGTATCCTTTAACAATGAAGATTTAGAATTTTTTCTTTTCTCTCTTTTTTCTTTTTTTTTTAGAGGAAGTTAGTTCCATATTAGACTTAGACCAAGTTGATAGGGCTTTTACCTTTTATTGAATAAAAAATGATCTTTAACTTTTGGATTTGAAAGAATGAAACTTGTATTGCAATTTTTGAGACTGTGCTCACAGTAACTTCATGAGCTACCTACGTACCCTCGTATTTCACGTGTAGCAAAAATATGTACAATGGGCAGCTAGTAGCTAAACAAAATATTTCTTGAGTTGGTCAAGGTTAATAGGTGATGAAAACTCATCTCCATCCATATCAGTAAGCCACAATGCTCCACTAGTGGCTACAGATTTGATAATGAATGGGCAACTCCAGTTGAGCTTGAATTTCCCTCTCGGGTCAAGTATCGGTGCTCGATTTTCCTTTAAAATCAAATCTCCTACTTTTATGCCTCTCATTTTTACCTTTTTGTTAAAGGCTCAAGTTACCCTTTTGTGAAACCCGTGCATCTGATATAAAGCTTTGAGTCACCTTTCATCTAGGCTAACTCATTGTATTTGCTTTGTAACTAATTAGTTTCAGTAACTTAATTCTTGAGAAGTACCCTGAGCAAGGGTATTTCTAGCTCGATAGGTAACACTGCCTCCATCCCTTATGTTAGGGAATATAGGGTTTGTCCGATAGGCATTCTAATCTATGTGTGATACTCCCACAAAGCAAAGGGGAGTTTCTCATGCCAGTTCTTGTTGGTTACTGTTGTTCCCCTTAAGATGTTCATTAGAGTTTTCTTCGTCGCCTCTACTACTCCATTTGTTTGAAGTCGATAAGGTGAGGAATGATGATGGGTAATTCTGAACTCTTCAACCAAACCAGTGACTTCCCCTTTGAAGGGCAAACCATTGTCTGAAATTAATTCATGGGGTACTCCATATCGGCAAATGATGTTAGCCCTAATAAATTGAGCCACTTTCTTTACATTTGGTCAAGTACTCGATGGCTACCAAAATGAACTCATGGCCGTTGGAGGCTTTCGGTGTGATTTTGCCAATAATGTATATTCCCCAAGTTACAAAGGGCCAAAGGGATGTCAAGTTGTACAATTCCCTAGGAGAGAGATGTTGAAGATTGGCGTGTATCTGACATTTGTGACTTTTCCTAACGAAGGCAATATAGTCCTCATCCATGGTATTCTGGTAGTAACCTTGTTGGACTATCTTCTTGGCTAGCATGTTTCCATTCATGTGAGGTCCACAAACTCCTTCATGGATTTCTGTCATGACATGTTCAACTTCATGTTTATGCAAGCACAATAGGTGTATTCCATTAAAAGATATTTTGTAAAGTTTTCCCCCCATAAATGATGAATTGGGTGGCCTATCGTTTTAAGGCTGCTTTGTCCTCCTTGGTATATCCTTCAAGGTATTCTGAGTGTCTGATGAATAATCAAACCTCATTGTACCAATGTGGGGATGTCGAGTCCTCTGTGACTTCATTGATATTGCAGTAGTATATAGAAATTTCCTAAGTTTAAGCCAATAGAGGTTTAATTGTGGCTTCTTCTAGGATGTCCACCATTGAGGCAAATGTGGCTAGGGCTTCTACAAAACTATTTTTAGCCCTAGGTATGTAGTAAATTGTACATCTTTGAACTTGGTTATCATTATCTCCAGGTACTAGTGGTAGGGTAAGAGATTTTCCTATTTGATTTTCCACCTTTTCTAGATTTGGCCAATAACAAGGGCTAAATCCCCGTATACATTTAAGAATTCAACTTTCAGTTCTAAAGCCACTTGTAGGCCCACTATATAGGATTCATACTCTATGGTATTATTGGTAGAAGGGTATTGTAACTTCATGGCTAAAGGCATGTGTGACCCTCTTGGGGCTACTAGAAGCATGCCAATGCCATATTCCTTCTTACTGGCGGTGCTGTCAAAGAAAAGACACCACTTATCCTCATGAATCTGCATGATTTCTTCATTTGGGAATTCAGCTTCCTTAACAATCTCACCCTCAACCTGACAGTCTACTAGGTAGTCGGCCACGAGCTTTCCTTTAATGGATTTATGAGTTATGTGCACTATGTCAAATTCGAAAAGCAATAGTAGCCACCGAGCAGTGCGGCTTGATAGGGCTGATTTTTCAAAGAGATACTTTACAGGGTCCATACGAGAAACCAAGTGCATTGTATAAGCCATCATGTAGTGGCGGAGCTTTTGAGTAACCCAGACAAGAGCAGTGCACGTCTTTTCGATGGCATTATAGTTTTGCTCATAGGAGACCAATTTTTGACTCATATAGTAAACGACCTTCTCCTTTCAATGGTTGTATCAGTTACTGTGAGGTACAGTAATAATGGAAAGTCGAGGTTATGGGGGAACCAGGATTGGCAATTTTGGTCACATATTCTTTGATCTTTTCAAAAGCCTCTTGGCACGAGGGGTTCCAACTTTTAGGGAGAATCTTTCTTCAGAAGTTTGAAAATGGGTTCACAAATAGTAGTCAGCTGTGATATAAATATCTTGATGTATTGAAGTCTCCTTAGGAAGCCCCTAACTTGCTTTTCTGTTTTGGGTGGAGGCATCTCCATAATGGCTTTGATTTTTGTGGGGTCCACCTCTATCCCTCTTTGACTTATCATGAAGCGTAGGAGTTTTCCTAATGTGACCCTAAATACACACTTTTGAGGGTTTAGTCTCATTCTGTATTTCTTGATTCTTTCAAAGAACTTTCTTAGGCTGCCAGAATGACCTTCTTTGCCTTTAGATTTTATGATCATGTTATCGACATAGACTTCGACCTCTTTATGAATAAGGTCATGTAAGATGGTAGTGGCTGCCCTCTAATATGTAGCCCCTGCATTTTTCAGGCTGAAATGCATGACTGTGTAGCAGTATGTCCCCCACTGTGTTGTGAAGGTAGTTTTTTCCATGTGGTTGAGGTGTATCTTAATTTGATTATACCCTACAAATCCATCTACAAAGGACATCATGGCATGTTGAGTTGTATTGTCAACCAAAAAGTCTATGTTTGGTAAGGGAAAGTCATCTTTTAGACAGGCTTTGTTAAGGTCTCTATAGTCTACGCACATGCGGACTCGTCCATCCCTCTTGGGGATAGGGGTGATATTGGCTAACCATTGCAGGTATTCGACCACGGCCAAGAACCCTACAGCTAACTATTTCTCTAGTTATTCTTTGATTTTGAGGGACCACTCTTGCTTGAGTTTCCTCAATTTTTGTTTGATTGGTTTGGCATCAGGATAAGTTAAGATTTTGTATTGGACTATGTCTATGTGCAATCCAAGCATGTCCTTGTAGGACCTATAAGAAGACATCTTGGAATTCTCTTAACAGTTCAGACAGGATTTCTTATTCACCTTGGCTAAGGGTTGTGCCAATCTTGACTTCTCTAGTCTCACCTTCTAACCTTGGGTTAATGGTCACCATTTGTTTAATGACAAGTTGAGCCGTATCTTGAGATTTGGTGACTATTTTGGCCAAGTCTAGTAGAAAATTTCTATCCTTTATGCCAAGATTATTGTATTCTTCAAACTCTCATCATGTTCATTATTTGCAATTAAAGGATACTCAGAAAAAGAATTTATTTTATCGAAGGATGGAAAAATAAAATCTTGTCAAGATTATTGTAACCGAATTCCTGCTCAAGTTGTTCATCTGAAGCTATCACCCCTTTGACTAGGAGCCAATTGTTGATTGGAGCTTGGATGGGTGTAATGTTTTTGATTGGATCTCCTCTCATGTTTCCTATAGAGATCATGTCAATCATATCACCAGTGAGTTCTATCTTGGCAAAGCATTCTGTTAGTCATCCAAGCTCTTTGATCCAATCCTCCGGTTGAGGATCATGTTGTTCAACTTGTACCATCACCTCATCAGTGAAACCATAGGTGCAGTCGCCGAATATTTCCCAATCGGGAACTCTGGTTTTGGCCTTAGCATTGTACAGTGGCTCAGGGTATCCATAGTATGGATAGTCCTCTCTTTGCTTGACAAAGCTCTCATTCAAGGTAGGGGAAGTAAGGTTTTATTTGTATGAGCTTGAAGGGGAGCCGCTGTCTTCTAGAAATTTTCTTAGCTCGTGTGGCCAAAGACTTGTCATAAAAATCTTCCTCGGTAGGTGAGTATTTGAGCCCAAAGGTGTATTTTTTTTCCGTTTGGCGGGGTGGTGTAGGTAGAATTTATAAATTGAATCCTAAGGCCCTTGCCCGACACATATCCCATGTAGACCATCATGTTTATCACGACTTGTTTGTATAAGCCTTTGTCAAGTACCTGTTTTATCTTAAAGCTTAATATACAATCGAAGCCTAACAAAGGTAAATCATTGGCATTGTGTTGGATCCCTAGTACAGGGGAGAGCATCGTCCGACAGGATCAACGTCCCTATGTATGGTGACCACCCTTATTTGATAGGCGAATTTAAGCTTCTGATGTAGAGATGATGTTACGGCTTTCATTTCATGTAATTATGGCCTTCCAAGTAGCAAATTGAAGGACGTCAGGATTTCTAGTACTTGAAAATATGCGGTTCTTTCAACTGGGCAGCGATTCATGGTAAGTGTCATGACTCCTACAACTTTGCTCCAAGTATTGTTATATGCCCTAACTTGCTTGGGCTGATGGAGTGAGATCGGCTACCTCTAAGCTAAGGCATTTTGTAGTTCTAAGAGGACAAATGTTGAGAGTCGAAGCCATTGTCAATGAGCACCTATAGGTATCCTCTTTTTGAGGGCATCTATAGTAATATGCAGAGCCTTAGTGTAGTCGACCCCTCTTTTGGTAAGTCATGATCAATGAAAATGACAATTTTGTTGAATTAGGACCCCTCCAATGATTTGCGTGAGTTGTTTGGTGGTAGTGGTGGTAGGAACCTGTGCTTCATTGAGATGCCCCAAGATAACCTATCTGTGTGGAAAGGAAGATGTCAATAACCCACATACTAAGATGTTGGCTTGTGTTTTTTTAAGTTGTTTGAGGAGCTTCATCTTCAATAGGAACTTGAGGTGGGACTCCTATTGATTCTTTGGGCTTCAAAAACTCAATAAGTGGGTCTTCTACTTGTAGATGAGCAGGTTTGAATGGTCTCCCCCCTCATATGACATGTATTACATTGGTTGAGCCGAGCGGACTTTTATTTCCCATGAGTTCGTCCTAAGTGATCATGCTACACCTGGAGGTATTCGTGGAATCATTGATGAGGCCGCTTGGATCTGAATCTTTGAGACTTAACAAGTTGATATTAAGTTGTGCATTGTGGGTCGACAACGGATTGGTGGTGATTTTCCCTATTGTTCCTCCATCAATTAGGCCTTGAATAGTGTGCTTCAAGAGCTCGACCACTGATTTGTGTTATATCCATTGCCTTGATGATAGGCGCTAGTGCTGGTTCGGATTCAATCCCCTTAAATAAAGGGTTCGAAGCCAGGTCTTGGTTCCAAGGGTTAAAGAAGCCCTTTTCTCTTGGAGGTTATTGTATATCTCACCCACTGGTACTAGGTAAATCTGATAATTTCCTTTGAGGGCATTTATGTGGGACACCTTACACTTTTGGCCATGAAATGACCTTGATGTGTTGACGGCAATGATCATGTGGGTCGGGCCACTTGGCTTTAAGGTTTGAAAGATCTTACAAGGCTTTGAGTCACTTACTTTGAGAGTGTCATCATTAACTACATCTTTTGCTTGTGTTATGGCCCCCACTAGTGCTTTGAACAGTCTCAAAGTATTGGGCCAAGAGAGTTTCATGATAGACCGGAAGCAAGTTCTTTTTGAGCATCTGAACCTGTTTGGCCTAATTTGGTCGGTTAATCATTTGAGCTACTTTAGTCTGCCACCTAGTTGTGAACAGTGGACAGACTTTCTTTCGATTCTTGCTAAGTGGTTTCCATGTCTTAAAGAGTAATATCAAGTTCATTGTTGTACTTATAATACTTGACAAAGGCATTGCATAAGTTCCTCCCAATCCTTGGAAAATGCATCTTCTAAGTTCAAGTGCTATCATAAGAGTAGCTCCAGGTTAGGGTTTGGTGAAACATCTAGACCAAGACATTAGTCTTGGCCCCTAGCAATTGCATGGCCTTTACGTATAGCCTAAGATAAGTTCTTGGACATTTGGTTCCATCAAATTTGTTAAGGTTCAGAATTTTGAATTTCAAGGAAAGCCAAATTTCTGGATAGAGAGATAGCTTGTGAATATTGACTATATCATCACTTGGTGAGCTTTGTAAAAGAGAGTCTCCATTTTTTCCAACCTGTGAGCAAGGCCCTCTTCTTGTTGCTTCAGATATCTCTACGGGTTCATACTGTTCACCTCAATCATAAAGATCATGGACGGGCAATATCTTGGTTTTGCTAATCCTGTTGTTGTTGTCCATCTTGAGGCAAGACTGGTGGCATTTGGCAATGATTGTCATTACCTGTCAGGGACAAGAGGTGGTGGTGGTAACCTTTGTTGTACCAGATCTTGAACTGTAAGGGAGAGTCTCTAGTTCTCCTCTCAATAATCGGCCATGTCTTTCTTGATGTAGGCCAGAATTTGAAGTATCTATTCAACATTTATTGCAACTGGAGCTGTGCTTTTCTAATTTATTGGAAGGTTAGCAGTTCGAATCAATCGGCCTCGGCTAGTCCATTTCCAAGCCAGTTGTGGGTACCTATTTTCAGAAAACACCTTGTATTATTTTAACTCGTTTGATGTCAAGGAAAATCCAAGAAAGTCTCATTTGTAGTCGCATTATAGCTTGCAAAATTGGATTTTAATGAAAAAATCAAAGTTTTTGGAAAAATTCAAAAAATTGGACAAAATTTTACAGAGCAGAGGGACTACTCTCTATGTGTTGATTGGCACACAAGGAGTGCCAATCGGCATTCACTTGTGTGCCAATCAACACACAAAAGCTTTTAACCTCTATGGCGATCGACCAATAGAGAGGGGTATTTTTTTTTACTTTTTGGATTTTTCTAACTTCGCAAAAAAGTCCGTGTGTGTCTTACCAAAACTGAGTTTAAATTCCTAAATCATGAATCTATGGCAGATTATATGCATGAGCCTTCAATCGGGTAAAGGTTTCAATGTTCCCCTTCTGACAAAACGTGCCATATACCTCCCACAGCCATTAGATTGTAATGACTATGGTCAAACGGTACCGCGTCGCCCTTTTGCATACCATCCTAAGGCCACTAAAGTGTAGTGTCCCCGATCAAGTGGTATTTGATCAAGGAATTGATGGCTTTCACCGACGACACCCATCAAGCTAAGTGAGCATACGAGGTGAGGGCTATTAACTGTTCGAGGTTTAGAAGGTATGTAGTGCAAATGAAAATGTTATGCAGTGATGTGTGTGCAAGTCATTCAAATTTTAGTCCTTTTTTATTCATTCATCTATCCATACATTCAAATACCCATACATCAATATATCCATCACAAAGCATAAAAATAAATGAATGTAAAACAAGTAAACAAAATAGCCTTGAAGTGAATACTTCACCTAGTTTAGCCCTCTTTAGTCCTTAATGGAGTCGCCACTATAGGTGCCAACACTGAAAAAAAGGAAAACAATAATCCTTTTATGGATTTAGAGGAATCCCAATTGTCTCATTCCCTTAAGGTGGGAAGAAACGCCTCTTATAGGAGATAGAGAAGTTGAGGAGTCGCAAGCTTGTTATTAGGCAAGAAACAAGCAAACCTGTTACAACATAATATAATTAAAAGGAAACTGAAAAAGAATGAAACAATTGAAATTATATCACTTTGTCTTCTAATTACATTCTAAAGATCTCTTGACATGGATCAAATAAAATAAAGCATTGAAATTACAAAACCAAATGAAAATATGGATCCAGGGGCTAAGGTATGGAGTGGGAAAGTGTTAGGCACCTACCTCGCCCCGATCCGAATAGGATCGACCTCAAATATTCACTGGCAAGGCTATTTTGTCATGAGAAAACAAAAAACAGATATGTGAGTCTAGAAAACATAAATAATAAAGGATTTACAATGAAGAAATAAAATAAAACAGAAAAGACAGAAACCAGAGTTACGTAATTCTCCAATTTACTTTCTTTTATCAAGAGTGATAAAAGAGCCGAGATCAACCGGATTTAAAGAAAAATATTAAGGGTTTGAGAGTGTACCTTATTCGATCGTGGGAATCGGGCAACACTTTGGCTAGGAAATTCCAAATCGGAGGCTTCAGTCGGGCAGATTTTTGGCTTGTTTTTCTATTTGGAAAGCGTTGCTTTGGCTTGTTTCTTGAAGCGACACTGTCACTTCGGCAGGGCTTTAGGAAAGGGAGAGGGAGAGGGAGAGTTCTTGTAAAAAATCTCAAGAATTAAACTAACAGAGTAAAGCTATATAAATTGTGTCATTTTCCCTTCCTTGGAAACTGATGGCCAAGAAGCTCTATTTATAGAAAAATATAGAGATTTCATCCTAAGGGTCTAAGATGAAACCCTAAAATAGAAGGCTAGGATCAAGTCTTAAGTGATAATTATCTAATTAAATAAATAAAAAATTAAATAAGAATACTTATCCTAACTAAATAAATTAATAAATAATTATCACAATTCACAAACCAATAGAATTGGTGTCTACATATAAGAGCCAACAAGAAAAAAGAAAAATATAATTTAATTGGAAAATAAACTCTAAAATGAAAATTTCTAGGTTCAATGTATCTCCATTTAAGGAAATATCAAGCAACCAGATTTATGGAAACTCTAAAAGTGGCAGGTCCTAATTAAGTTTAAATAGACTACTATCACTCAAGATTACCAAATTGCCCCTATTCGGTGACGAATCTCTAGATTGCCACAAGACATGTGAAACGATCAAATTACCCCTAATTCATTACTGAAGGCCATAAATTAACAAATTACCCTCATGTGGGTAAAATGATATGAAAACTATGAAAATGCCCCTAATTGACTAAAAAGTCTTATTAAGGCACCCCAAAATTACCAAAATGCCCTTAGTGAGCAAAAAGGTACCAAAATTACTGAAATGCCCTCTAGTGCGTAAAAGAGTCCTAACATGAGTAGGACTTGGTCGGAAATAGTCCTGCTTAGACTAGGACTCCTTTAGAATGAGTCCTAATAAGAATAGGACTTTGTCAAAAAGAGTCCTAATAGGAGTGAGACTCTATCGGGAAGAGTCCTACTCATCCTACTTGGACTAGGACTCTGTCAAGAGAGTTCTAACAGGAGTGGGACTCTATCAAGAAAAGTCTTTCTTGGACTGGGACTCTGGCAAGAAAGTCTTAAGCATGAATAAGACTTTGTTAGGAGGAGTCTTAATAGGAATAGGACTTTGTCAAGAGGAATCTTAATAGGAATAGGACTCTGTCAGAAAGAGTCCTAATAGAACTAGGATTCTAGAAGAAGAGTCCTAGAGAGAATAAGACTCTGTCAAGAGGAGTCTTAATGGGAATAGGATTGTATCAGAAGGAGTCCTACTTGAATTGGGACTCTAGCAAGAGAGTCCTAGCAGGAATAGGACTATATTAGGAAGAGTTCTAATGGGAATATGACTTTATTGAGAGTAGTCTTACTTGAACTAGGACCTTAGCAGGAGAGTCTTAGCGGGAAAAAGACTCTGTTATGAGGAGTCCTAATGTGAATAGGACTCTATCGGGAGGAGTTTTACTTGAAGTAGGTTTCTTGGTATAATTACCGAATTGCTACCACTTATTCAAGGGTCACAAAAGAGGTGTCTACAGAAAGGTATTAAAGCTTCATGGCTAAACGCATGTGTGCCCCGCCTAGGGCTATCAAGAGCATGCCAATGCCAATGCCCTTTTTGTTGGCGACACCATCAAAGTATAAGCACCATCTATCCTCTTAGGTTTGCATGATGTCCTTATTTGGGAATTCTGTCTCTCTAACAGCCTCACCCTCGACCGGGTTGTTAACTAGGTAATCTGTCATGGCCTTTCCCTTGATAGGACTTTTGTGTTACATGGATTATGTCAAACTCGGAGAGGAAGAAGAACCATTCAAGCTATGCGGCTTGACAACGTTGACTTTTCGAAAAAGGTACTTCATAGCGTCCATTCTGGATACCAAGTGTATGGTGTAGGCCATTAAGTAATGACGGAGTTTTTGAGTGACCTAAACAAGGGATGTGCAAGTTTTCTCGAGAGTAATGTAATTATACTCTTATGAGATTAGCTTTTGGCTAGTATAGTAAATGACGTTTTCCTTTTTTTTCTGCCATTTGGTTTTGAGTCATCATAGCCCCTACGGCTGTATCTGGTACTGTGAGGTATAATAACAAAGGAATGCCTTATTAAGGAGGAGCCAATATGAAGGGACTAGCTAGGTAAGTTTTGATTTGTTCAAAGGCTTCTTGGCATGTGGTGTTCCACCTCTTTCGAGAATCCCTTTTTAAGGAGTTTGAAAATAGGTTCACAAATGGTAGTTAATTGGGATATGAACCTACTAATGTATTGTAGTCTCTCAAGGAAACCCCTTACTTGCTTTTCGATTTTAGGAGTAAGCATGATTGCCTTAGCTTTGTAGGGTCAACCTCGATTTTCCTTTGGCTCACCATGAATCTTAAAAGCTTGCCAAATGCAACACTAAATGCGCATTTTTGGGGATTCAACCTCATTTGGTACTTCCTGATTCTTTCAAAGAATTTTCTAAAGGTAGTGGGGTAGGCTCTCCCTATCTTTGGACTTTATGATCATATCATCGACATACACCTCAACCTCTTTATGGATCAAGTCATGTAAGATAGTGGTTGTTGCTTTTTGGTACTTAGCCCCTACATTTTTGAGTCCGAAGAGCATGATAGTGTAGCAGAAGGTGCCCACTGTGTTATGAAGACAGTTTTTTCCATGTAATCGGGGTGTATTTTGATTTGATTATATCCCGTAAAACCATCAACAAATGACATCATGGCATGATGGGCTGTGTTGTCCACCAATAGATCTATGTTGGGAAGAGAGAAGTCATCTTTGGACAGGCTTTATTGAGGTCCCTATAATTTACACACATACGGAACCTTCCTCGTCTTTCTTGGGTATGGGTACTATGTTAACCAGCCTATTCAGGCTATTCTACCATAGTTAGAAATCCTACGAATAATTTCTTTTCGACCTCATCTTTGACTTTTAGAGACCACTCTAATCTCAACTTTCTAAGTTTTTGTTTGACCGGCTTGGCCTCAGGGTAGGTAAGGGTTTTATGTTGGATAATGTTTGTGTCCAAGCCTAGAAAATAGAGGCTCTCGGTAAATGGGAAGCAAGTTCTTCTTGAACATTTGAACTTGTTCCGATTCACTAAGCCAGTTAATCATTTATGTCACCTTGCTTCTCTAACGGGTGATAAAGGCTAACAGATTTTTTCTTAGTTCTTGCTTGGTGGTCTCTAAGTCTTTTAAGGTAATCTTGAGCTCATTGTTGTACTTGTATTACTTTACGAAGGCATTGCACAATTCTTCCCAGTCCTTAGATAAGGCATCTTCTAGGTTGAGAAACCAACAGCAAGGCGGGCGCCTATCAAAGTTTGATGAAACATTTAAGCTAAGTATGTTGGTGTTAGCTCCCAATGGCTACATCACTGTTACATAGAGCTTCAGATGTGTTTTCGAGTAGGTGGTTCCATCAAACTTGTCCAAGTTAGGAATTTTGAACTTTTGAGAGAAGCGGACCTCGGGGTAAAGAGACAACTTGTGGATGTCAATCATGTTGTCGCCCTAGTTGGATTTGTAAACGAGTGTTTCTATCTTTTCAAGCCTTTTCATGAAGGCTTCATCTTGAGGTTTCACTTCCTCTTGCGAGTGGATATTGCTCAGGCCTAATCAAATGGATCGTGGACCACTATGTTCTGAACTGGTAGATTTTGTTGAGGTACATCCTGGCCTTGTATTGGAGGGATTAGCGGCACATTTTTTGGATCCGTTGGAACTAAAAGTGGTGGCAGCCTTTGCTATGTGAATCCGTGAAAGGTTTAGGGCGAGTCTTTTCGACTCTTCCCGTTGACCGAAGATGTCTTTCCTTATCTCAACTAGCATTTGTAGCAACTATTCTTGATCCTTGGCTATAGGAGTTGTGTTCATAGTAGTTTCTTTCTCTAAACTAGATGGGAGATCACAGGCTTGAAGCAATCTACCTTGGCTATTTTGTTTCCAAGCTAGTTAGAATCACCTGAACTGATTATTTGAAGGATACTTACATTAATTATCCATTAATGGTTTGAAAATCCCAAGAAAAGTCCATTTTGTAGGCCCAATAGTGAGAAAAATGGAGTTTTTTTGGAAAAAAAGTTCAGAATTTCAAAAAAATTCGCGAAAATACAAAGCAAGGTAGCACATTCACTGTGTGCCGATCGGCACACAAAGAGTGTGATGTCCAAACTTTTTTTGGACTTTTTCAAGATGCAATTTTTCGCGATGCCAGTGGGTGTCGTATGCAAAACCTTGGTTTTTCATTAAAATAAAGGGTCTAAGGTGAACTATATGCATGACATTAGGCTAGGTAATCACAGGCTTTAGGCTCCACTCGATAAAATGTGCTATATATCTCATATGGTCATTCAGGAAACTAATCATCATCAAATGGTATAGCAACAATCCTTTTGATATACCTCATAGGGTACCATCAGAGATTTTCCCTAGTGAAATTGGTAAGAGGTTGAAGAGTGGATGGCTTTCACCGTCATTCCTAGCAATAAGGAATGAACTAGGGTGTGGGCTACCGAACCGTCTAAGGGATAGAAAGGTATGTAATATATATATATATATATATATATATATATATGCATATGTCATAATGCGAAGTGTGTGCTTGGTATTCCAATTAAATTCATTAGCACATGAATTACAGTATATCCAATCATCTATTAAACCAATAAATAAACAAGATAATACAGGAATTAAATTAACAACAATAACAAATCCTTGTAGACAAACACAATAATGAGTCTAGCTTTCTTAATCCCCAGCGGAGTCGCCACTGTGAGCACAGATGGCCGAAAAAAATGGGAGAAGGGGTGTCAAACAAACCCCCTACGGCTTTAGAAATCCGCTTCCTCGAGGTGGGAGAGGAACACACCCTCTTTTCGGATTGGAGGTATACATTAAATGCACAAAGGAGTCACCAACTTGTTTTAGGCTAAATAACAAACAAACCTGATACAACTCATGAAGAGTACATATAAAAAAAGAATAGCAAAGAAAACAGTAAATTACAATGCTTTGGTCCTATTTACATTCTAGATCCCTTGACATGTGTTAAAATAAAGTAAAGCAAATCTAGTCTACAATAAACCAAAGAATTCTGAATTCAAGAGTTAAGGTACGAGATGGAAAGGGGTTAGGCACCCATCCTTGCCTAGGTCATAGACTAGGCCTCAAGTGTTCATCCACAAGGCTTATATTCCATGACATAAATAAGAGAAATAGTGAATATTCAGAGATAATGATAATAATGACATGAACTAATAAAAAAAATGGAATACATAAAGTAAATAAACCAAAACAAGGAGTAGAAATCGAGATTGACATGAATAAAAATAAGAAAAAGACATAAAGTAAATAAGATTAAAGGAAAAGAGTAGACTCGGGCCTAATGAGGCGTCCACATATCCATTCATATAATGGAATCAGAGTCAACTGTAGTTTTCTATCTCAATTTATTCTATCAAGAGTGATAGGATGAATTGAATTAGGAAAAAGAGAAAATAGTAGGGTTTTAGGAAGCGTATATGATTGTTTGGGTTGAATCAGACAAGTCTTTGAGCTTGAACTCCTTGGATTGATTCTTCATGGGTGTTGAATTGCTTCTTCAATGGATTAGAACTATTGCTTGTGTAGAATAAAGCTTTAAAAATATAGAAGAAAAAATATGGGAGAAGAAATATGGGGAACTATTGCAGCAGCATCTGCCTTCTTGATATGGGAGAAGAAATATGGGGAACTATTACAGTAACATCTAACTTCTTGATTTTTCTGTCCATCTCTACCCCTGAATTATGGTGGCCAAGAGGTCTTATTTATAGGAAAAAAGTGAGGAGGTTTGATCCAAGGACTCTCAATGAATCCCATGGATGAATGACCAAGATTAAATGCTTAATGAGCGAGCAATTAGATATAGATATTATTTTGTGTACAAATCTAGGCAAATCCCTTGGGATAAGGAAGGAAGGGAAATAGGCAAGTATTTGGTAGATAAACTTATATTTACTATATCGCCCCTTAATTTGGTGAAGAATTTGGGGACAAAGAAATTACAAAAATGCCACTAAGGCATAAAAAGTCAAACTTGTTCCTAAAGGCTAAAATTACCAAATTAACCCTATATGGGTAAAATAATATGAAAATTAAATGTATGCCCATGGATGAATAAAATAACCTATATGGGATAGAAATATGCTATAATTACCAAAGTGCCCTCCAAAGGGCAATATGTCACCAATATTATAGAAACTACCCCTAGAATGTGAAAAACATCTAGTATTTACCAAACTATCCCTAAAGGGTAGAGAAACGTTAGAAATGACTAAAATGCCCTCTATAGGCAAAATGACCAAAATGACCTCAATGAACATAATGATCAAAATGCCTTCTATAGGTAAAATAACCAAAATGTCAAAAATATCCTCTATGGATATAGTGACCGAAATTCCCTCTATGGGCGAAATGACCGAAATTTCCTCTATAGGGAAAATGACCAAAATGCTTTCTATGAGAAAAATGATCGAAAATGACTAAAATGCCCTCTATGGGCAAAGTGATCAAAATGTCCTTTATGGGCAAAATGACCTAATGTCCTCTATGGACAAAATGACTAAAATGTTAAAAATATCCTCTATGGAAGAAATGACCAAAATGCCTTTTATAGGCAAAATGATTGAAATGCCCTTTATGGGCATAATGACCGAAATGCCCTCTATGGGCAAAATGACCGAAAATGAATAAAATTTCCTCTATAGGTGAAATGACGGAACCCTCTATAGGATAAAATGTCAAAAATGTCCTCTATTGGCATAATAACCAAAATGCCCTCTATAGGTGGAATGATAAATTACTAAAATATCTCTAGATGGGACATATTGTAGCAACTTACCAAAAAGGGTGGAACCAAACTTTATACAATCAAGGATCTCAAAATGAGGTGTCTACAAATATAATTTTTTCTAGGTTGATAACCTATATTGTTTTCATATTGATTCAAAAATATTAAATTTTCACAAAAGGTTATAAATTTCTTAAATAAATTTTCTTGATCCAATTTAGATTTGTTCTTAAAATTTTGTGAAGAAATGTTATATAGCTTATGACAATTTGGTTTAATGTGTCCTTCGATCCTGCAATGATGACAAATTATAATGGATTTTCGTTGTGATTTTTATTTTTGGAAATAATAAGGTCTAATATGCCATATCACACTACAATGATGAAAAACTAGCATAAACTTGGATGAGGAGTCCTAGGTATCGAGGGAGCACTAGATATAATTGAATCTTGAGATGGAGGAGTAGTTTTGACATCTATAGGAGATGTTTTCACAGACTTGGCATTAGGTGAAGGAGATGTTTTCTTATTTTCAACAAATCCTAGACCAATTTTTTCTCTTACAGTTTTGCCTAACGTTAACATTTGATCTAATTTTTGAGTACTCGCATTAAATTTCTTAATGGTTTCATTAGCTTTTCTAAAGTCATCGCTAAGTTTTAAAACTTTAGACTCAAATGAATTTTTATCATTTAAGCATGTTTGAAACTCATTCTCAAGAAACTTAATCCTATTCAAATAAGATAATTTTTCATTATTAAGTTCTTTGACCAAAAATCAGGACTTGAATTCCAAAACGCTCATTTCAAAAACGACACCGCCCATCCAAATATGCCTTTAAGGCATGTGGAAAGAATTTAAATTCCTTCCAATAAATTTAAAAATAAATTAAATGTGAAATTAAATCAATTTGTAGATTTGGTTTGGTTTGGCAACATTTGGACCTTAATTAGTTTACTGAGATTCTATGCCAAAGAAAATTAGCCTGGGCTTAAAGGACAGCATAGGAAAATAAATTTTTAACATTAAATAATATTTGAAGCCTAAAATAATAATTTTAAATTCTTTTTTAATATTAATATCACTAATAATATATTTTTTCTATAATAAATTGATTTTAGAATATGTTTTGCAATTATTTTAGGGTCATTTAGTTAGAAGTCCACAAAAAGTAAAAAAAAAATTATCATTAGATCCCAACCCAAATATAGTAACCTATCAAGTCCTTCAAATATTTAATGACTAAAAAACCCTTCCTAATCAGTTGAGAGTAACAAGCGCATGAAATGATGCACATTTTTCAAAAAAAAAAATTTAAGATTTCAAAACTCAATAACTAATAAATGATAGACCTGTTTTTAATAAAATTTATATATTTGGATTCTAAAAATTGAGATCTATCAAACAAGATCCATATTGCATATGAAATTTTGAAGAAAAAAATTGTTCTAAAACTATAAAATTTCATCTTAACAAAAGTGTAAAATTTCACACTTTTCTGATAAAAAAACTCCGTCTCAACAAAAGTGTAAGATTTCACACTTTTAAGATAAAAAAAATTTCATCTCACCGAAAGTGTAAACTTTCACACATTTTCGGTGAAAAACTTCTCCCAGCAAAAGTGTAAAAATTTACACTTTCAAGTGAAAAACTTCATCCAACAAAAATGTAAAATTTTACACTTTTTAATGAAAAGTTTCATTCTAGCAACACTGTAAAATTTCACAGTTGAAACAGATTGATTTCTTTATTTATTTATTTATTTTTTTGCAGCCAAGTTTTTATAACAAAAAAATCAATAGAAAGTCATACAATGCAGGAGTTGGGCAAAGAATGAGATAAATCTAATTTTGATGATTAACAAATCGTATCAAATCTAATTTTAATAAAAATAAATTAAAAGAAAGAGTTGAATTAAAAAAACAAAGCAAACAAAGGTTAAAGAGAGTTAATAAAGCATATTTTATAGGCAAGCCTCGAGAAATGCAATGACAGAATCAAAATTTGTATATTAAACTTCATTTTATTAAATTGCTTTCTTATTTCTCTCACTAGAAATATATAAAACTTCAGTGAGAGATCTTGTTATAGCTTGAGCAAACGTGGCTTTACCACTGCAAAAATAAGAAAACAAGGGTTCTCAACAATCGACGATGGATAATTTATTATGAGTGAATATTTTATTGAATATAATTGTCATTCCTAAAAAAAAAGCATAGTTGTCATATCAATAAAATAGACCTACACTAAAAAAAAAAGTAATAACCAACTTGTCCTCACTTCAAGCTGAAAACATGCATGAATCTTATAATAATTTAGTATTATCACAAGGGACTCAAGGCTATTTAACTCATTATTTTATAAATCAATTTTTTTTCTGTAAGCAAATTAAGAACACATCTTTTGCGACCTAAAACTTATTTTTTACTTACTTTTATAAGAGTCCTTTGGTTTTATAAAATAATAGGTTTTCTTAGACTCTGAGTATTAACCTTTTTTTGAACTATTATAACTATTTCCTATTATATATATATATATATATATATATATATATATATCACCCGTCCGTATATTCTAATATGGTATTTAATTAATTTGAAATTGTTGTTAATTGATTTTTTTAAATTTCGATTTTACATTGCTAGTTTTAATTATATGGGAGTTTTCATTAATTAGAATTATGTTTTTTAAATTATTTCCAAATTTTCTTAATTAAAAAACATCATTTTTAAGTAAAAATTAGAATTCTATTTAATTTAGATTTTTATTTTATTTTAAATATAAATTTATTTATAATATCTAAATATATTTTGTAATTAATAAAGCCCAAGGTTATAATTTTTTTTACCAAAATTTACATATCAAATGGCGTGTCATTAAATTATTAGTCTTATTTTAAATAATTATTTAATTTTCTGTCAATAATATAAGATTTGGTACAAAAAAAATTAGGTGACGTAGCATTACTCTTTTGTAATACCAGTGCAATGCTAGTATATATATACATGCGTGTGTGTGTGGCAACCGTGTGTTGTGATATTTAATTGTAATAATGTTCTAACACCATAGATATAGATGTTTAATAGAATTCTTACATAATTCAATAAGTTAAGTAATAAAAATTTTAGAATAAAATTTTAGTATTGGAATAATCAATAAAAATTATAAATTGAAAAATACAAAAGAACTATTTATGTCTTTTTTATGTAAACAAATAGTATTAAAAAATAAGAATAATTTAGAATAGTACTAATTTACAAAATTTACAAGTTAGGTAATACAAAAGAAATACTCAGATTTTTTTAATAAATTCAAATGAGATAAAAACAAAAAACATGAAATGTTGGAAAAAAACTGGTAGTGATAATTTAGTTCTTCTTTCTCTGCCAATTTTTTCTTGGTGTTGCACTTTTCTTTTTGGAACAATTGGTTGTTGTAAATTTGTTATTTGATGCTCAAAATTGAGAGATTAACAACCCGTTTATATGGAGTGAATTGGAGGGAAAAGAAAAGATTGAGGTGGAGAGAGAATTAAATCTCACATTGGGAAGTTTTTAATAAAGAGAAAGAGAAGAATAAGAGAGAATTTGAATGTTTTAACTCCCTTCTCCAATCTCAACAAAAGTGAAGAGATTTGGAATATAATTTGAGCAAATTTTTTGGCCATATTTGAGCCAAAATTAAAGTAGGCCTTGCACATTATTTTAGGTGGGTCCAATTGGAAATGTGTTCTCTTACGTGGACAGATTAAGAACATATATTGAGTTGCTCAAAATCATTAAGGAGTTAATGAAAAATTGTCTTCAAATATTACCATTTGAAAATAGTAACAATGTGCCCCGTCCCGCCCCGCACCACACCGGACTACGTTGGGTTGGGTTGGGCTTGGGCTTTTGCCCACAATGTATATATATTTTTTGGAAAAAATTTGTTTAAATTTTTCAACCGTTACCAGTTCAAACAGTTGTGACTGTTAGCAAATAGTTGCACCAGTTCAAACAGGTTTATCTTGTAACACCCTGACCTGAATTAGGGATCATTAAGTCGCTGATTATTAATTAGTGACTCTCGATAGGATGATTAAGAAAGTTTAATCAAGGAAGCACTAAATTTCAAAATGAATCCCGAGACCTTAAAAATGTCGAGGTCAACTCTGAGGACATGAATCCAAAATAAATAAGTGATGATTTTAAAAAAATCAAAAAATGAATAGTGAACACTAAGAAAAATAATGCAAAAGTCAAATTAAAACCAAATTGAGGTCAATGGGTTTTGAACCCTTGACCGAGATAGGCAATGTACTTAAGTCCCACAAATAAGCTACTTGGGTTGCCAACTAATTATGTCATAAAAATACACACGAAATGTATATATGTACACACAATGAATGAGCTAGAAATAAAATAAAATAATTACAATATACTTATTATATATATATATACCTACATATATAAATATATATATATATATACACACACACACACACACACGGCCAAATGATGGCCTTGCCCAAAACAGTAAGCCTGAGCATGGAGGGGCACTCATTAGAGATGGTGCAACAAGCAATGGGTAACCTAGTGGTTGGGGCAACCAGGAGATGAATAATCATGTGTGTATTTATATACACATATATACATAATTGTATACACATGCCCACACCACCATTCAGTCATACAGAAAGAGAGAGAGAGTTCTGAGAAGAAGAAGGGAGAAAATCAGAAGGAGGAGCAAGGAGGATACCATTGTGAAAGAGGTGAACTCACAAACCCACCATATTTTATCTCTCTAAAGTTTATGCATATATGTAAGTTGTTTAGGTTATATTCATGCATGTATGATATTTAGGACACATAAACATGAGTAAGACGTGAAGATAGAACCTAAAAACAGCCCTAAAACATCAAACCCATGAAAGCAGCCATTGGAGGACCATGCTTATAACAGATCTGAACCAATGGCAACCAAACCATGTTTGGTGTATTGAAACAATAACTAGACCCTACAAGCACCTCAAAAACATGTGACCGTGACCAAGAAACATAAGGCAAGACCTCCAAACATCAAGTTGCAAGTTTTAGGTTTGAAAACCAACCTCACAAACTCACTGTGAAACCCACTTTTGAGAATGAGGAATTGAGCCTCATGAAGAATAGGGCACAACAGAACAAACCTCATGAGATTGACTCAAAAATATGCATATACTAACGAAGTGCAAGTTTGATTATCAAACCTTTAATCGAGCTAATGAGACCTGTTTGGTTCCTCAAACAAATGCCAAAACAAGTCTTTGATACCTTAGAGATGTTTTGGATTGAAAAAAGTAAGGTTTCCATCGAGCCTAAACTTCACGAAAATTGAATGAAATGGAGTTCGAGATTTAGGGCAACAGTGGTGGATCGATGAAAAAGACGATGAGTCAACTCGCCAACTCGATTCTATTTAAATGTGTTGACTCGGACACGTGTTATGACTACAATAGGGCCACCGCATAAGTGAGACGACGTCGTTTTAACTTGAGGGTTTTTAAAACCCTAATTCAGCCTGTTTGGTTACGCGTATATGGCCCAATTTAATAAACTACACACTGGATAAGGATAGCTTGTTCTGATTTAGGGGCGTTATCCAGTCATTTGGCCCAAGTAAATCAAGAAAAAATGAAAGGGGGTTGTAGCCCGGGTGACTCGAACCCTAGGCTAACCAAACCCAAGGCCTTTCCTTTCCACTCGGACACTGCGTGTCCTGTGGTTTACATTGTGGCAGAATATATATATATATATATATATTATATATTAAATGAAATTAGAAAAATAAAAGGTGCAATTGCACCTAGGTGGGACTCGAATAGGGAACCAAGGGGATGAAACCAAGCTTGCGAACCATTTTGGACAGGACAATCCCATGCCAAAATGGTGTGCCTAAATGTATATATTATATATAATACACATTAAATTAAATTAAATAATGACGAAATGGTCCGTTGTCCAATTTTAACAAATTATTAGCGTACTCTTACTATCTCGGACTCTCTTGAGTCCAATGGTGAGGTCCACGTTATGAGACGAGGTCCTGAAAAATTAAAGACCCGTAAAAATGATAAATGACCAAAATGCCCCTATTGTTACCAAAACCCAAACAGAGTGCCACGGAAGCCTAAATTGACTTTTTTCGACGTTCCGGACTCAATGTAGAGTCTATTTGATCAAAATAAGTGTCTAAAATAAAAAGACATAAAATTTGATGAATAGCATAAGTCAAGTGACTATAAATTAGAACATTGCTCGAAGTACCAAACTAGATAAAAACGGTTCATAATTTAAAATAAAATACGAAAAGACATGACACATGAACATGTGAAGTAAGTAAATTAAACTTAAAATTTATGGAGCTACCAGAAGAGTATAGTTTAAATGAAAGTTAATTTCTAACACGTTAAATTATGTTATAGGTTAAGGCTCAAGTAATCAGTATGGATAAAACACAAGAAGCTTTTATGGAAGATTTATTATGGCAACAAAAGGTGATTGCCAGGAAAATCTAGATCGCTAAGACATGTGAAATCGTTTCAATTAGGCCGTTCATATATAGAACCCCAATGAAGGCACAACTTGCTGAAGCGAAAATTAAGGAACAAGAAAACACTGAAACCTTAAGTGAATGGCTTCGGAGGTAATATTTATTTATCAATAAAGTACGTAAAGAAACTAGATATTTAGTACAATTATAATTAGGCTGATTTTTTTTAGTTAGGCCTACATAGTCTAAGGATAGATTTAAACTACAAGTTGATTTGAATGTATATGAAGTTTATGAGATTCTCCTAAACTATTTTAGGTTGAGAAAAAGGAAAGGGAAAGGAAAAGCAGCACAGTAGAGCTAACTTAAAAGTATAAGGTGAGTAACCCTGCATTTGAAGTGGAGATTTAACTCCATGGATTTGAAGAAGTTTTAAGTTCAAAATATCTTAAGCTTTGAATATCAAATTCAGTATTACATAATTCCTGTTTTAAATTATTCTGTTCTTATAACTCTATTGTGACATGCTCAGTGAATGGTTTCTACTACAGTTTTCCTTAAAAATATTTTAGCATGTCTAAGTAAAATGCCAATTTCGTTAAATGTGCTGAATTTTCTTATTCCAAATATTTGAAGTTTTATTGAAGAAGTTATATGTTATATGTTTTAAAATTCACCTACAGGGAGGCCATGTTTTAATGCTTTTAAATAGCATCTATTTGTAAGCATTTTATACCTCATGTTGCCACTAATAATGCAAGATAACTCGTGCATAAGCACTACATGCGACGTTGAGTTTCTTTGAAATTCAACTATGACACGTAAAATGCCAGGTAGCGGGATCTAATCCCCCAGGCATGAGATATCTCCATTATAATAAAACTGGAGTCCGGTTCGGAACGGATTCTACTAAAGAAAGTGATAACACGATATATGTAAAAATGGAAGCAGGTTTTTACCCTCATTTTCTATGCATATCTACGTGTTTGAAGTTTATACGTTTATTTTGAAGAAGCACAAGTTTAGTTTGAATACTTTTAATGTTTCAAAGTTATTTATTTTAAAGAATGCATATATTCTGTATTTGAAGTATACGAGCAATTGGTAGTGATTGTTTTATAAACTCTTTTGTGTTAAACCACTACTAATTGAAACCCCATGGCAAATGCTAGAATTATTCACAAGCTTAGTTTAGCTTACCTGGATTTTTATCCGCCCTCCCTTTCAGGTGATCAACAACAGTCTTAATATTAATGAGGATGATGATGAACCTAGCCGCTTTCTTTTGGAGGGATTGTTTAAATAGTTTCTTTTGTGGAACGCTATGGACTTTTAGTAGTAATTTTTGTATTAGGAAGTAGTGAACTGTTATGTATTAAGCCCATGTGGCAGTTAAACATGTATTAATTATAAAGCCTTTAAGTTTCAATTATGCTCTGAATGTATAATCATGTGTACCATTATGAAGAGCGGCAGTATCGGGCGGTTATGCGAAAGATTTAAAATGAGAAAAGAACAAAAAAAAAAAGTTTTTCACGCTTCCGCAAACACAGGCCGCACCGCCGTCCGATACCATTGCTTATGTGAGCCTTGCCCTAAGGCCCCTTGGGCTGAAGGGTGGCGGTCGTGATTCGGGAATCCGCACAGGGTGGGTTTCGGGTCGTGACATATCTGTTCACCATGAATAGATGCAACCTTTGGGCTTCGTGGCTGACTAAACAGTCATAAAATAGTCGATATAAACCCAGTCCGTCCTCATCATTTTGCATTCAATTCACGAGTTCGAGAATTCAATACATACATATTGTAAGTTTGTATATAGAGAGAGTTTAACAAAAGTTTTGGTTCACTGTGCACATAAGATTGGAGCGCTTTTTTTTATTATGCGTGACAATTGTATCATGGGAGACAACCGTTATTGAAAACTCGAAAGCACTAGTGCGGCGACGATATTGTTTTAAGGACATAGTCTAAGACACTAGCCTTTGTCAATCAACATTGTTGTACTTTTGGTATTTTCATAAAACTAATAAGTTCTAATATCTGTTTGTTTCTATTTAACTTTAATTTATGTATTTATAGTATTTGAAAATTTTGTTTCTGTTTTATGCGATTCTGAGATTTATTCCATTATTTCTAAAACTAGTTTTACAAAACAAATTACAATATTATTTCAAAACAATTTTTATAATATAGTATTTATTCAAGTGCTGTAAATTTTTCTAGTATAGTATTCTGCTAAAGTATAATTTCACTAATACTTAGTTATCAAAAAGTGTTTTTTTTTTAAAAAAACTTTATAATATGAGTTCAATTCTTCAATATGATAGTATATTTTTTTATTTTTGGATTGCTCTGCCTTAAAATTCTTTTCTTAGACTTTAAATTTTATAGGACCTTATTTGTGGGACTTAGATTTAGAATTCTTAACCTTATAATTTAAATTATACGGCATGCATATATAAAATCTGGTACTCTTTTGTTTGTAGGTGTAATTTAGATTTATTATTTTACTCGTTTAATGTTAGAGCTGACGTTGTTTAAAGGTAAAAGGACAACTAATATATATATATATATATATATATATATATATATATACTTTTTTTACTCTTGTTACTACAATGTAAAAACTTTTTGTAAAATAAATTGACAGGGTTTTTAGTACAGTGATGTGCAGTGGAAAACTATTTTAAATATGTCAGTGGCCGACATGTAATTTAAATTTTAACTTATTATATAAAAAAAAAGTATTTTAATCATGATGTATTTTCACAATATATATATTTATACTTGATAAGCATCAAATCGGGTAAATGACAATCCTATAATATAATAAACGCTATTATGGATTGATAACTTATAATTCATGTTTATACCATTATATTTAATCGTGTGAAGTATCGTTTTTTAATCATTAAATTTTTTAAGTAAAAAAAGGTTACTTATCTTTTTATAAATATAAAATAGTTTACAAGTTTAATAGACTTTTAATGTGAGCCAAATAGAGTGATAATTTCTTTTACAAAAGTTTTTCAATTCATAATAGCCCTTCAATTTGGCACAAATAAAGAACAAATTCAGTATGCGAAGATTTTGTCATATTATAAAGTTTGCAAATATTTAAAATCATTAATCATTTTATAGTACAAAATGACTTTTTAATTGTTTTTATCAAATACTTGAATAATAAACTAATTATATTATAATCAATTATCAAAATTAATTTTTTATTAATTAATTCTCCAAAATCATTTTTCATAAAAACTCTCAAAAATGAACTCTTGGGTTCCTCTCTCTCTCCTTCCCTACTCTCTATATGAAAATGTGTTGTATAAAACTGTCACACATATGTGATTTTACTACAATAATAAAAAAAAAAAAAAAAAACGAGACAACTAGTCATTAGACCACCTTAAAATGATATCTTTCAATCCAGCATAGCATCTTCAACTGTTTTGCTAAATCATCTGGAGTTTAGAACCAAAACAAAAAACTGTAGGCAAACTTGATTGTTGTAGAGCAAATTTATCTATTTTTGTGAAGGCTGTTGATACTGATGGATGAGTATTTATTGCCTGCACTGTTCTGACATAAGTTTTAAAGCATTGGTAATATGATCCTTGCTTTTGCAAGTGATGTGTAGTGTACAATAGTTGCCCGAAATGAGAAAGCTTCCATTTTTGAAAACTAATCTGCTTCCGCTGTTACCACCAAAGCGTGTCGTCTACGCAAATGCAGATGGTGTTGTCATGTCAGGGAGCATGGGGGGGTGTCACTTCATCCATCGGCTCCTTCTTTTTGTCTTTTGGAATTTGGGCCTGCCTAAATGCCTCTAATATCCTCTAGAGTCTAGAGTTAGCACTTGGCCACTTTAAACCAGTTCAGATCCCACCCCTGTTGGACGGCCCTCAATAGAATTTGGTATTTGAAGCAATTTGACTCAATTCATTACTCTTCATTAATAAACTCATATTCTTATTTTTTGAAATCTGAAATCAATTATATGGATTTTATTTTATTTTATTATTTTAATCTATTTTTAAATCATTCTTTCAATTAAATCACATATTATCAATTTTTTAACTAACTCAATTAAAATTAATTTTGATTATCCTCATATCTAAGCATAACTCCCAATATAAATCATGCCATTTTTTTTACAGGTGCATTTACTAATTTTTGTCATACATAACTACACTATATAGCTTAAATGGTTTAAGTTATGTGACAATATTTTACCTTACCTATCAACTATCTAGTGAAATCCTCTTAATTTATTCGGGCTTGGAACTAAACGTTTGACATTATGCACAACGTAAGCGAAGTTGATTTGGTACCTAATGCGAAAACTCTAAATGAGACCTTTTTTTTTCTTTTTTGCTTTATGCAATACAAGAATGATAAAATTTTAATAAAACAATACAATTTAGAACATTGTTAAAATAGTTTATACTATAATAGTTCTGATTGAAATATAAATAAAACTCTAATAAATATAATATATTTATTATGTATAGTATTGCAATGTAATTTGACGTGGCATTTTCTTTTAACTTAAAATCCAATGTAGTAGCTGTTGTGCAATGGAAGCGAAAAAATGAAATAACGAAAAGAAAAGAAACAAATATAGCAAGAACAAGAGAACACCAAATATACGTGGTTCGAAAAATAGCTTACGTCCATGGGTGAAGTACAACAAAAGATCCACTATCAAATGATGAAGAATACAAAATAGGGTGTTAAAACTCACTCACAAATGTCTAAGAACACTTCTTATCGCTCTTTCTTTTTCCTTCTCTCGCAATAATACATTATATAATGTTCCCAAATCCTAAAATACGGAAAAGATGCAAAAATTGTGAAACTAGGCCCTGAGTGCCAATCGACACACAGAGAGGGGGGTTGCTGGCACCCGAGTACCGATTGCACACTTTAAGTGTCGATAGGCCATTTTTTGACTTTCTCTAAATGCTCTAAAACTTCTTGCACTAGTTGGTCAATAAAAGATGGGATTTTCTAGGTCTAAGTGTTGATCGGTAGACCTCCAAAAGTGCCCGAAATGGTTTGGGTTCGAGTAGGCTCAAGAATGGAAGACACAAATAACAAATCTCCACCTTGGCTTGTATTCCCTCAAGCCATGAGCGAAAAAACTTCTTATGTTGTCTTTTCTACAAAATTCCTAAGGATCAAATCAAATCAATTGGTGCGAACACCAATCAAGTCCAAAGAGTGTTTGAACTTGAGTAGCAAAATGGGCTTTGTCGGGTTCCGAAACTAGAGAGGCCTAAGGATGAGGCATGTGACCTCATTCTGAGTCACTTTAAGATAAGATAATTAAATAGTAAATGAATTTAAAAGTCTCTAATTACCTTTAAGAGTTCAAGCGGAACCAATTGAATAACAAAAAGATGACTTAGAAGTCAAACTAGAAGCAGTAGTAGAGAAAGGATCAGGGCTGCCCCCAGTTCCAATCAACACATTGAGAGGGTTTCCCACCTGGTAGTGTCGACCAGTCCTCAGCCCCCTGCCTTGACCTGCGTTTAGAAAATTCTCCTATTTTATCTCCTTTCCTCAATTCAACCTAATTCTCAAGGGTTTTAAATATACATTTTCATTCCGATTTTACCGTTATATCATCAGTCTAACTTTCATTAAACATCTAATAGTGCTTTTTATTCACAAAATAAAAATGATTCAAATTTCAAGCTCAAGATCTCATGCTTTATAACTTCAAGAACAAGACCCTAAAAGAACTAGAAGTCTCACAATGAGTATAACATCATTTCACATCTAGTTATATACATTTTGAACTATAACTATATGTTTCATTCCTAAAAATAAGTACACAATTAAGCAAGCTCCTTATGGGAGTTCATGATGTCCAAGTGAGCAAAAATAGAGGTCATTCCAAAGGAGATTTCAACGGTTCTTCAAATTCTACCCAACATGAACTATTTCAAATATATCCATGTTCAAAGTGTTCATAATGTAAATCATTGCAAATACCCACATATAGAGGGTTGTCCAAACAAGCAAGAAAATGAGTCCTTCAAAAGGCTTCAAAAGTGCTCTTCAACTAGTGGTTGTGTCTTTGCCTGCTTCTGCATCTAGTAAGGGTCAATACAACAATCCCTAGTAGAGAAAATCTAAACATAGGCAAGAACATGTAGTAGCACGTGTATGTTTGTGCACGTGTAGTGACAACCAAGTGCTCATCAAACATGCTTTGTGAATAATAAGGATTCAAACAAATAGCAAAGTTCTCATGTGCTAGAGTATATAAGCATTACAAAGAAGTATTATCAAAGGAGAGTAATGTATATCATTCCAAAATTTCAGATTTCATTCCATTCAATTATTCAAAGTTTTATTTCCATATCTCAAGTCTTAAATCCCAAGACTATATTCCTAGTTGGCCTCCGGTAAGCCTTGTGTGCTTTACGGGCTATTAACCCAATGGAGACATATGACCACTCATGTGGGTTTATGGCTCGCAAGCCGAAGGGAGACACCATCTAAACATGAATCAAAACCCCAGGTAAGCGTAATATTACCACACTCAAAATCACACAATTGATGTGCCCAATCCTAGCCCCATGTTCATCATTTTTCAAGTGTTCATTCTCATATTTTCAAGGGGCTTAACATTCACATTTATGTTCATAATTCATCATCTATTCATCATGAGGGTTAAGTATTTAAGTAACTTCATCAAATTTTCATAATTTCACATCAATGATTCATTCAACCAATTTCACAAGCACCTCGCATACCATCTACGATATCAAGCATAAAGTATATAAACTAATTTCATGATTCCACCAAGAAATTATTTTTGTAAATAATCGGGAGTGCATTTAATAGTTAGATAAGATCAAAACAAACTATCTTGTGGTAGGAATGCACCAATTTCATAGAATTTCAATGTACATCTCATATATGCCCTAGAATGCAAACATGAACAATCTAATGGCAATAGATGAGATAGATATGCAAAGAACCACCTATACATCTCCTATAATTAGGTTTAGAAATCCCCTACCTTAATCTCTTCAAATCTTGATGAAACCCTAACTTGTTCTTGATGATATTGGCTAGAATATTCAAAATCTATAACTTCACTTGGTGCTTGTAAGTAGAATATTATTTTTGCTTCTTCAATCTTCCAAGAGATGGCTTCAACCCTTGAAGAATCTCTCAAATCCCTTGCTTTCCTTTCTTCCTCTTTTTCTCCCTTTTCCCTCATCTCTTTTACACAAATATGTGTGTGTGTGTGTGTGTGTTTAGTATGTGTTTATGGTGTGTAGGGAATTGGCTTTAATAAGCCAAAAATAAGACAAGCAAGCAAATTTTCCTTTTTACCCCTCTTTATTCTTCACCCTTCTTTTACTTTCCATGTCCCTATTAGTCTTTTCACTTAACTTTTTATCTTCTCCATTAGAATTTACATTGCCATTTTTATTATTTTATTTTTTCTAAATTCAAAAAAAAAAAAAATTCGGGCCTTTAAAGGCTTAGTCATCATATCTACTAGATTCTCTGTTGTGGTAATCTTCATGATTATAATATTACCTTGGGATATAACATTTTGAAGAAAATAATATTTGATGTCTATGTGTTTGGTCCTTTCATGATACATTTGATTTTGGGTCAAATGTATCGTACTTTGGCTATCCAAAATACAACAATAACATGCTGCTGTAAGCCCAAATCACTGGCCAAACTTCTCAATCAAATGACCTCATTCACTACTTCTGTTGCCGTCGTGTACTATGCTTCTATTGTTGAAAAAGCAACTATAGACTATAGAATAGCTTTCCAACTAGTCGTACAACCAGTAAGTGCAGAGACATAACTTGTTAGATATCTCCTCTTATCCAGATCACCAGTATAATCTGAATCAACATAACCTACAACGGTAGAACCAAAGCCACACGTTTTATCAAACACTAAGCCAATATCTGAAGTCCCTCTGAAATACAAAAGTATCCATTTTACAGCCTACCAATGAGCCTTACCAGGTTGACCATATATCGACTAACAACACTGACTGCTTGTGAAATATTTGGACGTGTGCAAACCATAGCATACATAATGCTACCAACTGCACTAGAATAAGGAACACTCAATATATATTGTTCCTCTTCCTCACTCTATGGAGACAATGCTAAAGAAAGTCTAAAATGAGATGCAAGTGGAGTACTCACAGATTTGAAACTTTGCATAGCAAAACACTCAAGCACCTTCTCTTTATACTTTTGATGTGACAAGTACAACTTTCCATCCTATGAATCTCTATACCCGAAATCTTACTTGTAGCACCCAAATCTTTTATCTCAAACTAATTACTCAATTGGGACTTCAAAGTGTCAATCTCCGACATACTTTTGGCAACTATAAGCATGTTATCTACATAGAGTAACAAGTAAACAAAAAAACCATCTAAAAATTTTCTATGATACCCACAACTGTCAAAATTACTCTTTGAGTAACCACTGCCCACCATAAAGGTGTCAAACTGCTTATACCATTGCCTTGGAGACTGCTTTAAGCCATAAAATGACTTTTTTCAACTTACAAAGATGATCTTCTTTATCCTGCATAACAAAACTCTCTAGTTGTTTCATGTATAAGTCTCCTTAAGCTCACCTTGTAGAAAATCTTGACATCAAGCTACCCAAGCTCTAAGTCAAACAAAGCAATCAAAGCAAGCAACACACGAATAGAGCTATATTTCACAACGGGTGAGAAAACTTCATTGAAGTCCACACCTCCTGTAACACCCTGACCTAATTTGTTAATAATTAGTTCGCTAATTATTAATTAGTACCGATTTAAGGAATGACTAAGAAATTAATCATAATCGCTCGGTGGTCACGATAAACCAGTAGAATGATTAAACATATCTGGAGAAGAGGGTGCAATACCCAAACCTAATTATCGATTAATTAGGAGAAATAATGCCGTTTTGACATTGACGGAACTCGAATTAGCTAACTACAAAAATTCTGAGTAAATAATAATTGACACGGGGCCCTTGAGATTGAGGCCAACTGAAATACAAAACCCTCGGAAGAAACCAGCATCAAAAAAGGAGCAATGGAATGAAAGTTAGGAAGGAAACACTGAAACTGAATTACCGCGTCTGCCAAACGAGGCCTTAGCCTAAATGGTGGAAAATGGCCAAAAGTGAGGCCAAGGGGAATTGAACCCTTGACCTATGGAAGGGAAGTAACTTCACTTAAAAAAAAAATTACCAACTAGGCTGCAGGTCACTTTGTGCCTATATATGCAACAGAATGGTATATATATATCTCTGAATTACCCAAGCTGCCACCCAAATTGGCCAATGGCCTTATATGCAAACCCCACATGATTGGCTTGCATCAGCCCACATCAGCCCTATAATCCCACTGATTCTCTGATATATACATCTATATATAGAGATGTATATGTATAAGAATGTATATATATATATATATATATATTAGCAGATTAAAATCTGATTGGACCACCCTCCCCACCAATGGGAGTCCATGCAACAAACTAAATTATAAAATATATATGCCCTGTATGTTGTATGTATGAGGAGGGGGGGAAATCAGAATTCTCTGTGTGTGTGTGTGCTCGGGTAGAAGAGAGTGGGTTGAGAGAGAAAGTCCATGTGAGGCCATGACATGTGTTGACCATGGTGTGTGCAAGCTTGGTGTGTGTTCCACTTGAATGCACCATGAAGAAAGAGGAGGACTGAAGGTGCACGACTGGACTGAGGCACACCTGAAGTGCCAAAAATCAGGAACTGAGCCATGGGTGGAGGGTCTGATTGGAGGTATAAATAGCTAAAAACTGCTTTGATATTTTTGTTTAGATTTAGCACTGTTTTAAGCCCTATGACTGCATACATGCTACCTAAGGAGTAAAATTGAAATAAGGCATGAAGTTGGACCACTGAACCAGCCCCAAAACACCCACGCGGTACACATCTGCCATGGATAAACCTCAGATTTTGCAGGTCTAAAATAAATGAGACCAAACCAAGTTCAGTTGGTCAAGACCTGATCTAGAGGTCACAAGGATTCCAAAAATCACCATCCGCGACCCTAACGCTTAGGTTCAGACCTTCAAAACCGAAGCTATTTGTTTCGGCCATGAAACCCAAACTCCGAAATAGACTCCTAAATCTGATTTTTGTAATGCGGACCTTGAGCCCATGATATATGGATCATTTTGAGCCAAACCGAGTCAGTTTTGATGATGAAATGAGGTTACACGATCGAGTTGCAGTCCTCCACGATAATGGGACTGAACCGAGCAATTGAGCCTTGATTTGGACACCAACTGAATGCAAAACTAGTCCTAGGATTCCCAGAAGTGCCTTAGAGTGAAAACATAATGAAAAAACAACTCGAGAAGCTATGAAATTGAGAAAATCCGAACCTGTAACTAGGGCTACAGTACTTGACATGATGAAGAAGACGACGAGTCGACTGAGTTGACTCGTCCAACACGTCCAGACCCATTGAACTGACTCAACCACGTTTCAAGCTGCGGGAAAGCCACCGCATTATTGAAACTGTGTCGTTTTGGGGTTAACTGTTTTGTTTTAAAATTAAAATCTAACTGTTTGGTAACACAGTTAACAAATTGAAATTAAATTTGGGGCATAACCTAAATACGGATAAGGGCCAATTGGGAATAAGGGGGATATCTTATGCCGGTTTTCTGAAGGACAGTGAACCGGTTGGTTCACAGTGTTTTGGACTGGTTTAAATTCTTGAACCCTAAAACCGTTTGGTCTGAACCCCTAGTTAATGAAATTAGTTTTGAACCCCTGAAACTTTCTGATATTACGGTTTGACCCCAACTGTTTAATAGAATTGTACAGTAGCCCAGATTTTGGAAAAATTGTGTATTTAAGCCCTTGGAAAAAAATAATTAAATAATAAAATAATTATTTAATTATTTTATTAAATACGTAAAATTACTATTTTACCCTTGGACATTAAATACGCCAAACTGGAGTCCAAATAAATTAAATAAATAGTGTATTTTCACTATTTCAGGCATTCCGGACTCAATGGCGGAGTCCGATTTGGGAAATTCAGTACCGAAAAATACAGACCTGTAAGTGGTAAATGACCGTACTGCCCTTGATGATACCTAGGCCCAAATAAAAATAAAAGACAGTCTATTTTGACTATGTCGGGCATTCTGGACTCAATGGTGAGGTCCATTTAATGAACTGAGGTCCCGAAAATTTAGCTATGGCATGTGAAATTACCAAAATGCCTTTGATGTCTAAATGAAGTCCGATTGGGACAAAATTGATACCAATAGAAGCTCAAATGCTTGTGGACTCACATATAGGGTTAAATGATGAATCGGAGTCAGAATCTTACGAAACGTAAAATGACCAAAATACCCCTGAACACGGTAAGTGCAAAGTAGAGGTCGAATAAAGCTCAATCTGATCTAGTAAATTATCATAAGCATAATTATGAAAATCGAAGGGCTAAATATGACTCCGGAACGGTCAACGTATAAAACCAGAAATGACCGGTGTGTCCCGATAATCAAAGGCAGATATCAAATGAAGTCCAAAAGACTCAAAAATTTATATATACGATATGTGGACTATTCTGGGGACTATGATAGGGTCCGGGGCAAGAATGACAAAATTACCATTTTGCCCCTGAGGGCAAGTAAGTGCTTAATCGATGGAGTCGAAACGACTTAAAATATTATTCGGACAACTGCTAAGCCTATATAAGGAATTTAATAACATAAGTTGAAACCCAGTGAGTGGGTAATAGGCCCATGAACTTAATTAGGCCATCTGATAGGCTCTTAAGATGATGAATAAGACATGAATGAATGAATTCTGATCTGTTTGTAATTAATGATGATTATTCAAGCTATGCAAGGATATGCCTGAAGTATCTGGAGATCATCAGAGTATTTGTTAATAGGAGAATATGATACTAAGAAACCAAGGTAAGTAAATCTGAACTTTGTTGTGTGGTTATTCCCAGCCAGTCACATTCATTTCTACATGCTGCCAAATTTGTACTCTATCACTACCTGATGTACATGATTTGAAGCCAATCGACTTGTGGTTATCGGTTATGCCTGTTCTTTAGATTTGACCTACTTGCTTGCATCATTGTGAACTTGATCACTGATACTAGAGCATCGTTGTACTATCATGCCATGACCTTGATCTTAGTGATATATCCTGTTGATAGAAATCTTGTTATTCCACACACTTCATGACTCGTTGATTGTGATATCAATTGTTTTGTACGGTTGTACATTCCGTGTGAAATTTTATGGATCATGATATTTGGCATGTACTCGGGGTTTTGCTCAGTCACAATGGCCCATCTATTCACAGATTGCGTGGGGGAAAGATCCTTTGGGGTCTTGTATGTCCTCCGGGACCTGTAGAGAAAAGAGCTCTAACGCTTTTCAGAGAGCCCTGAGGAACTGTGGCGGATTTGAGCATGCGTTTTAGTGGGGTATGTCGGGCCCCGGGTGATTCATGCAATTCTGGGTTATTAGAACTCAATGATGATGTATTCTTGTATATCGTTGAATGATCATATTCTATGCCCTGTGAATGATCATATTATTGCAATCATGTTACACTTTACTCGTATGATCATGATATATCTTTGGTACTCGTTGGATGATCATATTCTTTGCAAGCATGTTATACTTTTGATTGGCTACCGTAATTGTTGTGGCAGCAGATTATCATAATTGGCTAGATCCCGGTTGTTGGATTCATCATTGTTATCTTCTTATATCTTATTTTGGGATAAGCCTTTTGGACCCTCGGGTCATTGTTACGTACCTTGGTGATTGGCTATGTATTTCTTGTTGCTCATTTGACTATTGGTTATCTGTTATCCCTTTCCTCAAATATTCTTGTGAACTAACCCTGACCCATGGAAAAGCTAGGAATTTACTTACTGAGCTTGTTTAAGCTCATCCCATTATTTAACATTTTTCAAGTGACATCATGTGGGATGAAATACAATGAGATAACTAGTGGAACTAGTGATGCATAATGAACGACAATGACGATATAAAATCCAAGTTAAAGATCGAATGTGAACACTGTAAGGTTAACTTTAAAGTTATATATTATAATATTACATCATTAGTGATGAGGTTAGCCTAATATGTCAGATCATTGTGATTAAGTGATACTTGGAGACATTATGATTGTTGATCATTAGAGATAAGTTTAATTAGCTGAACTGTATTGGTGTGACTTCCGCTTTAAGAAATTCATTGATATAGAATGGTTGCATTGGAGCATGTATATTATACCTTAGAGATATTTGGTGACTGATTCTAGACGTGCTCTGATGTGTTTGGATGAGTTGCATTCTTAATTTAAAAAGGTTTTAATTTCCGTTGTTTTGACCCTACATTTGGAATGCAATTCATTGTAAAGTTCAGAAGTTGCCTTTGGTTGGTCGCGTTGTCGATGGGAAAAAACTGACAAGGTGGCCAACTGGCATCACGTCCTCGAGATCCGCGTAAGGGTGGGTTTCGAGTCGTGACACCTCCTCTCTGCTTGTAGCCCTTTGCAACCAAGCGTGCCTTATCTCTAGCATCTTCAACCCCTAGAATGCCTTCCTTTTTCTTGAAGACCCATTTGCAACCAACAATCTTCGAGCTCTTACGCAATTTCACCAAATCTCCTATCTTGTTTTTGTAAAGAGATTCAAGATCTTCATTCATAGGCCACAATCCACTGTGCAGACTTGCTACCCGTGATAGCTTCTGAATAGGTGGAAGGCTCTTGCACTGCAATATTCTTTGCCATGGTAAGTGCATATACAACCAAATCTACATACCCAAATCTCTAAAGTGGCCTAATTTGTCTCCTTTCTCTACTAGTTGCAATACTATATTTCTATTATTCTTCTACACTAGAGTTTGAGAGAAAAATCTATGTAGAAACAATGGGCTAAAGTTGAGTGCCATCTTTCACTCTCTTTAAAGCTCCAACCTATAGCTCCACCTCTTTGCTATAACTCTGTTTATTCCCTAAAACATCACTAAACTCCTTTCTCGGGTAAAACATACTAGATTCATCAAAAGTAACATCCCTATTGATAACTAACTCGGGTGACTTAGGATCAGTACACCAAAATCTGTATCCTTTGACCCCTTGAGCATATCCAATAATTATGCACTTCTTGGCCCTAGGCTTAAGCTTACTGTCATTCATATAATAATAAGTAGGACAACCAAATACTTTCAAATTTGAATAATCAGAAGGAGTACCAGACCATACCTCATTAAGAGTTTTAGTTTCAATAGCAGTATTATATGCCACAAATGGGTAGTATCTGAATTTGGATCAAGTGGAGATAAAGATGAAACACCTATAGAACCAACAACTGTACTACCTTGAAGAACGTAAAGGCTATTTACTTTGTTACCTTTCATCACAACCAAAGATCCCTTACAAAGCTTCATAGCTCCACCTTTAGCAAAGAACTTGGAACCATTGCAATCCAAAGTGCCTAAAGAAATCAGATTTTTCTTTAAGTTCGATATTTGCCTTACATTTGTCAAAGTCCTCACAATTCCGTCGTGTAAACAAATTCGAACTATACCTATCCTAACTATCTTACAGGCCATGTTGTTACCCATTAAGACTGAACCACCATTGATTATATCATAGGTGGTGAACCAATCCCAATTAGGGGTTATATGATAGGAGCAACCCATATCAAGAATCCACTGTTCATTAGAGAGATTATCAGAAACAGTAACTGAAAGGACATTATTTGCAACCTTAACGATTTCTTGTGTAACACTGGCAACGGAAATATGCGCTATTATTTGAATCCAGAGGTCAATCATTCCCAACTTGGATATGAAGGTATGAGGGGAGATCAAAAGAGGAACGATAAGAAGCTTTCGAGGAACCCAGGCCTTTGACCACCCTTCTTTTTGATTTGTCCTTCCTGGCCTCTCTTAAGCATTTCAACGATCATTTAGGTAGCCCCCTTAGGATTCTCTTACGCAATTAGTAGGGTGCAAGTGCAATGGACCGCAGGTTTCATCATTTTTTCATTCCTTTCTTTAAATAGTTCCTCTTTTACTCTAGTACTGCACTTATGGCGCACACATTTTTTTCCCCTTTGTTTTTTGAGCTTAGGACACTCAGTTTTGTAGTGTTCAAACTTGTGACAATAGTAACAATCAATCTCACTCTTGGGTGTTCTAGACTGTGATCAACCTCTAGATCCACCTTAGTCTCTACCTCGGCCTCAGTATCGGCCTCTACTATTACCACTACTAGAGCCCTTTTCATTAGGGCATCTCCAATGGTGACTCAAACTCATATCAAATTTAAATTTGAGTTAAAATTCACAAAAATCACCCTCCAACCCTAGACTCAAACCCATACCAAATCAGTTTTTACTCAAATCCAAACCCAAATCAGTGCATTACTGTTCACAACATCAAATTTCTAACAGTTATTTTTTTCCCTACCTAGTCTCACCTCAGATGGAAAATCAAAGGAAAAGGCAAGGAAAAGAAATGGAAAGAAAATTAGGAACCAATGTTGACAAACCTGGCAGTCGGTGATGGTGTTCTTTCGAACTTTGAGAGCTCCAGAAAGCAGCTTAGGAATCAGATTTACTCGAACCCAAACTTGACGTCGTCGGAGGTAGCATTCAGAAGAGAAGCTCTTCCCATATCCAGCCATGGCGTGAACTAGGGTTCCGAGCGAGGAGTAAGATGTACTCGAATATATATATATATATGTGTGTATATATATATATTTATCATCTTCTTGTGTATTCAGCAATTGTTTATTACCTTTTTAGTTTTTGGAGCCTTCACATTGAGGGCACTCACCGGCGGGAAGTCATTTTCCCGGCGACTCAATGGTCTGAATACTTTACAGGGAAGGATATGGATTTATTTTTTTTGCTTAGTAGCTAAGAATCAAGATATTTGGGCCCAACAAAATGGAGAAATCCAAACATTAGTAGTACGGATTTCCTAATTTTCTTGTCTCTTTTTTTTTTTTTATTTGTCTTTCGAAAGTGAGTGGATGTTGTTTTCTATTCTTTATTTTGATTATTAATTATTTAAGGATAAATGTTAAATTCAAGTTTTTTTGTTAATGTCTATTTTTCGATAATTTTAACTAGAATGGTGAATTTAATATTAGAAATTATCGAAATTTTTTTGTAATTGTCAAATATCATAAGAGATGTAAGTGTAATGTTTTTTTTTTCCAATGCAATGTTATTTTATTTCAATATTGCTTTTAATTAATGTAATTTTTTTTTTCAATGCAATGTTATTTATTTTCTATATTATTTTAAGATGTAATGCATTAAATTAAAAAAAAAAGACAAACATCTTAAAAAAAAGTTACATTGAATCAAAAAAACACACACAAAAAATTAAGAGTGATGTCCTTTGGAAGGAAAAAGAAGAGGAAAAATTTTTGAATCAAATCTTCAAAAATTTGGAAGGGAATGAAAATTAAGAGTGAAAGAGGTTTGGAAGGAAAAAGAAGAGGAAAAATGATTTTTGAAGGAAATGACATAAAGTAACTTTTGAGATAAGGATAAGAATTTTTAAAAAAGATTTGAGTAAAAACTTAAGTGACTATTGGAGAACATCAAACTCAAATTCACCTTTTACTCAAATTTTAAGTAAAATTTAGGTTTGAATTTGAGTCACCACTGGAGATGGCCTTAGGTCGGCCTCTATTATTGGAAGAATCCAAATGACCCTTCACAAATAGTCTCTCGGCCTTGTAAATAATCATTTCCCTTCCCATTCAACTTAGTCATCAACTCTTTTGAGTTTAAAGATGCCTTACCATCTATTAAAGAAATGCTATCTCGTTCATATAACATAGAATTCAAAAAAGTCTCAAAAGAATCGGGCAATGCATACAAAACAATTAGGGCTTGATCTTCTTCTTCAACCTTAACATAAATATTCTTCAAGTGTATGATAATTTTATTAAATTCATCAAGATGCTCATTAATAAACATACATTCCTTCATCTTGAGGGTGTGCATCCGCAGCTTCAAATACAAACGGTTAGTGGAACGACTTCTTCATGTACAAATTCTTTAATTTTTTTCAAAGCCCGGAAGACAGATTCTTCGTTTGATACCTCGTGCAAGACTCCATTGAAAAAAGATAATCCGAATGGTGCTATGCACCTTTTCTTGCATATCAATTTTCTACTCATCGGTGGTCAACGTTGTTTCTAAGAACGTACCATCCGAGACCCTCACCAAACCTTGCTCAGGTTCAATTTGCTTCGCTCAATTTTCTTTCATTTTTCTTCTCTCTAAGCTTCCCTAAATCTCAATTTCTACACACTTTCCTCTCTCAAATTCTAATTTTAATTAATTTAATCTATACGTACTTTCCTCTCCCAAATTCTAAATTTAATTAATTTTCTTTTTTTCTATATCAATTCTTAATTCTTCCGCGCTACATGAATCTAATCTCTGCCTCTCCAACAGTCATCTCCACCTCCAACAATTGCTCATGATACCATTTTTGCCGCTCAAGCTAATTATGGTAACAGCCCGGATGTCCCCGGGATAGACCGCGATCAAGAACCACTAGAACTTTACATTGAAGAGGAAACAGCAAAGGGAACGAATGCACAACTGGATGTTTATTAGATTTGAATACGAAATCTGATGAGTGTGACCCACTACAACTTTGTCACTTGCGCCGCCAGGGCTGGGTGGTTGTTGCTTGCAGGAAAGAAGGGCGGAGAGTTTGCAGACGGTGTTTTGGGATGCTATGAGGGATGTGATTGCGAGGCAGGTAAGGGAATATGTGACGTCGTCGTTCTCAGAAGCCTCGGATTTTCATTAGCGTGATGATGATGATGTGTTTGTTGTGTATTATCTAGAGGACAAAAGAGGAAAATATGGTGATTGATGTGTGACCATGTGTTTTTTAAACTTTGATCTGTGTATAAACATTCGCCATCCGTTCATAGCTTCTTCCAATCAAGGCAAGGCATACTGTGCATGTCTTCAACAGTCTTTTTTGTTATCCAATCCGCCACTTTTTTACTTTTTTTGTTCTGCTGCTGAAGCAGATAATTTTGGTGATATATGCATTACGCATGGCCGGTTTGGTAGTGCTCGTGAAGTGTTTGTAAATAGACCTGAATTAGTATGAAGTGTTTTGTTTAGTTGGTTTTTTTCCCTCCAGCAATTGGGTTGGGTTTACTGTTTGGAATTTTCTACCAAGTTTCTGATTGCCATATTGTGTGTGCACCGCCTCTGCCCCTACCCATGAAAATAATTCATCTCAATGTATTAATAAATATGTTTGCATTAATTTAACTAAATTATCTTAGTATTTGTCTTGGGCACAAATATAATTAGATTTTTTTTTTATTTTTTTTAGAGGACTATTATATTTCTAAATCCATTTAAGATGTGTTCCACAAAAAAAGAAGTTGACCCAAAAAAGGAAAGCATTAAAAAAAGTATTCTACATGTTACAAGCAAATAGATAATTTCTACATAAATTTTAGTAATTAAAACATGTTGAAAAAGAATAATCCTACAGAAACTCATATCTATTCCGTGAATTTATTTTGTTTAGCTTAGGAATTTTATTACAGTTAGTTTACTATTGAAGTAGCTAAATGATGTTGAAAAAATAATCCTACAAAATCTCATATCTATTACATGAATTTATTTAGTTTAGGAATTTTATTACAGGTTGTTTACTATTTGTTTTTATTAGTATTTGTTTAGGAATTTATTTGATTAGTATTAGTTTAGGAATCTATACATGTCACGCTTCTTTTATGCATAGGCACACCCCTCCTATTTTTTTTTTTTCTCTCGGATTATTTTATTAGCATTAACAAATGTTTGTGAATTTTTACATTTTTCTATGGATAAAACTGTATTTTAATTCGAGAAAATTTAACATTGATTTTCCATCTAATGTAAAATTAAGATAAAAACTGAAAACGAAGAAAAAATACTTACTTATAATTTAGTCACTCCTATAGCTATTAGAACTTCTAATTTTCTAAAAATTCTAATTACCAAAAAAAAATGAGTTCTAATTATTGGATAATTCTCAAACTGCTATGGTTATATTTAACAAAAAATACATAAATAATGGGATAATTCTTAACCCATCGAGTTCTCATAAAATATTTTAAATTTATCATATATTTTTTTATCTAACATATGTACTATTTTGTGTCATCATATATTAACCTTCGATTCCTGATCAGTGTCTCATAATTATTCAAAAAATAAATTTGTTAATTATTAATTAGAATTGAGGGACAAATAGGAGTAGTGGAAATTAATTAATAGATGTCCCCACGGAGAACTATTTCTTTTACAAAATTTTGAAATTAAATTTGTGAAATAACTATATATATATATATATATATATCATACACAGAGAGTGTCACTCAAAACCTCACGTGATAATTTGGGAGACTACATATAAATGGATTGGTTGTACTTAACCAATGTGTATATGTTTATATCTCATGACCACAACTAATGGGATAACCGCAAGACTTACGTAATAATATCTAAGTCGGTCAAACCAACTGACCTAAAACAAATAAGAGTTTAACTACATATAAACTCTTATCATAATTATCACGATTTGCACAAATCTTGTGGATGCATTCGGTTCCACATGACCCAATATCCAACATCTCCCACTCATCCACATAGGTTGAGTACTAAGCTCTTTGCATCACCTTCCACATACATGAAATGAATCGTGCGACCAGACGAGAAGGATCAAGGTAAGAGTACTATATGAAACTACCATCAAATTAAGATAGTACTTCACTACAGACACATAAATGATCTCGTCTATGCCCTAAACTATTCTGTTACACTAGATTCAGCATCTGTTATCCCTCATAAGAACTAATCTTAGCGTGATGCATGGACCATCTAATCTGTAGTGTACTTATGATCATATCAATAGACACAGAAGCCGACATGATCGCCCAGGCAATGAGTCACAACACAATAGTATATTACAGAACCGTCTTCCTTAACTACTCACGTTAATCCAATCGAACTCAACTACTTTCCTAGACATGCCTCGCCGGACCACATCAATCACAGTCTTTCAGCAACATGCTAAAGTAGCGACATGAAGCTCTCTCTTCATATCGTAGTCCTAGGTCACAAAGGGTACTAGTGGAACTCAAAAAGGTTCCTAGAGCTCACATAGTAACAAAACAAGAATACATTCATTCACTTTATTTTATAAAGGTCACATCAATAGCACATACAGTATATAATATATATGGCGGAGCTCCCACTCAATTGAGCATATCAAACTCATACACAAAAGTATATAACGTCATACAAATCTTAGTCTAGTCACTATCTAGTGCCACTCATCACTATCTTAGTGCCTAACCCGAACATTCCAACATAATCACCTTTCTAGTGCCTGCTTGAAAGTTCTTATTCGGCTTTCTTTAGGTTACATGAGGTGTGTGGTCAACCTTCATGCTTGATTCTTTAAAAGAATTTCATATTGACCCTTATTGTCAAGACAACATATATGATAAAGATGAATTCTCCCTCTAGCCAAGAATTCAATATCTCATCTTGCTCGCTATCTAAATGCCAAAGCAAATGCTCATATGAGATAGCGAATCAAAACCTGTTGACATCTTTCATGTACTGTTCACAATATAAAAAAATCATCTCAATATGAACATAAAATCATATAATGATGAAATAATGTCACACAAAATCATGCTAGAAGAATTCAAATCAAAGCAGCTCGATATTTGATTCTCAAAGAAAAACTTTATCAAAGATCTTATACACAGCCCCTTCTATGGTGCTTAACTCCAGAAGAAGCCCATTATGTTCTAGCAGAAATACACGAGGGGATATGTGGCAACCAAAATGATGAAAGGACCATAGCCCACCGAACACTAACCCAGTATGATAAAATAGGCTAAAAAATATGTGTGAAAAATGTTAGCATTTTGCTTCTTACCAACATCAACCTCAGCATGAACTCATCCCTATTGCAAGTCCTTGGCCCTTTGCCTAATGAGGAATGGACATCGTAGGGCCGTTGCCAAAAGCCCCTCAGAACAGAAGATTCTTGCTAGTCGCCATTGACTACTTCTCTAAATGAAAAGAGGCGGAACCATTGACCCACATCACAGAGGTAGAGGTAAAAACTTCACTTGGAAGAACATTATATACAGGTTCGGCATACTCAGAGTCATCATTTCAAACAATAGACACAGTTTACAAGAAAGGTATTCAAAATATTTTGCAAAGACCTCTATATTAGTCACCACTTCTCATCTCCAGGGCATCCTTAGGCTACTGGGCAAGCCGAGGTCACCAACCATACAATTCTCGAAGCCATAAAGAGAAAGTTAGAAGAAGCCAAGGAAAGATTAGTCGAAGAGCTCCCTGGGGTGCTCTGGGTCTACTGAACTACTAAAAGGGTTCTGACAACGGAAACACCATTCTCATTTGCCTATGGCACTAAGGCAATCATTCTTGTTGATATTGGTATGTCGACCCTTAAAACAGACCTCTTTGACCAGGAGACCAATGGCCAACAACTCTTAGAAAATCTAGACCTTCTAGAAGAAAGGCGTGAGTAAGCTCGGATCATGACTGAAGCCTACTAGCTGAGAATGGCTAAATATTTCAACAAAAGGTTAAAACCCATTAATTTCCAGCTCGAAAACCTTGTCCTGAGAAGAGTGTTCCTAAACACAAAAGATCTCACCATGGAAAAACTCTCCCCTAATTGGGAAGGGTCTTACAAAGTAACCAAAATTGTTAGACCTACAACTTATTTGTTGGAAGATTGAGTTGGGAAGTCTGTACCCAGGCCATGGAACATTAAACACTTATACAAGTATTATCAACAAATAGACTTGTTTTTGACTCACCTTAAAGCTTGCTATCAATGTACAGATCCTTAAAAACTTTGTATCCATTACAAGTGTTATAGGTCTGGTCCATTTTACCAATGTACAGCCCCCTAGAAACCTTGTATTCCTTTACAAGTGTTACAGGTCTGATCAATTTTACTAATGTACAGACCCCTAAAAATCTTGTATCCTATTACAAGTGTTGTAGGTCTGGTCTATTTTAGCAATGTACAGACCCTTAAAAGCCTTGTATCCATTACAAGTGTTACAGGTTTGGTCCATTTTACCAATGTACAGACCCTTAAAAACCTCATATCCATCACAAGTGTTTCAAGTTTGTATACTTCATTTTATCAGTGTGAAAATGACTAAAATACCTTGTATTATTTACAAGTGTTATGGGTTTATATATTTTGTTATTTAAACCTCTGAAATGCCTTATAAGTACTTTAAAATCCTTAAGAAAATTACATTTTCTATTGGACAGGATATTAGAGAAATTATTTCAAAGTTAGAAATAACACAAAAACATCAAATTGGACACAAATTCAAAAGTGACAAAAGTTTCATATATTAAAAGCCCAAAGGTGGGAAAGTTACAAAGACAGAAGAGCAAAAAAGGGAAAAAGTACAAAAATCCTATAGAGCTACTCTACTGTAGGCTTAGTAGTCTCTAGGAGCACGATTTGAGAGAGATTGAGATACGCCTCTTCTTCATTGTCAGCATCCAGAATATCTACCTCAGCTTGGAAAACTAGAATGTCATTCACCTTAGTCAGATCCAAGTTTGGATACATCTTCTGAAGCTTCTTCCTAAAGGTTTGGTATCCATGCTCGATCAACTCATCCCGAAGATCCTGGACTTTGGCCTTCAGATCGATCTCGGTATAAGTTTTGACAACATCGATGCTATCCTGAAGCTTCTTGGTAGAGGCTAGCCTCGAAGTCAGCAAACCTCTTTTTGAGGTCTTCTAGCTCGGCAACCAAGGCATCCTTTCTAGACTCTAGAATGGAATAAGAGTTGGCAGCCTCCTTCAGCTTCTTTTCAGCAGCTGCCACTTAAGATTGTGTCATCCCCAACTGAAACTTGGTTTCATCGAGCTCAAATTGAAGGGTATCAATTTGCTTGGTATCTTTCAAGCAGTTCATGATGGTTGCCAAACCATGAACAACCTGAACAACCAAACATGGTCACATTAGTATTGAAGGTATGCAGAATACTAAGGGACAACACAAAAGATAAATATAATGGCAAACTCACCCTTATATGGATAGTCATTAGGTCTTTGGCTATCTTCTAGGGCTTCAACCCAATGAATTTGCTTGGGCCTGTCGCACAAGAATCCTTGAAAGCCTTCTTCATAGCGGTTACACCGAAATCCTCAGGCTTTGAGGGGCTAACAACTAATTTTCCTTTCCTCTTTTTCCTTTTAGCACAATAGGTACCAGGGGCAGAAAGGCCCTCTGAGCTGGGGAGAGCTCCAATTCCTCCGAGATTGTCCGCTCGAGGGAGTAAAAAATCAGTCTCCTCCTCTTCTCTAGAGGAGGGGCCTCAGTAGGGGACGGAGTCTCCCCAACCTTATTCTTTTTCCCTGGTACCCATCTAGTGACCAATGACATCTTCAAACTTTTGGTACGATCCTTCAAAACCGCCCGCCATTAAATTCTTCAACATGAGTATAGCTTCATGGGAGCATCGTTGGTTATAAGAAGCTGTTTATACTTCTTCTAGAGATTGTGGATAAATATCGACCTTTTTCAAGCCTTTTTGTCTGCACAGATACACAGGACAGAGGTAAATTAAGCTCGAGTATAGGAATATAAAGGAAAATAGGGCAAGTTATGGAAAATAAAAGGGGGCTCACCCTTAATGCCAATCTTTTCGTGGGAAGGTTGAAGCATGGTTCTCAAAGTCCTCGAACTCCCAGCCTCCTTTTATGTAGAAGTACCACTTCTTCTAGGTTTTATTAGAAGTGGGTACTAAGGAGAAAGGTTTGAACCCTTTGTCGAAATATATGAAGAACATGCTTTTCGACCTCAGGTATTTTATATCCATGTTACTTCTAATCAGCAGGAGGTCTACCTCAACATTGTTCAAATGGCCCAAAACTATAAAGCCAAGTAACTGCCTCTAGCTATTTATGCTCAGATCAGCTGGACAAATCTTAAACCATTTAAAAAATTCCCTAATGGTATGGTGAAAGGGAAACCGAACCCTATCTCAAACCACTTAAGGTATACACAAATCTCAACTTGCTGAATGCCGGAAGGACCGTTTATAGGCTCGGATAACCTACAGGACACATTAGCAGGGAAATCAAAAGCAACCTTCAGAGCATCTATCATGCTCTGAATAATGGCACTTTCACCCTCATCCATAGTTATCAGAATCGGACTGGACAATTAACCGATAAAAAGGCCGGTTCACGATTTAATGGTTCAACTGGTGGTTCAACCAGTTAAATCCGTTTTATAATTAATATATTAAAAAATATAAAATATAATATATATTTTATTCAGGATAAAATTTACTAAATTACCATTGCCCAAGTGGTTAGGATAGTTACTTTCATATAAATAATGAACGTTCAAGTCTCAATCTCTTCATTTTTTTTAAATATAAAGAATAAATGCATTGTTGGTGCAATAAATATTGCAAGAATAAAATGATAGATGTGTTGGCATGCTTCAATAAATTCCAACCAATATGCCATTAATAAAGTTATTCCAATATTCCATTATAGTCTACAAATAAGCATTGAAAATCGTAATTGAAATCTTACAAACAAGCATTGATATCCATGTATTTGCATTAGAGATTATCAATTGATTAATATGGTTTAAGTCAGTTTAGTCCAATTTAGGGCTGGTTCAATCCGGTTTAAACTGGTTCAATCTAGTTTTAGTGTAAAAGTGGTCTAACTAATATACCAAACTGGCCAGAGGTCTGGTTCCCAGGTTGAACCGGCCAGTCCGGTCCGGTACCAATAACTATGTCCTCCTCCCTTTTATGGGTTTTTCCAAAGATTTCCTTACTTATGTTCCTAGGCTCTATGAAGGCTTCTACTATTTTGACCTTAGAGCTCATGGCTGGGCTACCAATAGGCCTATTTTCTATGTTCTCTGACGGGTTACTAATTACAAGGTTCAACTTTATCTAATCATTTATTTCTAAGGGTTCTTTATTCTCATAGCTAGTATTCGAGTGGGCGTCAAAAACAGACATTACTCAAAAATAAAAAGAGAGAAGTGTGTAGAAGAAGAGTAGAAAAAAGAAGAGAAAAATTGAAGAAATTCAAAGAACATTTGTGAACCAAACTTGACCAAGGTCTTGATCAAAAGTAATTTTTTTCTGGTACACTAGGGATATCTTCACTCAGGTAATCTCTCTTGCTGATTGAAGTGATCAGAGTGCAAAGATCTCTCTTTTTATAGAGACCTGCAAAATCAGGGTAAATTTTTTGTTTTGCTGGTAAGACACTATTTATGTACTATTTGCCGGTAGGGACACTACACATGCATCATTTAGGCATAAGTCCTGTTTAGAAGTATATTTTGAGTATTCCATAGAAGAGAAATATGCTTATAATGTTAAAATACACCTCCTATACAAATTTGAGCCTATTTGAAGACAGTTTGGAAAATTGGACCAAAAGGGCATCCCGGGTGGAACCGGCCAAACTCGCCCGCAGGAGAAAATAAATTTTTAGAAAATTTTCATTTAAAATAATTTTAAGAACTTTGGTTAAAGAAAAATGTCAAATTGAGGCGTTTCAGAACGGGTTGTAGTGTAACGGGATCCCAGACTCATTAAGGGCAAAATGGTCTTTTCACCCCTTTGCCCTTTTAGTATAAATACAGCCCCTTAGTGTAAAAAAATACAGAATTTGGTTTGAGAATAGAGCAGCAGCTCGTTCATGGAGAGAAAAGTGAAGAAAACCTAGGGTTTTCCAAGTTTCAAGCCTCCAAAACTCATCTTTAGGCTAGGATTCTCACAAGGCTTCCTTTTAGTAAGTTATTCCCCATGTCAAGGACTACAATCTCACCGATTGGTTCAGCTATACAGATAACAAAACTCCCTAGGGTTGAGAAAAACCCTTTTAGGTATGATATCTTGCTGAGTAAATAATAGGGTTAGTTTAGGAGTGTTTTATATGTTTATTGAGTGATTTATATGTTTACTTGTTATTAGAAAGTCACTTAGGATGTAGTTGCTTTGAAAACCTAGAGTTGGTAATTTGTATACTTGTGTGTTCTTTGAGTTCTTTGAGAATTAGTTAAAAATGATGAACATGTAACTTGAATATATGTTTGATTCATTACATTGTGACTTATGTTCATGTGAATAGACCTTGTGTTTTGAAAGATATGGTTGTTTAATGCATTGATGCTTTGTGTAATTATGTGTTCTTTGAGAATTGGTAGTATAGTGAACATGTAACATGAGCATGTGTTTAAATTGATTGTATATAGCATATGTTCATGTGGAAGAAGTTGTGTGGTTTGAAAGTTAGAATTTACTTTATGGATGGTGCATGATTTAAGGTGTATACCATGTATTTGATAAAATGCTTCATTGAAAATTGCATAGAAAAATCAAGGCATCTTGGCATATAGTGAATCTTTGAAAACATAGTGTAAGTTGAGCACTTGGTGCTATGCATTATGAGGGTGTAGATCTTGTGATGAAAAACCCAAAATTGACCATTGCATTGATGCTTGCTTATCCAACAAGAGCGATCCGTGAACACAAGGTATTGGTACTCGCTGATCCAACGGGAGCAATCCGTAAACCGAGACATGGCGGCATAGAGTTGCATGAGTGTGTCACGCATATTGCCATTGCATTGCATTGATAAATTGGAAGGCATGTAGCTTATAAATGTACACTTGCACATGCCACGCCTTAACTTTGTTCCTTGCATTAGCATTATGTCATCTAGTGGTTGTGTTGACCCCTCGTGGGATATCATATTACAGATGAGGCTCCTGGTATTTGAGACTTGATGAAGTCTTGAAGAGCGGAGGAGAAATGGACCACGAAGGATATTTGGCCTTAGGGTAAAATTTTTGAGTTGTATAAGGGCATAAGCCCCAAGCCATATGAAATAAACTTGTAGAAATTTTGTATATTATGAAAACAATGGGCAAGACCTTATATTTGTAATGAACATTGTCACGCCCCTGAATTCCAGCGAACCCGAGGCGCGACGGAACGAACGGAAAGTAAATAAAATATAAAGTAAATAAGAGACAACCTAATGGATTCAACCCAAACTTATATTCATTTCCTTCAATGTACATCTATATAAAGCATAATAAATAAAAACATTCAACATGTCATTCGGGCTTAAGCCCTTATACAATATCAATACATCTCGAAATATGCTCCCAAGGGCCAAGATCATCCTGAGCTCCTGTCTCCTCCACTCTGTAAGACTTCCTCAAGTCTCGAGTACCGAGAACGTCATCTGTGGGGAGTCATCCCACGTATGGGTCAGCTCAACTGCTGGTATGATGTAATGCTAATGCAAGGAACAAAATTAAGGGCGTGGCATGTGCAAGTGTACAGTTATATCTACATGGCATTCAACATCATGCATACAACGTACTAGCAATATTCTACATGTCGTCCAACTCATTAACATGATCTAAGGCGTGGCATGTGCAAGTGTACAGTTATATTTACATGGCATTCAATATCATCTATGCAACGCAATAACAATAGTCTACACGCCTTCCAAATCATCCATACCATGTAATAGCAATAATCCATATAACGTCCAAGTTACCCATGCAATGTAGTGACAATGCCCATGAAACACCCATACAACTCAATGCCACAAGCATGCCAACTCTATGCCACAACCATGTCAACTCTATGCCACAACCATGTCAACTCTATGCTATGTCCATGTCGACTTTATGTCATGTCCATGTCTCATTTTCGGAACACATCCGATGGAAGCTGAGTACCATGTCTTGTTTTTGGAACACATCCGATGGAAGCTGAGTACCATGTCTCGTTTTCGGAACACATCCGATGGAAGCTGAGTACCATATTTAGCACCACGTGCTTAACCCACTTTATACTTTCAATGCATCACATTATGTCAATATGCTTTGATTCCATCATGTAACAACACAATCTCAGATAAACAATTTACCAACACATGGAGCATGCTTCTAAACAAAGTATTCCATTTAAAGCAATCACAACATCTGAATAACAAAACCTTTTCCACATGAATGTGCGCAATACATGATCAACAAAAATACATACTCAGGTCATGTGTTCACAATCTTAACAAATCCCTAAAATATAAATCAAGTACAACCCGACACATAGAATAAATCATATCTCTATGAAGTAGCAAGAAGTACATGAGTAACATAAACAATCAACTCAAGGTTTCCTTTTAAAGCAACATTCCTTCTGTGATTTTCTGACATTAAACAAGTAAACATATGATTCAATCAATCAACATGCAAATCATTCCTAAACTTAAATCTATTCCGTACTTAGCACAATACATCATACCTGATGGGTTTGTCTCAACCCAAGAAGTCGTCCTCGTAGCGTAGCGGAACTAACAGTAATAATGCAGAAGGTCAGATCACCTTCTCCTTGTCTTTCTGTGTTCCTAAAATCATGAAACACAACTTAGTTCAATTGCTACTTGAATTATCCTATTCAACAAATTTTATGTCTTTATTTTATGAGTTTCTATTTTGCCAATTTAAACCCTACTATTGAGTTCGGAATGTCGAATAAAATAGGTTTAGGCCTTCGCGGATTTCAATTCGGACATCCGAGCTAAAAGGGGCAAAATGGTCATTTTGTACTTTCACGGGTCCTTACATCCCGAGACCTCTTTTCACAAATTGGACTCCACGGTTGAGTCCAGAATGGTCGAGATAATAAAGTTTCACTATTTGTTTACTTAATCCTGAGTTCGTTCGACTGCGTTTCAACCTAGGGGCATTTTGGTAATTTTAAATGCTACCACAGGGTCTTTTATTTTTTGGGACTCCATCTCGTAAAACGAATCCTCACCATTGGTCTCAGAATGGTCGAGATAGTCAAAATATACTAATAACTTGTCACATTTGGACTTCGGACTATTTTGTGACATTTAAATAATTAAACTAATTTAATTATTTAATTAATTAATTAATTTAATTAATATTTTATTAATACTTTATTCTAGTGGGTCAGTTCATAATTTCTCAAAAGTCTAGGGGTCAAAGTGAGATTCTCCGAAAGTTCTGGGGTCAAGTTTAGTTTGCAAAAATCCAAGGGCCAATTTATAAATTCTAATTCTCCTATTCTCAATTCAGTTGGCCAAACAAGGATCAATCCCAAGACAGGGATAGGGTATACCTGTTCTAATTTAATTCAAATTTTTAATTTCATAAACCCACAACCAAACAGCCCTATTCCTATTTTAATTTAAAACCAAAGGCTGACACGTGGCAGGGGCGGTTCGGCCCAAGTCCGACCCGAACCCGAACCGACCTGAGACCCGACCCGGAACAGTACTTCATCCCCCCCGTTTTCCTGGTAGGGTTCCAGGGAGGTTCCGGCGCCGGCGACATTTTTCGGCCAGTTTTCATCGTTTTAAAAATACCATTTTCTTCCATTTTTTAAGAGGGTTCCATTTCCATGGTTGGTTTTTGGTTTGGCCCTTTAGACCTTCACGAAATAGCCCCAAACCGTAGCTCCGGCCAACCATGTTTTCATGATTTTGAGCTTGGTCCTTAACTGTTTCGGCCTCTATTCATCTCTAATGAGTTTCTGCACCTAATAGGGTTTGTTTCCTACCATTTAAATCAAGTTCAACACATAAAATATCAAAATCGATTTCTCCCAACCATGACCTGCAACTCTATTTTTCTACCTTGTTTTTCAATCATTTCAACTGATTTTTCTTCCATTCACTTCCTTTCTAAATGAGCTACATGGCCCTAAGATCAGATTTAAATATAATACTAGAAAAAAATTTAAAACAGAAAGCAAGGAGACCAACCTGTTTGAAGTTAACCCCCGTTTCTCTCTCCTGTTCTCACTTCCTATTTTAGCTCCTGACTTCTCAACCTTACAGCTCCTCCCTTTGCTTTCTCTCCCTCTGGTTCCCTTTCAAAAATCAGAACCCAACACATACTTACATATTATACACTCACTCTTTCTATTCTTTCTCTCTCTATATCTCTCTCTCTCTTTTTCTAACCATGTTCTGAAATCCCCCTATACACTCCAACACCTACTGCCTGCCACAGCCCCCCTATCCCTGACCTATTGAGTGTCCTACACTCAACTCTCACACCCTCACACACACGGCACCCCCCCCACACACACACCTGACATATATATATATAAATATATATATATATATATTTATACATCTAAGCATATACACACTAAAAACACTTTCAAACATACACACATATATACATACATGCTCACCATACCTTTAAAAAAAAAAATAATAATAATAATAATAATAATAATAATAATAATAATAATAATAATAATAATAAATTTGTCATTCATTCCAAAAAAAAAAAATTTTTTTTTTTTTTTTCCAGGTCATTACAAACATGAAGTTTGTAATATTTAAATTTCAAGTATATGAGTACATATGGTGGATTGTATATTTAAATGATGTATGTTTAATTTCTATGAAATTGTGGCCATCGAGTGAGGATGGAATGTATAAATCCTTATTTATATGAAGTATTATGAATATTAGGTGGGAAAAGACTTAAAAAATAAAAGGGACTATGTTGAAATTTTGTGAAATTAAAAGATTTGTTAGGTGTGTAAAACACCCTATAAATAAGTGGGAAAAGTGCAAAAAAGTGAGGGTTAAAAACCTTGAGAAAATAGGCTAAAGAAATGGAAAAAAAAGTAGTTTGCAAAACTTGGGAAAAAAATTTACAAAACAGAAAAAATCAGTGTAGCAAACAGAGAAATTCAGCTGCAGTAAATACACTGTTGCTATAGTGTTTTTGCAGCATAGCCCCTGGTCAGCCCCCTTGTCGCACGCCCAGCCGCTTGCCTCCTGCTGTGCCTCACGCGCGCGCCGAGCCTCGCGCGCATGCCGTTAACCTACTTACGTGTGCCCCGTGCCCCGCGTGTGTGCCAGCTTGGCCCTACGGGCCCCCACGCCCATGCGCGTGCCTGCCTACTGGCTTGTCCCTGTGTGCCTAGCCTGACAGCCCCCTGACACCATCCTTGGCCACTCTTTTGAGCCATGTATGGCTACCCTTTTGGGCCATGTTTGGGGCACCCTTTTGGGTCATGTTTGGCCACCCTATTGGGCCATGTTTGGCAAATCCTTGGGCCATGTTTGGCCACTTTTTTGGGCCATGTTTGGCCACTCTCATGGGCCATGTTTGGTCACTTCCTTAGACAAGTTTTGGTTGACTTTTTAACCTACTCTTAGCCTAAGCCTTAGGGTATTTGAGGCCCATTTGGGCCATTGTTCTAAGGTATATTTAGAGATATTTTGGGGGCTATTTTGAAGACCATTCTTGACATGACTTAGACCTATTTTGAATAGTGATTGGGGGAGATATTTAATTGGCATTAGAAGTCCATTTTGATTAAGTCAAATAGCAAGTTTTCATTTCTAATTTTGGGGAAATAAGGGGAAATGAACATGAAATCAATTAAATCAATCTTAATGGCCTTTCATTTATTTTTCTTATTTCTTTTTACTCACTCTCCGAGTTTGTGAAAATTCAGGGCGTGACACTTGTGGTTTGGAGTGTTTAAGATATCGAAATCTCTCTTGTTGTTTGAAGCTTTCAAAATGCCAACATGTTTAAAGAGGGAATTGTAATGTATTCCTCCCCCTTTTATAAGATCCAACATGTGTCAGCATATGAAGCATGCACGTCTGAACCACCGTGACGGTTGAGGCAATGATGGCTTTGTAATTCCAACCGTTGACTGACGTAATAAATGTCACATCAATGGTTGTCTTCTTAGAATGTGGAACGGCACATTTATGACTAGCACACATATAATGTCTCAGAGACCCTAACCCCAGCTCTGAGTATGCCGTAGAACTGAGGCTCTGGGGGGAGTAGCTGATATACCATAATTTAATGACCGTATTTAGGGCGTGACACGTGTCTATAATGAACTCTTCAGGGTACAGATGATCAGAGGGTTCTTTCATCCAAGTCAGCAAAGCACGGAGGATTCAGAACTTATCACCGCCTTTCATAGACTACCGACCTCAAAATAAGGAAACATAGTTTAATTTGACAAATACTATCTTCGGATATTCTCAAATCCCTATTTTTATGGCTCCCAATTCTACTCAACTTAGGAGATCTACAGCTTATAAATAAGGCCATAAGGTATATTTTCAATTCATGTTCAATTCGTCTCTTGAATTACTATTTTTTATTTCTTTACTAACTTTATTATTGGAGTGACAACCACTGGAGCCCTTTCCGATGATCTTCTGATCTCATATTCTTAACAAGTAGCTCGAAAAGGGAAGTTTTTAGATAAGAAAAGAGCAATATCAGATAGTTAAAGAAATTCTTGTTAAACTAAAACATAAACTAAAAGCTGTAACACCTTTTCCATTGAAAAGTTAGGAACACAAGTTGAACCCTCCATGAAACCGATAATTATTATCTATAAATAAAAAGGTAGATAGTTATTTGCAGTACAAGAAAAATATATAAGATATTATAGATGCATGATTCTAACAGCATGAAACCGATTATTTGGGTATATATGTTGACAAGGTACAAGCTTCCATAGCTCAAAACTTTATGTTTTGGACACAACAATTATTTCTAGCTTCAAAAAGAAATCTGGTTCATGACCTCACGTGCTTTACACATGGCCTTCAATGGCTTTGCTTTTGGCATAGTGATTCCTTTCCCTTCACTCAAATCAACTTCCATCTTACTAATCCTCTCCCACTCAAAGCACTGTATCAATGAGCCCAAAGTGAAACCCACCACCCGTTAGGCCAGCCCAGCACCAGGACAGGACCTTTCTACCCATACCAAATGGCATTAGTTTGTGGGCTTCAACTTCCCCACCTTCAAACCTCTGAGGCTTGAAGTTTGTTAGGTCATCCCAAACCTTTGGGTCCCTGTGAATGGCCCGTGCATTAACCAATAAAATTGTGCCACGTGGAATGTTGTATCCTCTAATTGTACAATCATCGGATGACATGTGTGCGATTAATACTGGCGCGAATGGACACAATCGAAAGGTCTCCAAAATGATGTTTTCGAAGGTAATGCAGATTAGAGAGATCTGGTGCATCGATCAAGCGATCTTGACCTATACGAGCGTCCAACTCAGTTCTAGCCTTCTTCAACACTTTAGGATGGTTCAACAAAAGAGACATTGCCCATTCAATTGACACCGATGGTGTGTCTATTCCCGCATTTATTATTACTTGCACATTTTAAGTTTAAGTTAATAAATCAATTTAATTTCGAAAGAAACAATTACTTTTGTTCATGTTGTGGTGCGAATAGAAAAAATAATAAATTTTGTTAATAAGACTACTCTGTGTTTGGTTTTAGGATAATATTACACCAAGTGAAATTTTATACAAAATCAACCACAAAAAATAATGTGATAGATTTGGGTCCCGTATATCTTTATCTTCAAAATAAAAAGGTATTATCTTATAATTTTGATTTTTTTTGTTAAATTAATTTAATTTTTTTTAAAAAAAAATACTAAAAAGTTCTTAAAATAATTTTTTCAATTAAAAAGTCTATGATATATTTTTTCTATTGAAAAGATCTAAAAAAGAAACTTTTAATACAAAAAAGTTTAATTGTTAACTTTTATCTTAATACCGTTAAAAAATATTATTTATTAAACCAAAATAACCTTCAAGATACATTTTAAAATATACTAAATAATAGATACAACAAATTCTTCAATCTAAAAACAAATAAAAAATATTTTTTATTTATCTAGATTACCTAAAAAATAAATTTTTACTTTATAAAATGTTATGATTTTTTGGGATTGAAAATTTTATTTTATATATTTTTTAGTATTTTGTTTCTTAAATGTATTTTGAAGGCCATTTTAGTATAATCAATAATTTTTTTTAATGGTGTTAAGATGAAAGTTAACAATTGGACTTTTTGTATTAAAAGTTTCTTTTTTGGGACTTTTTAGATAGAAAAAATGTATGATGAATTTTTTGGATAAAAAAATTTATTTTGAGGACTTTTTATTATTTTTTCCAAAATTTTATTGCTACATGGCTTTACATGGGGTTCTTATATAAAAATTCTATTTCAGAATTTTAATTTCAGATTACTATTAGGTAGACTAAGAAAAGTTTATTGGATTTATCCATTAATTGATATGGATCATCATCACTTTTTAAAATTTTAAGCAGAAGAATCAAAATTTTCTATTAATCTTAGAAATATTCTTAATAAATCAACATATCAACAAAAATAAAGAACTAAATTTGAATCACCAAATGAACAAATATACATAACTAAATTGGGCATACTAATTTTCTTTTTTTTTTTTTATAAAAAAATGTATATATCTACTGCAAAATCATTGACTACACTAATTTTAATACTAACAATCTACCTAGTCATGTATGGAGAGAGAGAGAGAGTTACACTTTCCATTATAAGGCCTTTAATGATTTGGTCAGTGTAGTATTCTGGTTGTGATTCTTGCAAAGAAAGCAAATGATTAATCTTAGAATTTCTACTCTTGTACCTTCGGTGGTCATCAGTTAAACCTTGCAAGAATGAGTCCATCTTCTTACTAACTCTCGCCACATTCTTCTCCAAATTCTGATAATCAATCCCACGTAAAACCGACAAGAAATCTCCTGGATTGGACACACCAGCATATTGGAATACCTCTATTATAAGCGCTTTTGAAATTGCTTTCTGTCTTCATAGTCCGGCGTCGTCATCGCCAAAATGTTGCTTTCCTGTGATAATCCTTATTATAATGTTAAAGGCCAACTCAGAAAGATTTTGAAGAAATAGAGAAAAAAAAAAGAATTGAGGAAATATTTGTATTTATTTATGTGTATTAAAACTGTACAATATGAGGCCTATTTATAGGTAAAAGGAAGCAAGGCCAAACAAAAAGGAAAGACGATGTGGGAATATGCTGTATTCTATATTTTATATTCTAACATCCCCCTCGAACTCGAGATGACGAAGTAAACTGGAGTTTGGAAACAAGATCACGTAGCCGACCAAGAGGATGATACTTCGTGAAAATATCGGCAAGTTGATTTTCAGATGAGACAGATCGAAGATCCAAGGTGCCCTGCTGAAGGTGGTGCCGAATGAAGTGACAATCAATTTCAATATGCTTGGTGCGCTCATGAAAGACATCATTGTAAGCAATTTGGATGGCGCTCCGATTATCACAATAAAGAGGATAACTAGTCGACTGAGGAGCACCCAGGTCTGTCAAAAGGCATCGTAACCACAAAGTTCGGCTATAGTATCAGTAAGAACACGGTACTCAACCTCAGTACTAGAGCGGGCAACAACAGTCTGCTTCTTACTACACCAAGAAATGAGAGAGGTGCCAAGTAAGAAATAGTACCCCGTGGTGGAGTGACGATCGGTACGATCACCAGCCCAGTCAGCGTCAGAATAGGAGCGGAGCTCGAGAGATGAGCAAAAGGAAAAGTGAAGGCCATGAAACAGAGTTCCCTTGACATACTGTAAGATGCGAAGAACAACAACATAGTGAGTAGAGCGAGGGGAACTTATAAACTGGCTAACCAGATGAACTGTATAGGAAATGTCTGGTCGGGTAACAGTGAGATAGATGAGACTACCGACCAGTTGTCGATACAAAGTAGCATCAGGAAGAGATTCACCATCAGTAACAAGTAATGGAACATTAGGATCAAGCGGAGAAGTGCATGTTTTGCTGTCAGTCAAGCCGGCTTTAGAAAGCAAGTCAGATTCATACTTAACTTGAGAGAGATAATAACCATCTGATGCAAATATAACCTCAAGACCCAGAAAGTAGTTAAGCTGCCCCAAGTCCTTCATCTCAAAATTTTGACTCAAAAAGTGCTGAAGATCTCAAATACCAGAGAGATCATCGCCAGTAATGATCATGTCATCAACATAAAGAAGAATAAGAATAATACCAGCACCAGTGGTCCGAAGGAAAAGAGCTGAGTCATAGGCACTAGGGGTAAACCGCTATTGAGCAACAACACAACTAAATTTAGCAAACCAGGCTCGGGGAGCTTGTTTGAGACCTTAGAGAGCACGCCGAAGACGACAAACTGTGAGAGGAGGATAGGCATAACCAAGGGGAGGATGCATATAAACTTCCTCGGCAAGATCACCATTCAAGAATGCATTTTTGACATCCATCTGAAACAGTTGCCAATGACGCACAACAGTAACGACAAGCAAAGAGCGGATAGAGGTAAGACGAGCAACAGGGGCAAAAGTTTCCTCATAGTCAATACTATGCTCTTGAGAGAAACCTTTGGCAACAAGACGAGCTTTGTATCATTCCATTGATCCATCTGACCGAGTCTTGATTTTGTAGACCCACTTACATCCAACTACAGACTTGCCAGGAGGTAAATCCACCAGGTCCCAAGTATGAGTTTTAGTGAGAGCTTCTAGTTCATCAGACATAGCTTTCCGCCAAAGAGGGTCAGCACTAGCCTCACGATAACTGTGAGGTTCGTGAAGAGTAGCAAGAGCATAATAACAATGAAAATCTTGAAGATGAGAAGGAAGAGCTCTTACTCTAGTGGATTGACGAGGTGGAGGTACCTGGGTAGGCTCGGAGGCAGTTGATGGATTAGGAGTATCAACAGACGTGTTCAGATGACTCCGAAACAGGCGAAGAGGGAACATCTGAGAAGCTTGGCGTCTCTGTAGAGGAGTCAGGAAGTAAAGTAATAGAGGGGTCAGTAAAGATAGAAACATAACTGATAGAAGACTGCGGAAAAAGAGAAATACTCGTAAACATCTTCTGTTCCCAAAACTCCACATGATGAGAAATACGAAAACGGTTAGCTATGGGATCATAACAACGATAACCTTTTTGAGTGAGACCATAACCAAGAAGACAACAGAATCGGGATCGAGGCTTAAGTTTAGTGCGTTCGTGTGAGGGAAGAGTGACAAAACAAACACAACCAAAAACTCGAAGCAAGGAGTAGTTAGGGACCGTACGATGGAGAAGCTCAAACGGAGTTTTATTGTATATAGTGGGTGAAAGAACACTGATTGATGGTGTAGACAGCAGTAAGGGTAGCTTCTCCCTAGAAACGTTTTGGAAGAGAGGCAGAGATGAGAAGTGCTCTTACTGTATCCAGAATGTGGCGATGTTTACATTCTGCTTGACCATTTTCTTGTGAGGTGTATGGACAAGAATGGTGAGAGACTGTCCCATTGTGCTGTAAAAGGGCAAGAAATGACTTATCCTTGTATTCCATTGCATTATCTGAACGAAAAGTTTTAATGGTACAAGAAAATTGAGTTTGCACCATTTTGTGAAAATTCTAGTAGACAGTGGTGAGTTCAGACCTATGTTGCAAAAGATAATCCAAGTATAACGACTGTAATCATTCACAAAGATAACAAAATAACGAGATCCCCCCTTAGTCAGTGTAGGGGCAGGACCCCAAATATCAGAATGAACTAAGTCAAAAGGTGCAGCGGAAAA